>JARQOD010000001.1:162718060-162818944 GCA_033576555.1 Oophaga sylvatica | reverse complement strand
CGTCAGCTGGTTCTCCGCAGTGCCTTTGGCGTAGGTGCCTCCTGTCGGTATCCGAGTTCCAGCAACGTCTGCTGGTCCTTGGTAGTGCTTTGGAGCACAGGTACCTCCTGCTTAGTAACCGTGTCCCAGTAACGTCAGCTGGTCCTCGGTTGTGCCATTGGCTCTTTCCTTCTGCTGACCCTCCGGGTTCCAGCACAGTCAGCTGGTCCTCGTTACTTTCATTGGCTCTTGTACCTTCTGCTACTCATCCGGGTTCCAGTACCGTCAGCTGGTTCACGCAGTGCCTTTGGCCTAGGTGCCTCCATGTCGGTATCCGAGTTCCAGCAACGTCTGCTGGTCCTTGGTAGTGCTTTGGAGCACAGGTACCTCCTGCTTAGTAACCGTGTCCCAGTAACGTCAGCTGGTCCTCGGTTGTGCCATTGGCTCTTTTCCTTCTGCTGACCCTCCGGGTTCCAGCACAGTCAGCTGGTCCTCGTTACTTCCATTGGCTTTTGTACCATCACCAACAGGACAAAGAAGGTTAAGACAAACTACAAGATACAGAACAAGAGACAGAAGAACAATAAGCAGAAGATCAAAAAGCAGAAGAACATTAAGTATAAGACCAAATGAAGAGCAAAATATATGCTCTAAATTCTAAGCAGAAGAAGACTAAGCAGTGTATTGGGGGTGAGTCCGTTCCTCCTCGTGGTGCCCCTGGAAAATGCCTGATGCTGCTGCAGGCTAAACTGAACGCGGACAAATACTGTTGTAATTAAAATCTTTTGTGACAGCAAGAACGGAAGGATGAAAATTCAGAGTTTTACAGATTACAAGTACAGGAATGTCTGTCACAAATAAGAATATGATGAAAAGGATGAATAGGAAGAAGATGAAGAAGTAGAATATGAAGAATAATAACTGTTTAATAAGAACAATATAAGTAATGTTAACAAAAAGATGAATAGCAAGAAGTTTTAGAAGATTAAGAAGGTGAAGATGAAGAATAATTTGATGAGAAAGATGATGCTGCTGAAAATTATGAAGGAGAAAGTGTGTGAAAAGTTAAAAAGGTGAAGACCATGGAAGTTGTGAAACAGACATATTTGACAAAATAGAAAAAAGGTTAACAACATTGTCAATTTGTTCGTCAATCCGAACGTATTTCCTAAAAAAAAAAAAATAATGCTATTCCATTGGATTGGTCAAACATCTATGCCTTTAATGTCTCCTCAACCTCCCCCAATACATTCTACATTACTCTTTCTTGTTTTCCTTCATGTACAATTAACCAACAAGGCAAGAATGGTTTTTTTTTTAATTTCGATATTTTGTTCCCATAGACTTACATGGACTTCCGGTATCGGTATCGGGTATCGCCGATATTTTAGTGATATCGGCGATACCATTACGTATTCCGATACTTTAGGATATCGGAAAGTATCGCTCAACTCTAGTCATGAGTTTCGAAAGCGCAATGGGTTATGTTTCTACTGTGGTGATGCCTCTCATGCTATTTCAGTCTGCCCTAAGCGGGAAGACATTTTGCACGCTCAGTTTGTCTTGGGTAGTGTTCAGACTAAGTTTTTATTAACTGTCACTCTGATATGCTCTCTGTCCTCATTTTCTGCTCAGGCTTTCGTTGATTCTGGAGCAGCTATTAACCTGATGGATTATGATTTTGCTAAACGTTGTGGGTTTCCCTTGATACCCCTACAGAAGTCTATTCCTTACTGGGGATCGATTCTACCCCTTTGGCTGAGAATAAACCTCAGTTCTCTACTCAGGTGATAATGAGGGTTGAACCTGATCACCAGGAGTGCTGCAAATTTTGGTTCTATATAATCTGCATGACATTATAGTGCTGGGTTTCCCTTGGTTACAGTCTCATAATCCTGTTTTGGATTGGAAATCTGTGTCTGCAACCAGTTGGGGCTGCCAATGTGTTAATACCAACACTCCTGTTTTTTCTGCCTCCCCCAGGCTGAGGATGTTCCTGACTTTTTGTTTGATTTTTCTGATGTGTTTAGCGAAAGTAAATCTGCATCCTTACCTCCCCATAGGAGCTATGACTGCGCTATTGAATTAGTGCCAGGTAGTAAATTCCCTAAAGGTCGCCTTTTTAACTTGTCTGTACCTGAACATGACGCTATGCGGTCTTATATCAAGGAATCATTGGAGAAGGGTCATATCAGACCATCCTCTTCACCCTTAGGTGCCGGTTTTTTCTTTGTGGCCAAAAAAGATGGTTCATTAAGGCCGTGTATTGATTATCGTCTCTTGAACAATATTACTGTGAAATATCAATACCCGTTACCCTTGATTTCTGACCTGTTTTCCAGGGTGAAAAACGCTACTTGGTTTACCAAGCTTGACCTCAGGGGGGCGTATAACCTTATTCGCATTAAGCACGGGATGAATGGAAGATGGCATTTAACACCCCTGAAGGGCATTTTGAGTACCTTGTGATGCCCTTTGGGCTCACTAATGCTCCTTCCGTCTTCCAGTCCTTCATGAATGACATTTTCAGGGATTTTGTGGACAAGTTTCTGATTGTTTATTTTGATGATATCTTGATTTTTTCTAATGACTGGGACTCTCATGTGAAACATGTTCGAACTGTATTCCAGATTTTGAGAGAGAATGCTCTGTATGTGAAGGGATCAAAGTGTCTTTTTGGCGTACAGAGATCTCATTTCTGGGATTCATTTTGTCCCCATCTGTTATTGAAATGGACCCGGTCAAGTTCAGGCCATCTGTGATAGGGTCCAACCTACTTCATTAAAGGCTCTTCAGAGATTTTTGGGTTTTGCCAATTTTTATCGTAAATTTATTGGTAATTTCTCGGTTATTGTTAAACCATTAACTGATTTGACCAGAAAGGGTTCTGATGTGGTGAATTGGCCTCCTGAGGCAGTCTCTGCGTTTCAGGAACTTAAGCAGAGATTCACTTCTGCTCCTGTTCTACGGCAGCCTGATGTTTCTCTGCCATTTCAGGTGGAGGTTGATGCCTCTGAAATTGGGGCAGGTGCCGTTTTGTCCCAAAAAGATCCAGAGACCTCTAAAAGTAACCCTTGTGCCTTTTTCTCTCGAAAATTTTCTCCTACTGAACGTAATTATGACGTGGGTAATCGGGAGTTATTGGCCATGAAGTGGGCTTTTGAAGAGTGGAGACATTGGCTGGAGGGAGCCAAACATCAGGTGGTGGTCCTTACGGACCATAAGAATCTGGTCTATCTGGAATCTGCCAAGCGACTCAATCCTAGACAGGCCAGGTGGGCCTTGTTTTTCACACGTTTTAATTTTGTGGTTTCCTTTCTTCCTGGCACTAAGAATGTTAAGGCGGATGCCCTCTCGAGGAGTTTCCTTGCGGACTCTCCTGAGCTATCTGATCCCTCTGTTATTTTGAAGGAGGGTGTAGTTCTTTCCGCCATCTCGCCCAATTGAGACTTGCTCTGGAGGGGTGTCAGGAGGATAGGCCCGAGTGCTGCCCTGTTGGAAAATTGTTTGTCCCGGACCAATGGAAAAAGAGTGTGATGTCTGAGATTCATTGTTCCGCATTGGCTGGGCATCCCGGAATTTTTGGTACCAGAGACTTGGTTAGTCGGTCCTTTTGGTGGCCTACCTTGTCTCGCGATGTCAGGGAATTTGTGCAGTCCTGCGGGACTTGCTCTCGCTCCAAGCCTTGCTCTCGCTCTAGTGGTTTGTTGATGCCATTGCCTGTGCCCAAGAGACCATGGACCCATATCTCTATGGATTTCATTTCCGATCTTCCTGTTTCTCAGAGAATGACCACCATCTGGGTAATTTGTGATAGGTTTTCCAAATGATACATCTTGTGCCATTACCTAAGTTGCCTTCCTCCTCTGAATTGGTGCCGTTGTTCATTCAGCACGTGGTTCGTTTACACGGCATTCCTGAGAACATTGTGTCTGACAGAGGAGTCCAGTTTGTTTCCAGATTTTGGAGGACTTTTTGTTCTAAACTGGTGTTCAATTGTCTTTCTCCTCGGCATTTCATCCTCAGACCAATGGTCAAAACTGAGAGAACAAACCAGACATTGGAGACTTATCTAAGATGCTTTGTGTCTGCTGATCAGGATGACTGGGTCTCTTTTTTGCCTTTGGCTGAGTTTGCTCTTAATAATAGGGCTAGCTCTGCCACTTTGATGTCTCCGTTTTTCTGTAATTCTGGGTTTCACCCTCGATTTTCTTCAGGACAGACGGAGGCTTCTGTCTGTCCAGGTGTTGACTCTGTTGTGGAGCGTATGCAGCAGATTTGGGACCAGGTAGTGGAGAGGTTGTCCCTCTCTCAGGAGATGGCCCAGCGGTTTGCTAACCGGCATAGGACTGATGGTCCTCGGTTTAGGTGGGGGACTTGGTCTGGTTGTCCTCAAAAATATTCCTATGAGAGTAGCATCTCCTAAATTTAAGCCTAGGTTCATTGGACCTTATAAGATCATGGAGATTATTAATCCTGTTTCTTTTCGTTTGCTTCTTCCAGGGACATTTAAGATCCATAACGTGTTCCACAAGTCCTTGTTGAAGAGGTTTGTTGAGCCAGTGGTTCCTGCTGCTGTGCCTCCTGACCCTGTTTTGGTTGAGGGCAATCTGGAGTATGTGGTTGAGAAAATATTGGATTCTCGTTTTTCTAGACGAAGACTCCAGTATTTGGTTAAATGGAGAGGTTATGGTCAGGAAGACAATTCTTGGGTGTTTGCTTCGGACATCCATGCTAGGAGACTTATCCGTGCGTATCATAGAACTCATCCTGACCGACCTGGTTGCTCAAATGAGGGTTCGGTGACCCCTCCTCAAGGGGGGGTACTGTTGTGAATGGGTTTGAGATGAGTTCTGAGCAGAGGCTCCCTCTGGTGGTTACAAGCGGTACTAGTGAGGATTGTGAGGACTGGGAATCAGGTGTTACTGATTGGTCTTATATAAGGGAGTCATTTTCCCATCAGGGTTGCCGGTGATCAATTGTTCTGGTCTGAATCCTTCTTTCCAGTTTCCCTTGTAGCCTGCTGTGTCGTTTCTGCATCTCCTGCTATCAGATAAGACAATTTCTTATTTTGTGTTTTTGCTATATTTTTGCATTTTGTCCTGCACTTCTGTGGGGGCCTTCAGGGTCCCCTCCGGGGGCTTTTGCCCTCTCAGTTTAGTCCAGCCACTGTGTTTTGTACTTTTGCTTTTTTCCAGTTTTTTTTTCAGTGGCTGCTGTTTTGTTTTTGTTACACCAGAGAACTAATTTAGTGGTAGAGGTCGTGTGATCTCAGGTGATTTTGAAATTAGTAGAGTTGGTGTTTTTTCAGGGTTTTCTGAGATTGCAGTAAGTACCCTTCCTATCCTTTTCTATTTAGATAGTTTGGGCCCCAGCGTTTGCTCATACTATTTTCTTTCTGTGTCAGTATTTCCTCTTGTCTAACCGCCATTACATGTTTGGGGGCTTTCTATTATCTTTGGGGTTCTGCTCCGGGGCAGATAGCTTTCCTATTTCTATCTTTAGGTGTAGTTAGTTTCTCAGGCTGTGACGAGGCGTCTAGGACCAACGTAGGAACGCTCCACGGCTGCCTCTAGTTGCGGTGGTTAGTCAGGGTATTGCAATCTCATAGATTCCAACTGCTCTGGTGTATTTCCTTTTTTACCTGCACTCCTCAGCTACCGTAACATAACAGATTCACTTCTGCTCCTGTTCTACGGCAGCCTGATGTTTCTCTGCCATTTCAGGTGGAGGTTGATGCCTCTGAAATTGGGGCAGGTGCCGTTTTGTCCCAAAAAGATCCAGAGACCTCTAAAAGTAACCCTTGTGCCTTTTTCTCTCGAAAATTTTCTCCTACTGAACGTAATTATGACGTGGGTAATCGGGAGTTATTGGCCATGAAGTGGGCTTTTGAAGAGTGGAGACATTGGCTGGAGGGAGCCAAACATCAGGTGGTGGTCCTTACGGACCATAAGAATCTGGTCTATCTGGAATCTGCCAAGCGACTCAATCCTAGACAGGCCAGGTGGGCCTTGTTTTTCACACGTTTTAATTTTGTGGTTTCCTTTCTTCCTGGCACTAAGAATGTTAAGGCGGATGCCCTCTCGAGGAGTTTCCTTGCGGACTCTCCTGAGTTATCTGATCCTTCTGTTATTTTGAAAGAGGGTGTAGTTCTTTCCGCCATCTCGCCCAATTTGAGACTTGCTCTGGAGGGGTGTCAGGAGGATAGGCCCGAGTGCTGCCCTGTTGGAAAATTGTTTGTCCCGGACCAGTGGAAAAAGAGTGTGATGTCTGAGATTCATTGTTCCGCATTGGCTGGGCATCCCGGAATTTTTGGTACCAGAGACTTGGTTAGTCGGTCCTTTTGGTGGCCTACCTTGTCTCGTGATGTCAGGGAATTTGTGCAGTCCTGCGGGACTTGCTCTCGCTCCAAGCCTTGCTCTCGCTCTGGTGGTTTGTTGATGCCATTGCCTGTGCCCAAGAGACCATGGACCCATATCTCTATGGATTTCATTTCCGACCTTCCTGTTTCTCAGAGAATGACCACCATCTGGGTAATTTGTGATAGGTTTTCCAAAATGATACATCTTGTGCCATTACCTAAGTTGCCTTCCTCCTCTGAATTGGTGCCGTTGTTCCTTCAGCACGTGGTTCGTTTACACGGCATTCCTGAGAACATTGTGTCTGACAGAGGAGTCCAGTTTGTTTCCAGATTTTGGAGGACTTTTTGTTCTAAACTGGGTGTTCAATTGTCTTTCTCCTCGGCATTTCATCCTCAGACCAATGGTCAAACTGAGAGAACAAACCAGACATTGGAGACTTATCTTAGATGCTTTGTGTCTGCTGATCAGGATGACTGGGTCTCTTTTTTACCTTTGGCTGAGTTTGCTCTTAATAATAGGGCTAGCTCTGCCACTTTGATGTCTCCGTTTTTCTGTAATTCTGGGTTTCACCCTCGATTTTCTTCAGGACAGACGGAGTCTTCTGTCTGTCCAGGTGTTGACTCTGTTGTGGAGCGTATGCAACAGATTTGGGACCAGGTAGTGGAGAGGTTGTCCCTCTCTCAGGAGAAGGCCCAGCGGTTTGCTAACCAGCATAGGACTGATGGTCCTCGGTTTAAAGTGGGGACTTGGTCTGGTTGTCCTCAAAGAATATTCCTATGAGAGTAGCATCTCCTAAATTTAAGCCTAGGTTCATTGGACCTTATAAGATCATTGAGATTCTTAATCCTGTTTCTTTTCGTTTGCTTCTTCCAGGGACATTTAAGATCCATAACGTGTTCCACAAGTCCTTGTTGAAGAGGTTTGTTGAGCCAGTGGTTCCTGCTGCTGTGCCTCCTGACCCTGTTTTGGTTGAGGGCAATCTGGAGTATGTGGTTGAGAAAATATTAGATTCTCGTTTTTCTAGACGGAAACTCCAGTATTTGGTTAAGTGGAGAGGTTATGGTCAGGAAGACAATTCTTGGGTGTTTGCTTCGGACATCCATGCTAGGAGACTCATCCGTGCGTATCATAGAACTTATCCTGACCGACCTGGTTGCTCAAATGAGGGTTCGGTGACCCCTCCTCAAGGGGGGGTACTGTTGTGAATGGGTTTGAGATGAGTTCTGAGCAGAGACTCCCTCTGGTGGTTACAAGCGGTACTGGTCTGTTCAGTGAAGATTGTGAGGACTGGGAATCAGGTGTTACTGACTGGTCTTATATAAGGGAGTCACCTTCCCATCAGGGTTGCCGGTGATCAATTGTTCTGGTCTGATGTCACGCTGTATAGCAGATATATATATATGTGATGTCAGTAATCTATATCAAAAGGGCAACATACTATATAACATGCGCATAGATATATGAGAACATAGAATTACCTGACAATGTCCAGTGGGTCAATACGGAATCCGTTATACGCTGTCTCCGGCTAGAGGGTGACCGGGGTCTATGCTGACCCTAAACTGGGGTCCTAACTAATCCCTCTACCTGGAGGTACTGTTAAAGGTACAGAGGTCCAGGCCACCAGCGTAAACCCTGTCTCCTATCAATCCCTGCCAACTGTAATCTAGTCCTAAGAAGGACCCTGATTACCACCAAAGGGAATGAACAGGTAACGGTTAATGAACAGAAAGACATACAAAAAAGACAAGAAATAAAGTAAATAAAGTCTTACATACAACACTCACACACAGTAGGAACACCTAAGGTCTCAGAGATAAACTATAAGCTGTAAGAGTAAAAACAACTAAGGAGCTCTTAGCTTAAATATTCTCAGAACCGATCCAGTCTGCTAGACTACATGAATGCTTTCACCGGCATCTAACACCCAGACTGGCAGGAATATAAAGGAAACTAATTAGAACATAATCAAAAGCAGCCGGGCGAGGCTGGACCTAGTCTTAGCAAAGAGCTAGGTAAAATTAACTCTCTCATTACCAAACACAAAGAAACAGCAGCTCAGCTGTGAGAAGTCAGAATGTGCAATCGCGACGATCTTCGTGGCGATGCACCCATGACAGTACCCCCCCTTCTACGAGGGGCCTCCGGACCCTCATGACCAGGTCTGTCCGGGTAAGTTGTGTGAAAGGTCCGAACCAATCGATCTGCGTTAGCATCAGACGCAGGGACCCACGTCCTCTCCTCAGGACCATACCCCCTCCAATGAACTAAGTACTGAGGGGATCGGCGACTGAGACGTGAGTCAATGATTTTCGACCCATGAAATTCCACGTTATCATTGACTACCACTGAAGGAGGAGGTAGAGGTGACGGTATGACTGGTGCCACATACTTTTTAAGTAATGACTTGTGAAACACATTATGAATTTTAAACGTAGGAGGGAGGTCCAGACGAAATGCCACAGGATTAATTATGGAACTGATCCTGTACGGCCCGATGAATCTGGGACCCAACCTCCAGGAGGAAACTTTAAGTTTTATATTCCTGGTAGACAACCAAACCAGATCGTTCACCTTCAGATCTAGACCAGAAACTCTCCCCCTATCAGCCATCCGTTTGTAACGGTTCCCCGTAACCTTCAGTCTTAACCGATCTGGAACTATCAGTCTCCCTGGAAGTCCCACAGGGGCGTCCCCCTGAGCCCCCAATACCTCCCCCTCAAGCTCAGAGCATACAGCTGACACTACAACTCCCTCCTGAGGAATAGGAACCGGATCATCCGTCTTCCCGGCCCCTGGGAAAGTACGAGATAAGGCATCAGGAAGCAACTTTATTGAGCAGTCATATGCGCGATGAGGAGGTAACTCTTTACACCCTCCTCTGAGAACATCTCCCCAAAGTCCTCCAGAAAAGGAGACAAAGTCCTAGGCACAACCGCACCGATGACCGTGCTCATGCAGTTATTCCTGCAAAATTCACCCCACTGGCTTATCTTTCTGGATTGCCAATCAATCACTGGGTTATGTTTAGCCAACCAAGGAAGTCCCAACACAATAGGAGTAGGTAGACCCTCCAACACATAACAAGACAATTGCTCTTTATGTATTGCCCCTACTCGAAGATCTATGTTATGAACAGCTTGTACCAAGCTACCTTGACCGAGAGGTCTAGAATCAATAGAGACTATAGGGACCGGTTTGGCCAATACACTCAGTTGCATACCATGCGCCTGGGCAAACCGAGCGTCCACCAGATTAGCCCCGGACCCACTATCAAGAAAAACAGAAATCCTCTCAGTTCTAGTACCAATCACCACCTCCGCAGGCACGAGAAACTGAGAGGGATTTGGGGACGAAATACACACTCCCAGGTTAACTCCTTTGCTCAAAGAGGCCCGGGATGGACACCCCCCAACAAAATGTCCCTCTCTCCCGCAAAAGAAACACCTTCTAGTATTGCGGCGCACCGCCGATTCCCTCCTACAAAAAGATGTCCCTCCCAACTGCATGGGTTCCTCAGAACAGACATGGGAACCTCAGTATAAGGGACTTTAGTAGTAGGTGGAGTCATCACGGGAGGCGGAGTTACCTCGCGTCTTCCCCGAATTCGTCTATCAATGCGAATAGCGAGGGCCATAGCAGCCTCCAGTGATGGAGGAGAATCATACTGAGCCAACACATCCTTTAATTTGTCAGACAACGCTTGACAAAACTGGCTCCTAAGAGCTGGGTCATTCCACTGAGTATCTGTTGCCCATCTACGGAACTCAGAAGAATATTCCTCCGCTGGACGATTTCCTTGCCGTATTTTACGTAACTTTGTTTCAGCAAGGGAAACTCGATCCGGATCATCATATACCAGACCCAGGGCAGTAAAAAATCGATCCACTGACTGGAGATCTGGGGAGCCTGGAGGAATAGAGAACGCCCAAGATTGAGGGTCCCCTTGTAAGAGTGAGATAACAATTCCCACCCTCTGCTCTTCACTCCCAGATGACCGAGGCCGCAGCCGAAAGTACAATTTACATGCCTCCCGGAAAGTAAAAAATTTGTCCCGCCCACCAGTGAACCTGTCCGGGAGAGCAACCTTAGGTTCAGATCTGGTTTGCTCCGGGGGAGACAAAACCTTGGACTTAATGTCTGCAAACTCCATGGACAACCCCTGCAACTGCCGGGCCAGCTGGGCTACTGGATCCATGACAGCTGGGGAGAATCTTTAGTATGGGCCGGTGAAAATGTCACGCTGTATAGCAGATATATATTATGTGATGTCAGTAATCTATATCAAAAGGGCAACATACTATATAACATGCGCATAGATATATGAGAACATAGAATTACCTGACAATGTCCAGTGGGTCAATACGGAATCCGTTATACGCTGTCTCCGGCTAGAGGGTGACCGGGGTCTATGCTGACCCTAAACTGGGGTCCTAACTAATCCCTCTACCTGGAGGTACTGTTAAAGGTACAGAGGTCCAGGCCACCAGCGTAAACCCTGTCTCCTATCAATCCCTGCCAACTGTAATCTAGTCCTAAGAAGGACCCTGATTACCACCAAAGGGAATGAACAGGTAACGGTTAATGAACAGAAAGACATACAAAAAAGACAAGAAATAAAGTAAATAAAGTCTTACATACAACACTCACACACAGTAGGAACACCTAAGGTCTCAGAGATAAACTATAAGCTGTAAGAGTAAAAACAACTAAGGAGCTCTTAGCTTAAATATTCTCAGAACCGATCCAGTCTGCTAGACTACATGAATGCTTTCACCGGCATCTAACACCCAGACTGGCAGGAATATAAAGGAAACTAATTAGAACATAATCAAAAGCAGCCGGGCGAGGCTGGACCTAGTCTTAGCAAAGAGCTAGGTAAAATTAACTCTCTCATTACCAAACACAAAGAAACAGCAGCTCAGCTGTGAGAAGTCAGAATGTGCAATCGCGACGATCTTCGTGGCGATGCACCCATGACATCTGAATCCTTCATTCCTGTTTCCCTTGTAGCCTGCTGTGTCGTGTCTGCATCTCCTGCTAACAGATAAGACATTTTCTTCTTTTTGTTTTTGTACTATATTTTTGCATTTTGTCCTGCACTTCTTTGGGGGCCTTCTGGGTCCCCTTCGGGGGCTTCTGCCCTCTCAGTTTAGTTCAGCCACTGATGTTTGTACTTTTGCTTTTTCCAGTTTTTTCAGTGGCTGCTGTTTTGATTTTGTTACACCAGAGAACTAATTTAGGTGGTAGAGGTCGTGTGATCTCAGGTGATTTTGAAATTAGTAGAGTTGGTGCTTTTCAGGGTTTTCTGGGATTGCAGTTCCTATCCTTTTCTATTTAGTTAGTTTGGGCCCCAGCGTTTGCTCATACTATTTTCTTTCTGTGTCAGTATTTCTTCTTGTCTAACCGCCATTACTTGTTTGGGGGCTTTCTATTATCTTTGGGGTTCTGCTCCGGGGCAGATAGCTTTCCTATTTCTATCTTTAGGTGTAGTTAGTTTCTCAGGCTGTGACGAGGCGTCTAGGACCAACGTAGGAACGCTCCACGGCTGCCTCTAGTTGTGGTGGTTAGTCAGGGTACTGCAATCTCATAGATTCCAACTGCTCTGGTGTATTGCCTTTTTTACCTGCACTCCTCAGCTACCGAAACATAACAGTTTCCCCCCATCCCCACTCCAAACCCCCTCACACATAAGAAGACCCCCCCATCCCCACTCCAAATCCCCCACACATAAAAGAAACCACATCCCCACTCTAAATGCCCCCCCACACATAATGTATCCCCCATCCCCACTCCAAACCCCCCCACACATAAAAGAACCCCCATCCCCACTCCAAATCCCCCCACACATAATGTATCCCCATCCCCACTCCAAACCCCCCACACATAAAAGAACCCCCATCCCCACTCCAAATCCCCCCCACACATAATGTATCCCCCATCCCCACTCCAAACCCCCCACAATAAAAGAAACCTCATCCCCACTCCAAATCCCCCCCACACATAATGTATCCCCCATCCCCACTCCAAACCCCCCACACATAAAAGAACCCCCATCCCCACTCCAAATCCCCCCCCACACATAATGTACCCCCCATCCCCACTCCAAATCCCCCCACACATAAAAGAACCCACATCCCCACTCTAAATCCCCCCCACACATAATGTATCCCCCATCCCCACTCCAAATCCCCCCACACATAAAAGAACCCACATCCCCACTCTAAATCCCCCCACACATAATGTATCCCCCCATCCCCACTCCAAATCCCCCCACACATAAAAGAACCCCCCATCCCCACTCTAAATTCACCCCCCCCCATACACACACACTCACACATTATGCCCCCCATTAATCTTCTGTGGTTTCTTCAGCTCCATAGTGGAGCACACTCACCACCAATCTTCACCCTTCTGGGCGCCGACGACGAGTGATGTCAGCAGCGTGATCACATGACCTGATCACGCTGCAGACGTCGCTCTGACCCGGCGGTCAGAGCTTCAATTGTACTGGCGTCTGTATAGACGCCAGTGCAATTGATCCCAGGGAGCCGGCACGCAGCAGCTTCTCTGCGCCGGCTGTCAGCTTGACAGCCGGCACAGGGAGCCGCCGACTCTCAGGCCAGGGGCGGTAGAACGCAGCCACAGGAGAGACAGCTGCAGCAGGGACGGGCCCCTTCTAGCCCGGGCCCTGTGGCAGCTGCTTCCCCTGCTTCCACGATAGTTCCGCCCCTGATTGCCTTATAAATAGTTCAGTAATATGAAGTAGCAGACAAATTTCAGCATCAACAGAGGAGACTAAGAAATAAGTCCTTATAGTCAAATTGTTGAAAAAACTCCACTGAAGACCAGAAACAAGAAGAGACTTATTTGGACCAAGTAACAAAAGGCCTTGATATTAGATCAGTGGAAATCTGTACCAAAAGTGAAAATTTTAAATTATGGTACTAGCTGTCATGCATTTGTGAGATGCAGAAATCAAGGCTGGCGTCAGCACCTGGTGCCCCCTGGCAAGTGCCAGGGCCCTGAGCAGGTGGGGAGCCCACCCGCTGTCGGGGACACCGGTGCGCTATGGGGGCCCGGTGTCTGTGTCAGTGCTGGCGCTCGCGAGAGGGCCCTCCCTTTTGCCCAGAGCCCTGGTACTTGTGATAATTACCTCTTTCTGCTCCACTGCTACGGTGTCTTCCGCATCTCCTGACAGTGACGTTCAGGTCAGAGGGTGTGATGACATCCCATCTGTGCTCCCTCTACCTGTGCAGTCACAGTGCAGAGAGGCGGAAGACAGCAGCACTGAGAAGTCCGGAGGAGAGCAGCAGCCAGCGAGGAGTGGTGAGTATTTCATTATTTTTTTAACAAATGCTTTTTGATGCTTGAGCATTATATATGGGGACAGATATGGACTGGGGCTGAAATTCAGCACTGGCATTTGAAATCACACAGGCCCATGCTGTCCCCATCTCCAAGCACCAGGTGGGGATATATTACTAATAATACCCTGGACAGAAGAAAGCAAGATTTACAACAAGACCAATATTTCTAATGATACCTGTGGCCTGCTGGGGTAAGTGACGGAGTCAGCGACTTTGTGCTCCATCAATACACTTAACCCCTGTACCCCCGAGGGTGGTTTGCACGTTAATGACCAGGCCAATTTTTACAATTCTGACCACTGTCCATTTATGAGGTTATAACTCAGGAACATGTCAACGGATCTTGGCAATTTTGAGACTGTTTTTTCGTGACATATTGTACTTCATGTTAATGGTAAAACTTCTTCGATATAACTTGCGTTTATTTATGAAATAATGGAAATTTGGCGAAAATTTAGAAAATTTCAAAATTTTCAAAATTTAATTTTTATACCCTTAAATCAAACAGATATATCGCACAAAATAGTTAATAAATAACATTTCCCACATGTCTACTTTACATCAGCACAATATTGGTACCCAAATATTTTTTTGTTAGGAAGTTATAAGGGTTAAAATTTGACCAGCGATTTCTCATTTTTGTAACACCATTTTTTTTTAGGGACCACATTACATTTGAAGTCACTTTGAGGGGTCTATATGATAGAAAATAACCAAAAGTGACATGACACCATTCTAAAAACTGCACCCCTGGAGGTGCTCAAAACCACATTCAAGAAGTTTATTAACCCTTCAGGTGCTTCACAGGAATTTTTGGAGTGTTTAAAAAAAATGAACATTTAACTTTTTTTCACAAAAAATTTACTTCAGATCCAATTTGTTTCATTTTCCCAAGGGTAACATGAGAAATTGGACCACAAAAGTGGTTGTGAAATTTGTCCTGAGTACGCTGATACCTCATATGTGGGGGGAACCACTGTTTGTATGCATGGCAGAGCTTGGAAGGGAAGGAGCGCCGTTTGACTTTTCAATGCAAAATTGGCTGGAATTGAGTTCGGACTCCATGTCGCGTTTGTAGAGCCCCTGATGTGCCTAAACAGTGGAAACCCCCACAAGTGACACCATTTTTGAAAGTAGACCCCCTAAGGAACTTATCTAAATGTGTGTTGAGCACATGTGCTTCACAGAAGTTTATAACATAGAACCGTAAGAAAAAAAATCATATTTTTTTCCCGAAAAATGATATTTTCACCCCCAATTTTTTATTTTCCTAAGGGTAACAGGAATAATTGGACCCCAAAAGCTATTGTGCCATTGGTCCTGAGTATGCTGATACTTGATATGTGGGGGTAAACCACTGTTTGGGCGCATGGCAGAGCTCGGAAGGGAAGGAGCACCATTTGACTTTTTCAATGCAGAATTGGCTGGAATTGAGATCAAACGCCATGTTGCGTTTGGAGAGCCCCTGAAGTGCCTAAACAGTGGAAACTCTCCAATTTTAACTCAACCCTAACCCTAACACACCCCTAACCCTAATCCCAACCATAACCCTAACCACAAACCTAACCCTAACACCAACACACTTCTAACCCTAATCCCAACCCTAACCCTAATAATACCATTTTGGTGCATATAGGATCTTTGGATCGTCTGTTATTGCATTTTAACGTAATGTTACAAAATGTTGCAAATGTTGCAAAATGTAATTCTGGGGTTTTTACTTTTCTTCTTGTTACACCATTTAGCGATCGGGTTATTCTTTTATTATATTGATAGATCGGGTGATTCTGAATGCGGTGATACCAAATATGTGTGTTTCATTTTTTTTTGTTTTATTTTGAATGGGGTGAATGGGGGGTGATTTGAACTTTTAAATTTATTTTTTGTTTTTATATTTTTTAAAACATTTTTTTTTAATTTGGCATTCTTCAGTAGTCTCCATGGGAGACTAGACTCTGCCATAATCCGATCGGCTGTGCTACATACAGGCGATGATCAGATCGCCTGTATGTAGCAGAATTGCTGAATTGCTATGAGTGCAGACCACTGGGTGGCACTCATAGCAATCCGGCAGTGACAAACATAGATATTTGCTAGAGACCTCTGGTTGTCATGCCAACCCATCGGCGACCCGTGGCCATGTGACACGGGCGCCAATGGGTGGGATTTCCAACAAGCTTGCTGGAAGCGTGTGTTAAATGCTGCTGTCAGAGTTTGACAGCAGCATTTAACAGGTTAACAGCCACGGGTGGATCGCTATTCCACCCTCAGCTGTTAGAGGCACATGTCAGCTGTTTTGAACAGCTGACACGTGCTGGAAAAAGATGTGGGCTCAGAGCCGGAGCCCACATCAAAGGGAAGGTGTCCGACATTGGTGTACTATTACCCCAATGTCGGAAAAGGGTTAAAGGAGACTGCATCCCCAATTGGGATGTTTCCTCTATTAGGTGTTCCTGCGTGGTTTTGATACCTTCAGTCTGCACATTACAATAAGAACAAGAAAACCAATGTATGAATAATTGTGCCAAAACCTTTGACCAGTACTGTATTCTAATTACATCATACTGTACGGTATTAGAGGCAAGAGAGAGGCTTGCTCTAAAATCTTCATGAATCATAATGATGAAGCTCTAGGTAATTGATGAAAAATTCCAAATTTTATATAACTTACAATAAAAATGTCTATATTTGAGGGTGAACAGAAGTGAATGTATATATTAGTCTCTAGTCCCATCTGTGCGTGTGCATACACAGTATGCTTATTAAGAGAGAATATGCACTGTGCATCCATAGCACATCTTCATAGCAACTATTTGTTCCCATAGAAACAAGAACTGACTGCCTAATTCAGTTGAAGAAAAACTGAACTGACAGAACTTTACAGTTCTGCCATGCTGTAGATAATAATGTACCATGTCCAGGACACCAGGGAAAAGTCTTGTGAATATATAGAATGTCATAGTTATAGTTCTGTCACTAATACTGCTGCAGAGAAATCATGTGGCTAGTGACCTTGACAATGACTTCAAGCATGGCTGACATCAAGATGTAATATGTTTTGTCACCAACGCAACAATTACATCAGGACTTTTTCATAATATGGAGTGATGTGCGTAAATATTCTATATGTCAATTTCAGTAGCCATTTCATTAATCCAAACCAGGAGAATAGGATTTTTCACAAGAATAATATATTTTGCAACTTTGTTATTGCATTCAAGTATATCAGAAGTCAGTTAATCTCCATTATAAGACAGTGGGATCCATCAAGATTTGTGGCTATTAGTTCATATTCTTACCTACCATAGCTTTCTAGGCTGAGCATAGTGTGAACTGACCCTAGTGCTTACTTAATTTGACATGTATAAAACAAGAAATTCATATGACCTTCAGGTTTTGTAGTCTAATCGATCCAATCTATATGTTCTGTAAAATGTCTGTTCATTGATCAATGCCCCATTAGTGAGGATCGGTCCACTGTGACCATTTGCTAAAATAAAGCTGAAGTTTAGCAATGTGCCATTAATGCTCTGCTTGACTTTGTTAGGAGAATGCATGGTAAATGCTGAAAAACACATTAACATGCTTATGTTATGAACATAATACAGACTCCCGGGCAGGGCCGGCTCCAGGTTTTTATGGGCCCCGGGCGAAAGAGCCTCAGTGGGCCCCTTTAACAGAGACCACGATTCATAATACACAGATACTGCAGAGAAATATGGGTATAGTACAATGTCAAACACTTCACTTCTTCCATTACATGACTGATACCTATTGTAAATTGTACAATAGCTCAAAAACCGCCAAATCCTCACAGCGCACAGTACAGACTGGACAGTACAGTCCTCCATACAATATTATGGGCACCACAGTTCTCCCCTCATCACCCATATAATACCCCATGCAGGATGTCACCCCTCATATAATGCTCCATACAGAATACTGGACCCAAAATAATGCTCCATACAGAATACTGGACCCAATATAATGCTCCATACAGGATACTGGTCCCCATATCATGCTCCATACAGGATACTGGTCCCCATATAATGCTCCATACAAAATATGGAGCTCTCCTCTGCGCTGTACTGCGTTCTGCACTTTTACGGCTCAGGAAAGGGCGCTGTGGAAAGACTCCCCATTATCATCATGATTTCCTCCTCATCATCATCATTGCCTCCTTATCATCATCATTGTCTCCCCATCATCATCATGGCCTCCCCATTATCATCAATGCCTGCCCATCATCATCATCATCATCATCTCCTCCCCATCATCATCAATGCCTGCCCATCATCATCATCTCCTCCCCATCATCAATGCCTGCCCATTATCATCATGGCCTCCCCATTATCATCAATGCCTGCCAATCATCATCTTCTCCCCATCATCAATGCCTGCCCATTATCATCAATGCCTGCCCATTATAATCATCTTCTCCCCATCATCATCATCAATGCCTCCCCATTATCAGCAATGCCTGCCCATCATCACACACAGACAGCACACAAGCACTCTCTCACATACATACACACACACATACACACACACAAAGCACCGCACTACATACACACAGACACACACGCACAGAGAGACACACACACACGTCTTACCCGTCCAGCGTCCGCGCTCTCTGTCACAGCCGGCCGCTGAATGATGACGTCATTCAGCGGCCTGCTGTGAGAGAAAGCGCCGGCACCCCCTGGAGCCCGGAGCTGCGGCAGCGGAGGCACGGGAGAGGTAAGTATTGTGCCATCTGATGCCGGGGCCCTGAGCAAGCGGGGGGGGCCCAGTGGCGGCGCTGACACCGCTCTCCTACGCTAAAGGAGGGGGGGTGCCAGACGGCGTGTGGGCCCCCCCGCCTGCTCAGGGCCCCGGCACTTGCCCGGGTGTGCCGGGTGCTGACGCCGGCCCTGCTCCCGGGTAAGAGAAAAAGTCACATCCACATCTACACCTAACTGGTCCCTATACAAACTGGAAAGACCCTAGCCGTAAAACTCAAAAACACTAACTCGGACCTGGTTCCCTAAAAGGCCATCAAGGGGTTTCTCCTAACTCCTGTGGAACCAGAGGTGAGGCCGCCACATAATGCCAACAAGAGGAGGTGAAACTGTACAGGAAGATATGAAAGCCAGGGTGAGAAAATTAAAACTAATAGTAAAATAAGGTGAAGGGTAGAGGAACTGGGAAGGAAAACAAAAAGACTCACAGGAATTCAACTTGTGTGTGCCATGCAAGGTAAACCACTTAGCTGAAGGACTGGAACTCCTAAAGCCACCTAGAGGTATAGTCAGCAGTGCAGTGAAGGCTGAACATAAGAAACTCAACCCAGACCAAAACGGGAAATTGGAAAACACCTGGAGAGGAGCAAACCAAGAAGGAGGAACAAAAGGCAATTGGAACCATCAGCATTTGGACAGGGAATAAAAGGTAATAGCTCAGCAAAGGAACTGATCAAGATCAAGGGGTGTCAGAAACTGATTACATTATAAGACTATACAATTAAGACATCATGCATAAAAATTCTAAAGTGAATTTTTAACAATTTGTTTTACCAATGATTTCCCAAAATTATCCTGAAAGCTCCTCTGAGATTCATGGAAAGGAAAATCATAATATCTATATGTAATAAATTAATGAAGTCAACAAGAGATGTAGACACACTGGGTTGCTAATAGATTAACCTTGACTTAACCTATGAATTCCCATGTTGCTAGTACAGTGTAATCTCCATTATCCTTGGCTGTTGTATAGGAGGACTGAAGACACATAGTCAACATAGCAGTGCAGTAGACATGGTTGCTACTCTGTCTTCTAAGATAGTAGACAGTTAAAGGTGTGAATGAATGCCACCTTCATCAGTGCCTGTGCTGCATTCCACAAACTTGAATATTATCCCCTGTCTCCTCCTGTATACCCACCCAAAAACCTTTTGAATTGCTCTTGTGCTGTATGCAAATCCGGACAGAACAGTCCGATGGGCGACATTGCTGCAGCATCTGTTCATCCTGAGTGAGAATGGCTGAGATCAACACAATTCTCTTCATTAGTCCAGTTAGAACATCAGAGGGCTTACTGCAGTGCCAGCATTGTCATTATTCCATTGACTTTACATTTGAACCATCATTTTGGACTCCCTCCGTCTCAGAAGAAGTCCAACGTAAACAAGAGATACAGACATGCCCCTGATGTAGCCATAGAGTTCAATTCGGAAAATTGAGTGCAAAGCAAAAGTATGCATCTTTTGGACTCTGACCTTTTTTCCCAGAGGTGCCTCTCTTTTAAGCCGGACACATTAGTGTAGTCTTCCATACTATTATGTCTTTCTTAAAAGATAGAAATTCCTGGAGAAGACTAGAGATGAGTGAATTTGATCGGCGAATATGGCACATTCGGATCCGTGATCGGAAACTCAAGCAAAATTGCATAAAATCGGTTAAAAATCGGTATCATTCGGTAAAAGTGCAGGAAAATATTTGCGTTGCCACAAACAAATTTCACACACTTTAGCAATGATAATGGTGGTGTATCATGAGCGTTTGGCACGTGTATGATGAGGGGAGGGGGGTTGCAGAGCTCAGAGGCGCGGCGTTCTTGTAAGCACAGCACAGCAGTAATTTTTTTCCCCTAACTTTATGTGTGCACATTGCAGCTAGCCAATCACGGTACAAGAAACACACACAATGTCCTGACACAATGGCTTGTGTCATTGGCTGCTTAAATCACGTCCCTCTCCATATAAATAGCAGACATCTTGTTTTAGCGCCATTTGTACACTGCTCCTGACGCTGGCACTGTTAACAGCAAGATTTCATCTAGTTGGTTAAGTGGTT
The DNA here is from genome assembly GCA_033576555.1 of Oophaga sylvatica. Taxonomy (NCBI): domain Eukaryota; kingdom Metazoa; phylum Chordata; class Amphibia; order Anura; family Dendrobatidae; genus Oophaga; species Oophaga sylvatica. Next base: position 162,798,400 of record JARQOD010000001.1, on the reverse strand, counting down.
GTATAGCAGTCAGATAGTGTAGCTAGATAGTGTCCAGTGTGGCTGTTAAATTTACCTTCCGGAATTTTTTTTTTTATGGCGGCATTACTGAGGTTGTCAGATGAAGCCGACATGCACATGTCCTACAAGTGTGTTGTGCACAGCTTCTATTGTGCTCCATGCACGAGTATAGCATTCTAAATTATATTATCTCAGTAGGTAAATGTGAGAAAGCCTGCTGTATCCCACATTTTAGCTAGTTCAATAGGTGGTTGTATATCAGTCAGTTACTGTAGGTAGCTAGTGTCAAGTGTGGCTGCTAAATTTGCCTTCCAGCACTTTTTTTTTCTTTTTTAGCCATACTGAGGTGCACAAACAAATCCAGCAGGGCATGTGTTGTGCACTGCTTCTATTATGATCCATGCACGAGTATAGCGTTCTGATTCACATGTAGCTAGTGAACTGCCTGCTGTGTCCCACCTTGTAATTTAGTGCTGTGATAAAATAAAACTGCAGACCACAGGCACATAAAAAAAATATAATTTTTCCAGATGCTAAATGTGAAGTAGCCTGCTGTATCCCATGTAGTCATTTTGTGGTGGTGATAGTAACCAGTCTGTAGACCTAAGCCACATTAAAAGAAAATGATAATTTGTCAGTTGTAATAATAAAAATAATAATCTTTATTTATATAGCGCCATCATATTCCGCAGCGCTTTACAGTTTAACAGTTTCAAAACACAAGTCATAAGTAACAACGTTAACAATACAATAATTAAAGCTAAATAAGACGACCCTGCTCGTGAGAGCTTACAATCTACAATGAGGTGGGGGAATACAAAGTACAGGTGTATATACAATGGTGCATTTACAATGATGGTCCAGCCATCTTGAGGGAGTGAGGGATGGATGGAGATAGTGAATGGGCTACACACACACACACTTACACATAGAATGACTTTGATTAGTGAATGTGATAGGCCGCTCTGAACAGATGTGTTTTGAGGGAGCGCCTGAAACCATGCAAATTGTGGATAGTCCTAATTTCTTGGGGTAGAGCATTCCAGAGGATTGGCGCAGCGTGGGAGAAGTCTTGGAGTCGGGAGTGGGAGGAACGGATTAGTGCAGAGGTTAGTCGAAAGTCGTTTGCAGAGCGCAGCAGTCGGTTAGGCCGATAGATAGAAATGAGGGAGGAGATGTAGGGGGGTGCTGCACTGTGGAGAGCTTTGTGGGTGAGAACCAGTACTTTGAATTGGATCCTATAATGAATGGGCAGCCAGTGTAAGGACTGGCGAAGAGCGGACGCGTCCGAGTACCGATTAGCCAGATGGATGACCCTGGCTGCTGCATTAAGGATGGACTGGAGAGAGGATAGTCGAGTAATGGGGAGGCCAAGTAATAGAGCGTTGCAGTAGTCCAGGCGGGAGTGGATCAATGCTACAGTGAGGGTTTTTGTTGTTTCCATGGTGAGAAAAGGGCGGATTCTAGAGATGTTCTTTAGGTGTAGGCGGCAAGAGCGGGCAAGAGATTGTATATAGGAGGTGAAGGAAAGATGTAAAGTTGTAAAGTGTTAGACAACTCGCTGTAGCACACTTTGTCATTTGTTTTGGTTGAAATAAAGCTGTACAGGCCTGATCCAGAGGCAACAAACAATTTTTTTCTGTTATTAACGTCATCTAGTAAGGGACCTGACTTGAAAAATATTTTTGTAGCATTTAGTGTGTTATAGAGGCCTAATGCATAAGCCACAAAAAAGTTCTTCTGTTATTAACGTCATACAGTAAGGGACTTGAGTTTAAAAATAGTTTGTAGCACCTAGTGTGTTATAGAGGCCTGCTACATAGGCCACAAAAAAAAAATTCTTCCGTTATTAACGTCATACAGTAAGGGACCAGATTTTAAAAAGAGTTTGTAGCATCTAGTGTGTTATAGAGGGCTGATACATAGGTCACAAAAACAAATTCTTCAGTTATTAACGTCATACAGTAAGGGACCTGAGTTTAAAAACAGTTTGTAGAATCTAGTGAGTTATAGAGGCCTGATCATTGGTAAAAAAAAAAAAAATTCTGTGACTAACACGATGCAGTGTAAGGGGGTGACATAGGATTACCGTCTTGCTTTGCTCCCCAATGTTTTTATTGCATAAATGTTTTACATGTCTTCATTACTATTATGTCGTTGCCAATATTCGGTGGTATTACTACATGTAAGACATGTATTACCCTGCGTAATTAATGATATTGTCACACTTTTTCCTGTGTTACCATTTTATGTACGTTGTAATATAAAAAACTGTATTTTATGCTAGGGACAGTTCTTAGTACACCTGTCGGACACTAGAGGGGGTACTTTAGTGTTTATAGTTCGTGTGGGTGTAGTTTCATTTGGGGCCACTAGGTGGGGGCATACTAGTGACCCGTATTAGTGTAGATCTTAGTTAGACAATAAGAGGTTAACATAGGAGAGGCTGTCGGGTGTTAAGCCACAAGGTTTAGGGAAATTTAGTCAAACAGGGCCAGGGTGCCCTCATTGTCCACACGGGCTCTAGGCCCAGGACGTCTTGATAACCCTGCAATGTTTCAGCAAGTGTTAGTCCCAGGTATCCACAGTTATGGAACATAAGAACAGTGGGACAGAAGAATACAGAAGTTGTGGGAGATGTTGGTCTGGGCAGATGCCTGGAGGTCTGCAGTTGAACGGACTGAGGAACGCTCAGATGCAGTGAGTGAGGAAGAGAGGAATGCTGAAGCTACAAAGGGAACAATACGAATGGGTCGGATGCTTTATCAGAGTCAGCCTAGTCTAGTGACTGATGATCTCTATCCTGGGGCGAAGCAGGCAGAGAAATTGTCACGGTGGCGAGGTTGAGCTGGGAGTAAGCTGAGAAGCAGTCTAAGATGGTCCAATCTTGGTGCGTACTGCAAGGAAGTGTCAGTGGCACAAGGAAAGTTGAAGAATCCTGTATGGTAGAATCTGTAACCAGAAATGTAACCACTGTGGATATGCTGTGCAAAGTTTGCAGTAAAGAAACCATTCCAGTTGCAATGGACTGTGTCTCATTTGATGGGGGTCGCCGTGGGAAGGAATCTTTATTGACTGAGAAGTGCCCAGAGGGACCTGAACCTAGAGATGCAGTTATGCACAGCAATGGACTTTGTGTTTCTGTAGGGGACTGTCCGGACACCGATATCATAGTGTCCGTGGCCATGACTACCGTCCAGTCCGTCACTTACAACAGCCCGCCATATTGCAACTTTGAATTTACTGTTGCTGAAAATCAGCTGTTTGCAGAGGTGGTGCAGAGTTTAAAATCTTATTTTTGGGTGTTAATACTGACTGTGCTCATTCCACACTATCTGAGCAACATGACTGGGAAAAAGCGAGGCCGTGGTGGATAGGGAATTAGGCTTGGTGTTCAAGGTGTACATGGGGTAGGTGGTAATGTTTGTGAAAGCACTATTGAAGCAGCATCACATCCTATGCAAAGACAACTAACAACTTATGTTTTTGGACAGGCTACACCACTACCTTTCTTTGGCAGACGCACAGTGGTACACCGTATTGATGATGCCCAGAAAGAGCATGTACTCGAGTGGATGGCAAATGCAGGTTCAAGTGGCCTCTCCTCCTGTTCCTCCACCTCAACATCACACCCAGTACAGTCCACAGATGTGGCACCCAAATTCCCCTTGCTTCCACCTGCGTCCCAACTACCCAAACGTTCAGCTGAGTGTACGGAACCACAGATGGGTGATTCTGAAGAGCTGTTCACAAATTCTATGCCATGTTCATCAGAAGTGTACTCAAAAGCTTTGCAGAGTCAAGATGAGGAAATCTGCACCGATGATCAAAATGTTTTTAGCTTGGATCTGGGCAGGAAGGAGTACGGTCCCAACAGCATCCTGACCCTCGTCATCAGACGTTTACCTCTGGAGGGGAGGTGATCCTGATGAGACTCAGATATCTGAGGCTCATGCGGACTGTACAGTGCTGTCACGGCAAGAAGAGGAGGAAAATGACTCCAATGGCCAGTAATGTGATAACACAGAGGATGATGATGAGGTGTTAGATCCCAGTTGGCGTGAACATAGAGACACACAGGTGAGTAGGTCATCTGAGGAGGAGGACGAGGAGGTTACGTTGCGCCGTCCGTCGCAGACACATAGTGATGCAGCCACGATGAGCGATGCACCCTCAGCCACGTCTTTGCCTCTGACCAGCAGTGTCCTGCAGGTCGGCAGCTTGCAGGGATGGCCAGGGTTGCCTAGCCTGGACCTTTTTTGACACTGCAAAGGATGAACCAACCCACGTAATCTGCCAACTGAGTCGAGATAAAAACTGCAATAATTTGACTACTACATGTATGAACCTTCATATACGTAATCAACATGCTTTAGTGTGGGAATCCCACTGCGCCAAAATGTGGACCAGCGGACATCAACCACCATCAGCCACCCAATCAATCGCCACTGCTGCTTTTTCGCCCTTTCTGTTACCGTGCCAACTATTGCGACGCAGGTCTTTGACCATAGAACCTTGGGTTCTTTACCCAATCAAGTCACACTGACTGAGAGGCCGCCTTCAGCTGTAATGGAAGCGGACATCCTGTTGTTTTTGACCAATCTCAGAGAATGATCACACCAGAAGTTTCTCATCCACACTAACATCTCCCCCTGCACCTCTCTCACAGTCCAGCAGTTTGTCCGGTTCATGGTACTTCGCCCTCTCACAGCACTGCAGCCAGCCCACGGTTCCACAGTTGTGGTCACAGAAGATTGTTTCCTCCTACTCTAGACAAAGCTAAGAGGTTGAACTCCATTATCTCGAACTTGTTGGCCACAGAAATGCTGCCTTTCTGCCTGGTGGATACCGATGGTTTCCAAAAGCTGATGGCTGTCACAGTCCACCAGTACCAATTACTCAGTCGCCATTATTTTTCAAAGAAAGCTGTGACTGCACTACACCAGCATGTAGCAGACATCACCTATTCCTTGACAAAATCTATGTCTGCCAGGGTGCATTTCACCACAGACACTTGGACGAGTAAGCATGGCCAAGGGCGTTACATCTCGCTGACTGAGCACTGGGTGACTCTAATAGTTGTGGGGACAGGCACAGGTGTTGGAATCCCCAAGGCTTGCAGGGCAAACCTCTACATTAAACACTTCCTCCACTGCTTCTGCCTCCTCTATGGCCTCCACCTGCATACTCAACCTCTGCCTTTACGAGACACACGTTCCAATAGTGCAAAGCGAACCCCCCGCCACCTCTGTACTGCTCAGCCAGGGCGCACCGAAATCAGGCATTCTTAAAATTGATAAGCCTTGGAGATCGCAGTCATACAGCTGAAGAGTTGTGGACAGCTCTCCAGGCTAAGTTTTATCAATGGTTGTCTCTGATGAACCTGCATCGAGGGAAGGCCGTGTCCAATAATGGTGCGAACCTGGTGGCAGTACTACGGTGAGGCAAGCTCACACACATGCCTTGCATGGCTCACGTCCTCAACCTGGTGGTGCAGCGTTTTCTCAGCCACTATCCTGGCCTGGGTGACCTGCTCCAGAAAGCAAGTAAGCTGTGTGCTCATTTCCGCCTTTCGCACCCCTCTGCTTATCGACTTGCATCGATATAGAGGTCTTTGTCCATACCAGTTAACAGGTTGATATGCAATGTGCCGAAACAGTGGAATTCCACTCTACACATGTTGCAGCGACTGTGGCATCAGCAACGAGCCCTGATGCAGTATGTCATGTCGTGTAGCCTAGGCCAACACAGTACTGAGGTGGTGCATATCACGTTTACAGACTGGGCACAGATTAAAGACCTCTGCACCCTTCTGCACAGTTTCAAAATAGCTACTAAGATGTTTAGCGCTGATGACGCCGTCATCAGCATCACTATTCTTGTCATTTATATGATGGAGCAGACTTTGTATAGGCTGCAGTAGGAGATGGTGGTCCCAGAAGAAGAGGAGGAAGCAGACGAGGCTGCGGAAGAGATAACATTGTCTCGAAGTTCAAGACTGTCGTCACACAGGCGGGAGGGTGGAGTACTGTGATTTTGTGGGGCTGGTGATGATGATAACAGCAAACTTATCGTAGGTGCAAGATCCGAGGACCAAATAGAGGAGGAAGAGGTGATGGGCGAGCAACTGTCAGATGAAGAGGATAATTCTCCCCTCTCTGTTGTTCGGGGTTGGTGGGAGGGTATGGAGGAAATGAGCTTCATTGTTACACAGCCACCAACACAGCATGGTCTCGGACCTCATGGTAGAGCCCAACATATGAGTGCCTTCTAGAGCACTATCTGCAACATGATCCCTATATAGTTATGATTGGGAATAATGCTGACTACTGGGCTGCCACTTTATTAGATCCATGTTATAAAACAAAATTTTGCCAAATGATTCCTGCCCTAGAAAGGGACCTGCGAATGCTTATGTATAGAAACACGCTTCTATACAACCTTAAGAGAGATTTTCCCCAAGACAGCAGTGAAGCAGACAGTTTGCATTGCAGCTGTAGACTTCCAAACTCTGGCCCGTCAATTCGTCAACTCCCAAACATTAGCAGCAGCAGCAGTGGTGGAAGTGGAAGAAGCAATTTCTGTGAGTCCCTTGATACTTTTTTTAGACCAACTCATGCACCAGCACAACAGAGTCCAAGTCTTACACGTGGTGAACGAATGGAGAGAATGGTGCAGGATTATCTAGAACTAAATATCAATACCATCAGTGAGGGTTTGGACCCTTTCACATTTTGGTCTTCCAAAATAGATGAGTGGCCTGAGCTCCCCTCACATGCCTTGGAGGTTTTATCAGGCCCGGCAACCAGTGTTCTCTCAGAACATATCTTCAATGCAGCTGGTGGTGTCCTGACGGATAAGCTGAACAAGTCTTGGATCTCCAAGGACTTTTGCACCCCAATCGCAGATTGTACAGACTAGGTGATTTTGCATTTTTAAGAGTGAACCATTAATGTCACGTAACTGCACTCTGTGATATCTTTAGTGTCGCCTCACTGGCGGCTGCTGCTGATGTTAACACAAATTTATGGAAATGTGAACACTCACGGTTGGTCTACATCTGCTGTGTTAGCTGTAGTGGAAGACGTGTCGGTCCCAATTATACTATTTCTATTCTTGTGAAAGTTATTCCACTTGGTGGTGTCAGGCCCTCATATTTAAAAATTTGAAAACTCCAAGTTGGGTATCTATCTGCTGGATTGGGTATAGTGAAAGACCTGTCAGTCCCTATTATACTATTTCTACTTTGGTGAAATTGAGGCCCTCAATTCTTTAAATGTGTCCATCTCCTGGTTTGGGTGTAGTGAATGACCTGTCCGTCCCTATTCTACTATTTCAACTGTGGTGAAATTGTGGCCACTTTGGTGGTATCTGCAAATAATTTTTGGAAATGTGGACACTCCTGGTTGGGTGTCCATCTGCTGGATTGGGTATAGTGAAAGAACTGTCGGTCCCTACTATACTATTTCTACTGTGGTAATATTGATGCCACTTCTGTGGGGTAAGGCCCTCAATTATTTAAATGTGAACACTCCTTGTTGAGTGTCCATCTGCTAGTTTGGATGTTGTGAAAGACCTGTTGGTCCCTATTCTACTACACTGCTCAAAAAAATAAAGGGAGCACTCAAATAACACATCCTATATCTGAATGAATGAAATAGTCTAATTGAATACTTTGTTCTGTACAAAGTTGAATGTGCTGACAACAAAATCACACAAAAATCATCAATGGAAATCAAATTTACTAACCAATTGAGGCCTGGATTTGGAGTCACTCACAAATTAAAAGTGGAATGTAATGTCCTTAAAACAAGTCAAAATTATACTCGTCCGTAAAACAAGTCAAAATGATGCTCAGTAGTGTGTGTGGCCTCCACTGTGCCTGTATGACCTCCCTACAATGCCTGGGCATGCTTCTGATGAGGCAGCAGATGGTCTCCTGAGGGATCTCCTCCCAGACCTGGACTAAAGCATCCGCCAACTCCTCGACAGTCTGTGGTGCAACGTGATGTTGGTGGATGGAGCGAGACATGATGTCCCAGATGTGCTCAATCTGATTCAGGTCTGGGGAACATGTGGGCCAGTCCATAGCTTCACTGCCTTCATCTTGCAGGAACTGCTGACAAACTCCAGCCACATGAGGTCTGGCATTGTCCTGTATTAGGAGGAACCCAGGCCAACCGCACTAGCATATGGTCTCACAAGGGGTCTGAGGATCTCATTTCGGTACCTAATGGCAGTCAGGCTACCTCTGGCGAGCACATGGAGGGCTGTGTGGCCCTCCAAAGACATACCACCCCACACCATTACTGACCCACTGCCAAACTGGTCATGCTGAATGATGTTGCAGGCAGCAGATCGCTCTCCATGGCGTTTCCAGACTCTGTCACGTCTGTCACATGTGCTCTGTGTGAACTTGCTTTCATCTGTGAAGACCACAGGGCACCAGTGGTGAATTTGCCAATCCTGGTGTTCTGTGGCAAATGCCAAGCGTCCTGCACGGTGTTGGGCTGTGAGCACAACCTCCATCTGTGGACATCGGGCACTCAGACCATCCTCATGGAGTCGGTTTCTAACTGTTTGTGCAGACAGATGGACATTTGTGGCCTGCTGGAGGTAATTTTGCAGGGCTCTGGCAGTGCTCCTTCTGTTCCTCCTTGCACAAAGGTGGAGGTAGCGGTCCTGCTGCTGGGTTGTTGCCCTCCTACGGCACCCTCCACATCTCCTGGTGTACTGGCCTGTCTCCTGGTAGCGTCTTCAGCCTCTGGACACTACGCTGACAGACACAGCAAACCTTCTTGCCACAGCTCGCACTGATGTGCCATCCTGGATAAGCTGCACTATCTGAGCACTTGTGTGGGTTGTAGAGATCGTCTCAGGCTACCACTAGTGTGAAAGCACAACCAACTTTCAAAAGTGACAAAAACATCAGCCAGAAAGCACTGGTACTGAGATGTGGTCTTTGGTCCCCACCTGCAGAACCACTCCTTTATTGAGTGTGTCTTGATAATTGCCAATAATTTCCATCTGTTGTCTATTCCATTTGCACAACAGTGTGTGAATGGAATTTGATTGTCAATCAGTGTTGCTTCCTAAGTGGACAGTTTGATTTCACAGAAGTTTGATTTACTGTTGTTTAAGTGTTTCCTTATTTTTTTGAGCACTGTATTTCTACTATGGTGACATTGATGCCACTTTGGAGGTGTCTGCCAATAATTTTTGGAAATGTGAACACTCCTGGTTGGGTGTCCATCTGCTGGATTATACCATTTCTACTGTGGTGAAATTGATGCCACTTTTGTGATGTCTGCCAATAATTTTTGGACATGTGAACACTCCTGATTAGGTCTCCTTCATTCGTGTTGCCTGAAGCAGTAGGCCTCCGAGACCGTCAGGTCTCCACTTCCTTGCACTCAACTACCTGTGTTACTATCCTTAAATTTTTCTGACAATGTTAGTCTAGAAAACTGATATTTGTGCCACCTGAGTGTGGCTCAGCATGAAAGCAGGTAGAGGTGTTGCATGTGGTATCAGGATTCCCAGCAAAGGGGCCCCACACCGATCCCTCACCCACCTCGTCTTACTGTGACGTTCATTCGAAAGCTGTAAATGCTGTCCCAGACCCCGATACCTTGGGTTCTTTACCCAATCAAGTCACACTGACTGAGAGGCCGCCTTCAGCTGTAACGGAAGCGGACATCCTGTTGTTTTTGACCAATCTCAGAGAATGATCACACCAGAAGTTTCTCATCCACACTAACATCTCCCCCTGCACCTCTCTCACAGTCCAGCAGTTTGTCCGGTTCTTGGTACTTCGCCCTCTCACAGCACTGCAGCCAGCCCACGGTTCCACAGTTGTGGTCACAGAAGATTGTTTCCTCCTACTCTAGACAAAGCTAAGAGGTTGAACTCATTATCTCGAACTTTTGGCCACAGAAATGCTGCCTTTCTGCCTGGTGGATACCGATGGTTTCCAAAAGCTGATGGCTGTCACAGTCCACCAGTACCAATTACTCAGTCGCCATTATTTTTCAAAGAAAGCTGTGACTGCACTACACCAGCATGTAGCAGACATCACCTATTCCTTGACAAAATCTATGTCTGCCAGGGTGCATTTCACCACAGACACTTGGACGAGTAAGCATGGCCAAGGGCGTTACATCTCGCTGACTGAGCACTGGGTGACTCTAATAGTTGTGGGGACAGGCACAGGTGTTGGAATCCCCAAGGCTTGCAGGGCAAACCTCTACATTAAACACTTCCTCCACTGCTTCTGCCTCCTCTATGGCTCCACCTGCATACTCAACCTCTGCCTTTACGAGACACACGTTCCAATAGTGCAAAGCGAACCCCCCGCCACCTCTGTACTGCTCAGCCAGGGCGCACCGAAATCAGGCATTCTTAAAATTGATAAGCCTTGGAGATCGCAGTCATACAGCTGAAGAGTTGTGGACAGCTCTCCAGGCTAAGTTTTATCAATGGTTGTCTCTGATGAACCTGCATCGAGGGAAGGCCGTGTCCAATAATGGTGCGAACCTGGTGGCAGTACTACGGTGAGGCAAGCTCACACACATGCCTTGCATGGCTCACGTCCTCAACCTGGTGGTGCAGCGTTTTCTCAGCCACTATCCTGGCCTGGGTGACCTGCTCCAGAAAGCAAGTAAGCTGTGTGCTCATTTCCGCCTTTCGCACCCCTCTGCTTATCGACTTGCATCGATATAGAGGTCTTTGTCCATACCAGTTAACAGGTTGATATGCAATGTGCCGAAACAGTGGAATTCCACTCTACACATGTTGCAGCGACTGTGGCATCAGCAACGAGCCCTGATGCAGTATGTCATGTCGTGTAGCCTAGGCCAACACAGTACTGAGGTGGTGCATATCACGTTTACAGACTGGGCACAGATTAAAGACCTCTGCACCCTTCTGCACAGTTTCAAAATAGCTAAGATGGTTAGCGCTGATGACGCCGTCATCAGCATCACTATTCTTGTCATTTATATGATGGAGCAGACTTTGTATAGGCTGCAGTAGGAGATGGTGGTCCCAGAAGAAGAGGAGGAAGCAGACGAGGCTGCGGAAGAGATAACATTGTCTCGAAGTTCAAGACTGTCGTCACGCATGCGGGAGGGTGGAGTACTGTGATTTTGTGGGGCTGGTGATGATGATAACAGCAAACTTATCGTAGGTGCAAGATCCGAGGACCAAATAGAGGAGGAAGAGGTGATGGGCGAGCAACTGTCAGATGAAGAGGATAATTCTCCCCTCTCTGTTGTTCGGGGTTGGTGGGAGGGTATGGAGGAAATGAGCTTCATTGTTACACAGCCACCAACACAGCATGGTCTCGGACCTCATGGTAGAGCCCAACATATGAGTGCCTTCTAGAGCACTATCTGCAACATGATCCCTATATAGTTATGATTGGGAATAATGCTGACTACTGGGCTGCCACTTTATTAGATCCATGTTATAAAACAAAATTTTGCCAAATGATTCCTGCCCTAGAAAGGGACCTGCGAATGCTTATGTATAGAAACACGCTTCTATGCAACCTTAAGAGAGATTTTCCCAAGACAGCAGTGAAGCAGACAGTTTGCATTACAGCTGTAGACTTCCAAACTCTGGCCCGTCAATTCGTCAACTCCCAAACATTAGCAGCAGCAGCAGTGGTGAAAGTGGAAGAAGCAATTTCTGTGAGTCCCTTGATACTTTTTTTAGACCAACTCATGCACCAGCACAACAGAGTCCAAGTCTTACACGTGGTGAACGAATGGAGAGAATGGTGCAGGATTATCTAGAACTAAATATCAATACCATCAGTGAGGGTTTGGACCCTTTCACATTTTGGTCTTCCAAAATAGATGAGTGGCCTGAGCTCCCCTCACATGCCTTGGAGGTTTTATCAGGCCCGGCAACCAGTGTTCTCTCAGAACATATCTTCAATGCAGCTGGTGGTGTCCTGACGGATAAGCTGAACAAGTCTTGGATCTCCAAGGACTTTTGCACCCCAATCGCAGATTGTACAGACTAGGTGATTTTGCATTTTTAAGAGTGAACCATTAATGTCACGTAACTGCACTCTGTGATATCTTTAGTGTCGCCTCACTGGCGGCTGCTGCTGATGTTAACACAAATTTATGGAAATGTGAACACTCACGGTTGGTCTACATCTGCTGTGTTAGCTGTAGTGGAAGACGTGTCGGTCCCAATTATACTATTTCTATTCTTGTGAAAGTTATTCCACTTGGTGGTGTCAGGCCCTCATATTTAAAAATTTGAAAACTCCAAGTTGGGTATCTATCTGCTGGATTGGGTATAGTGAAAGACCTGTCAGTCCCTATTATACTATTTCTACTTTGGTGAAATTGAGGCCCTCAATTCTTTAAATGTGTCCATCTCCTGGTTTGGGTGTAGTGAATGACCTGTCCGTCCCTATTCTACTATTTCAACTGTGGTGAAATTGTGGCCACTTTGGTGGTATCTGCAAATAATTTTTGGAAATGTGGACACTCCTGGTTGGGTGTCCATCTGCTGGATTGGGTATAGTGAAAGAACTGTCGGTCCCTACTATACTATTTCTACTGTGGTAATATTGATGCCACTTCTGTGGGGTAAGGCCCTCAATTATTTAAATGTGAACACTCCTTGTTGAGTGTCCATCTGCTAGTTTGGATGTTGTGAAAGACCTGTTGGTCCCTATTCTACTACACTGCTCAAAAAAATAAAGGGAGCACTCAAATAACACATCCTATATCTGAATGAATGAAATAGTCTAATTGAATACTTTGTTCTGTACAAAGTTGAATGTGCTGACAACAAAATCCACAAAAATCATCAATGGAAATCAAATTTACTAACCAATTGAGGCCTGGATTTGGAGTCACTCACAAATTAAAAGTGGAATGTAATGTCCTTAAAACAAGTCAAAATTATGCTCGTCCGTAAAACAAGTCAAAATGATGCTCAGTAGTGTGTGTGGCCTCCACGTGCCTGTATGACCTCCCTACAATGCCTGGGCATGCTTCTGATGAGGCAGCAGATGGTCTCCTGAGGGATCTCCTCCCAGACCTGGACTAAAGCATCCGCCAACTCCTCGACAGTCTGTGGTGCAACGTGATGTTGGTGGATGGAGCGAGACATGATGTCCCAGATGTGCTCAATCTGATTCAGGTCTGGGGAACATGTGGGCCAGTCCATAGCTTCACTGCCTTCATCTTGCAGGAACTGCTGACAAACTCCAGCCACATGAGGTCTGGCATTGTCCTGTATTAGGAGGAACCCAGGCCAACCGCACTAGCATATGGTCTCACAAGGGGTCTGAGGATCTCATTTCGGTACCTAATGGCAGTCAGGCTACCTCTGGCGAGCACATGGAGGGCTGTGTGGCCCTCCAAAGACATACCACCCCACACCATTACTGACCCACTGCCAAACTGGTCATGCTGAATGATGTTGCAGGCAGCAGATCGCTCTCCATGGCGTTTCCAGACTCTGTCACGTCTGTCACATGTGCTCTGTGTGAACTTGCTTTCATCTGTGAAGACCACAGGGCACCAGTGGTGAATTTGCCAATCCTGGTGTTCTGTGGCAAATGCCAAGCGTCCTGCACGGTGTTGGGCTGTGAGCACAACCTCCATCTGTGGACATCGGGCACTCAGACCATCCTCATGGAGTCGGTTTCTAACTGTTTGTGCAGACAGATGGACATTTGTGGCCTGCTGGAGGTAATTTTGCAGGGCTCTGGCAGTGCTCCTTCTGTTCCTCCTTGCACAAAGGTGGAGGTAGCGGTCCTGCTGCTGGGTTGTTGCCCTCCTACGGCACCCTCCACATCTCCTGGTGTACTGGCCTGTCTCCTGGTAGCGTCTTCAGCCTCTGGACACTACGCTGACAGACACAGCAAACCTTCTTGCCACAGCTCGCACTGATGTGCCATCCTGGATAAGCTGCACTACCTGAGCACTTGTGTGGGTTGTAGAGATCGTCTCATGCTACCACTAGTGTGAAAGCACAACCAACTTTCAAAAGTGACAAAAACATCAGCCAGAAAGCACTGGTACTGAGATGAGGTCCCCACCTGCAGAACCACTCCTTTATTGAGTGTGTCTTGATAATTGCCAATAATTTCCATCTGTTGTCTATTCCATTTGCACAACAGCGTGTGAATGGAATTTGATTGTCAATCAGTGTTGCTTCCTAAGTGGACAGTTTGATTTCACAGAAGTTTGATTTACTGTTGTTTAAGTGTTTCCTTTATTTTTTTGAGCACTGTATTTCTACTATGGTGACATTGATGCCACTTTGGAGGTGTCTGCCAATAATTTTTTGAAATGTGAACACTCCTGGTTGGGTGTCCATCTGCTGGATTATACTATTTCTACTGTGGTGAAATTGATGCCACTTTTGTGATGTCTGCCAATAATTTTTGGACATGTGAACACTCCTGATTAGGTCTCCTTCATTCGTGTTGCCTGAAGCAGTAGGCCTCCGAGACCGTCAGGTCTCCACTTCCTTGCACTCAACTACCTGTGTTACTATCCTTAAATTTTTCTGACAATGTTAGTCTAGAAAACTGATATTTGTGCCACCTGAGTGTGGCTCAGCATGAAAGCAGGTAGAGGTGTTGCATGTGGTATCAGGATTCCCAGCCAAGGGGCCCCACACCGATCCCTCACCCACCTCGTCTTACTGTGACGTTCATTCGAAAGCTGTAAATGCTGTCCCAGACCCCGATACCTCATGCCTGGCTGATTGCTGCAGTTCCATGCTGCAATTTGTACTTTGGGTGAATTGAGGTCACTTTCATGGTGTCTGTCCCTGATTTGATGTGTTTTCGCAGCATTTGGGGCCATTTTAAGGTGTAGTGCATGCAGTTTTTTTTTGCCTCCCATTAATTATAATGGCATTCGGCTATGTTCAATGAATATTCGATGAATTAATTGGTGAATATTGCAAATTTGGCGAATGTAATCCGAATGGAATATAGAAATATTTGCTCATCTCTAGAGAAGAGCCCAAATGGAGTCCAAAGTTCAGATGTTGTACTCAGTTTGCTTAATTGTACCCAATAATTCCATCTGGGGTTCAGTCTGAATCTTATTTTTTTGGGGCTTCAAGTGAAAGCCTTCAACTGATTCAGGGACATTGAAAGTAGCCTTAGGCTACTTTCACACTTGCGTTTTTTAGCGCTGCGCATCGTGCGCTATTGGTCGCATGCGCAATGTTCCCCTATCATTAACATGGCGGGCGCAGTGTTTTGCGCTTGCACGCGCTCATTAGCGTTTGGCGTGCGCTGCGCATTTTCCAGGTGTGCGCCCAGACGCGCTAGACGCTACATGTTGCTTTTTTTTTTCGGCACACCTCTTTAAAAATGCGCGTGCGCACGTGTGCGCACGCTATGCGCGAAAAAATATTATTGGCGTCTATGTGGGCGCTGGCGTGCGCTTGTCAGCGCTTGTGCGCGCAAGCGATTTTTTAGTAAACAATGTCTAGACACTTGTCCAATGACCCCCTAGACAAGATACTTTGTTTCTGAGGAGTCTAGATAAAATGAGTATAGATAAAGGAAGGTGTCAGTGCCACACAGACCCCTACTCAGACTGCCTGGAGACTGCATGCTGATAAGACCTGAAGATACAGCCTGGATCACTATAAAAAGGCCTGAAAACAGCGTGCACCATACCACACTGCCTGGAGACTGTACCTGGACACTGCAAGATCCATCTTGGACCACAACAGCCTGGATATTGCCTGGAGACACTGTGCCTGGACTCAAGACCGATCCAAAGTGCAAGAATGTGAGTATTCTTTAAACAAATGACAGGCTGTCCTTATAATGTAATATGTGCTCATGTAATTTTTTATTTTTTTTGCAGCATGTCTTCTGGATCAGAATATTCACCATCCCGGCAAGAACTGGCCGAAGCAGAGCATGATGTGAGTATCTTCCTGCCTTTGGGTAAGTATAGCTGCTGAATCTACAAATGGCTAAAATTTGTGTTTCTTTTTCAGACATCATCGTCGGACACGGGCATTGAGGAGTCTCAGGAGCAGTCGCAGCCGAGTCAAGTCCCGGTGGCGAGACGGAATGTAAGTATATAGCCTTTGAATGTCTATTTCTTTTCTACTCCTATTGTTCTTTTCTTTGTAAAAAATATACAAGATTGTAATTTTTATTTTGTTTCTTCTAGGTTCCACAACGGGACGACGACCTGTATGTGGATAATGAGGCCCTCATCTGCCAGGTCCATGAGCGTGTCCCGTTGTGGGACAGCCGTGATCCGCAGTACAAGGACAATGTGGTGACCCGGCGGCTATGGAACGAGGTGGCCGCAGCGTTGATGGATGGCTGGGACAGCGCCCCTCCAAACCTCAAAAAGGCGTTTAGTAAGTATTTTCATTCTCTGTAATGCTGCACTCACTGTTGTTCCTGAGGCCTATGATGGGTTTACTGGCAGATCTATTCTGCCAGCAAACCCAACAGTGCCCTCTGGTTCAACACTGACTGCCCTGTGTATGCTATTGCAATGTGTTCTGCATTCTAGTGTTTGTTTTTTATGCTGCACTCACTGTTGTTCCTGAGGCCACTGATGGGTTTACTGGCAGATCTATTCTGCCAGCAAACCCAACAGTGCCCTCTGGTTCAACACTGACTGCCCTGTGTATGCTATTGCAATGTGTTCTGCATTCTAGTGTTTTTTTTTATGCTGCCCTCACTGTTGTTCCTGAGGCCACTGATGGGTTTACTGGCAGATCTATTCTGCCAGCAAACCCAACAGTGCCCTCTGGTTCAACACTGACTGCCCTGTGTATGCTATTGCAATGTGTTCTGCATTCTAGTGTTTGTTTTTTATGCTGCACTCACTGTTGTTCCTGAGGCCACTGATGGGTTTACTGGCAGATCTATTCTGCCATCAAACCCAACAGTGCCCTCTGGTTCAACACTGACTGCCCTGTGTATGCTATTGCAATGTGTTCTGCATTCTAGTGTTTGTTTTTTATGCTGCACTCACTGTTGTTCCTGAGGCCACTGATGGGTTTACTGGCAGATCTATTCTGCCAGCAAACCCAACAGTGCCCTCTGGTTCAACACTGACTGCCCTGTGTATGCTATTGCAATGTGTTCTGCATTCTAGTGTTTGTTTTTTATGCTGCACTCACTGTTGTTCCTGAGGCCACTGATGGGTTTACTGGCAGATCTATTCTGCCAGCAAACCCAACAATGCCCTCTGGTTCAACACTGACTGCCCTGTGTATGCTATTGCAATGTGTTCTGCATTCTAGTGTTTGTTTTTTATGCTGCACTCACTGTTGTTCCTTAGGCCACTGATGGGTTTACTGGCAGATCTATTCTGCCAGCAAACCCAACAGTGCCCTCTGGTTCAACACTGACTGCCCTGTGTATGCTATTGCAATGTGTTCTGCATTCTATTGTTTGTTTTTTATGCTGCACTCACTGTTGTTCCTGAGGCCACTGATGGGTTTACTGGCAGATCTATTCTGCCAGCAAACCCAACAGTGCTCTCTGGTTCAACACTGACTGCCCTGTGTATGCTATTGCAATGTGTTCTGCATTCTAGTGTTTGTTTTTTATGCTGCACTCACTGTTGTTCCTGAGGCCACTGATGGGTTTACTGGCAGATCTATTCTGCCAGCAAACCCAACAGTGCCCTCTGGTTCAACACTGACTGCCCTGTGTATGCTATTGCAATGTGTTCTGCATTCTAGTGTTTTTTTTTATGCTGCACTCACTGTTGTTCCTGAGGCCACTGATGGGTTTACTGGCAGATCTATTCTGCCAGCAAACCCAACAGTGCCCTCTGGTTCAACACTGACTGCCCTGTGTATGCTATTGCAATGTGTTCTGCATTCTAGTGTTTGTTTTTTATGCTGCACTCACTGTTGTTCCTGAGGCCACTGATGGGTTTACTGGCAGATCTATTCTGCCAGCAAACCCAACAGTGCCCTCTGGTTCAACACTGACTGCCCTGTGTATGCTATTGCAATGTGTTCTGCATTCTATTGTTTGTTTTTTATGCTGCACTCACTGTTGTTCCTGAGGCCACTGATGGGTTTACTGGCAGATCTATTCTGCCAGCAAACCCAACAGTGCAAAATGGTTCAACAGTCAATGACATGTGGATTCTTGAGCTATGTGTTGTGCTTTATATTCATTTTTTTATTGTCCAGTACTCTTGTTCCTCATGTTAAGGTTGTTTTTGCTGCCAGATATATTCTAACAGCAAACATAACAGTGTCATGTGGTTCAACAGTCGCTGAGGACATGTGGATTCTTGAGCTTTTTATAATGCTGCATTAACAGTTTTAAATTTTCATTCAGGTATGTGTGTTGAGAGTGATTTTGCACAGACTCCATTGTATAAATTTTTTTTTTTTTTTTGGTCAACAGTGAACAAAATCCGCACACGATGGCGCTCGATGAAGGACCGCTTCAACACTGATGTTCGAGCAGAGGGACAGGTTCGCAGTGGTTCTGCAGCAAGGCCCAGAAATAAATATCGCTATTATCGTGAGTTGGCGTTCCTGGGACCAGTCCTTGCTAGCAGAGCGTAAGTTTTTTCGATTTTCTTTTTTTTTTAAAGTTTTTTCTTTATTTTATTTTCTACAGCTGATGCTTCTTGTTCATGCATTATAGTAATGTATTGTTTTTCTTTCCACAGCACCTGGAGCAGCACCATGCAGCCTGTCCCTGAAGCGGTCCTTCCTCGGACAACCTTGGACTCGTCCCAGCCATCCGACAGCCTGGAAGCAACTTGCAGGTCAGCAACACGGACAGCTGGTGACCAGGAAGCTGGTCCATCTGGTGTTCCCCTCTCCCAGGTTTCTGCCACTGGTTATGCGGGCACTTCCCGCCAGCGGAAGAAGGCCATGGAGAGGAATGTCTTGCCCGAGTTTGTTCACTTGAGCGAGTCCTTTCAAGGCAATATCAAGACGCTTGGAGGCAGAGTTGGAAGCGGTTTTTCACTGATGGAACGTGGTTTTACCCACATGGATCACCACTTCAACAGTGTCGAACAGCGTCTTGATCGCCTGGAGGCCGACCTCAACAGACCAGCGCACCATTTTTTCAGTAAAATAGAACGGGGCATGGCGGAACACCTTACTCCTGAGCAACAGCTGAGTGTGATGCAGGCCTGCAACAATGCTTACTTGCAGGCTATGCAGCAGAATCGGTACGTGCAGCAGTCAGTGGTTGCATATCCAACAGTGCCACCACTGATTCGCCACACATCACTACCGACTTCTGCTGCATACCACTGCACGGCCACCAGCATTCCGAGTCACCACTACACCACCACAAGTCCGAGTACTGTTGGACACTCCACCATCGCCACCACCATGGCAAGCGCTGCTCCTGTGTGGAGCAACACCACCACAGACACTGGTCCACAGTCATGGACTCAAGCTAGCGCAGTACCTGCTTGGGCCAACACACCCACTTCTCCTTCTAGGAGTACCGCCACCAGTCAACAATTTCCCGCCACAGCACCCACTGATCGTATGAGTACCGTCACCAGTCAGCAACAATCCATTTCAAGGCCACCCACTTCTCCTTCTTGGAGTACCGCCACTAGTCAACAATTTACCGCCACAGCACCCACTGATCCTAAGAGTACCGCCACCAGTCAGCAACAATCCATTTCAAGGGCACCCACTTCTCCTTGGAACACCGCCAACCCTTTTGTTACTCCGAGCACTGCCAACACTTCCACCGCCACTGCCACCACCGAGCATGAGAGCGGTGACCCACATTCAGTCTTTTTTGTTTCAAGGCCAAGGTCAACCAGCTCAAGGCGGACACAGAGAATCGGTCCATGCATGGTACTCCTGTCCCCAAGAAGAAAAAAAAAAAATCTTTGTTTGTCCATCCACCCTCTCCTCCTAATGTGTCTCAAAGTGACTCTCATTTGATGTCTGATCTTCCTTCACCCACTACTTTTGTTGACCCTTCCCCTCGAACCCCTTCATCGGTTTCCGGCCGCTCTTCATCTCTGCACACCCCCAGAGTATCGAAATCATCACTAAAACGTCAGTAGCACTAAAAATTTGTAATAAAAAAGCACATTTCTATACAACTTCTGTGGCAGTGACGATACATATGGCATCTTGTACACACATTGTAATACTCTGATTTTTCTATTACTACTGGGGCATTGACTACCAATTGCATCTTGTACAAACATCGTACTAATCTGATTTTTCTATTACTACTGGGGAATTGACTACCAATTGCATCTTGTACACACATTGTAATAATCTGATTTTTCTATTACTACTGGGCATTGACTACCAATGGCATATTGTACAAACATTGTACTAATCTGATTTTTCTATTACTACTGGGCCAGTGACTACCAATGGCATCTTGGACAAAATTGTACTAATCTGATTTTTCTATTACTACTGGGGCAGTGACTACCAATTGCATCTTGGACAAACATTGTACTAATCTGATTTTTCTATTACTACTGGGGCATTGACTACCAATTGCATCTTGTACACACATTGTAATAATCTGATTTTTCTATTACTACTGGGGCATTGACTACCAATTGCATCTTGTACAAACATTGTACTAATCTGATTTTTCTATTACTACTGGGGCAGTGACTACATATGGGATCTTGTACACACATTGTAATAATCTGATTTTTATATTACTACTGGGGTAGTGACTACCAATTGCATCTTGGACAAACATTGTACTAATCTGATTTTTCTATTACTACTGGGGCAGTGACTACCAATTGCATCTTGACAAACATTGAACTAATCTGATTTTTCTATTACTACTGGGGCAGTGACTACCAATTGCATCTTGGACAAACATTGTACTAATCTGATTTTTCTATTACTACTGGGGCATTGACTACCAATTGCATCTTGTACACACATTGTAATAATCTGATTTTTCTATTACTACTGGGGCATTGACTACCAATTGCATCTTGTACACACATTGTAATAATCTGATTTTTCTATTACTACTGGGGCATTGACTACCAATTGCATCTTGTACAAACATTGTACTAATCTGATTTTTCTATTACTACTGGGGCAGTGACTACATATGGCATCTTGCACACACATTGTAATAATCTGATTTTTCTATTACTACTGGGGCAGTGACTACCAATTGCATCTTGGACAAACATTGTACTAATCTGATTTTTCTATTACTACTGGGGCATTGACTACCAATTGCATCTTGTACAAACATTGTACTAATCTGATTTTTCTATTACTACTGGGCAGTGACTACCAATGGCATCTTGGACAAACATTGTATAATCTGATTTTTCTATTACTACTGGGGCAGTGACTACCAATTGCATCTTGGACAAACATTGTAACTAATCTGATTTTTCTATTACTACTGGGGCATTGACTAACAATTGCATCTTGTACACACATTGTAATAATCTGATTTTTCTATTACTACTGGGGCATTGACTACCAATTGCATCTTGTACACACATTGTAATAATCTGATTTTTCTATTACTACTGGGGCATTGACTACCAATTGCATCTTGCACACACATTGTAATAATCTGATTTTTCTATTACTACTGGGGCATTGACTACCAATTGCATCTTGTACAAACATTGTACTAATCTGATTTGTCTATTACTACTGGGGCAGTGACTACATATGGCATCTTGTACACACATTGTAATAATCTGATTTTTCTATTACTACTGGGGCAGTGACTACCAATTGCATCTTGGACAAACATTGTACTAATCTGATTTTTCTATTACTACTGGGGCAGTGACTACCAATTGCATCTTGTACAAACATTGTACTAATCTTATTTTTCTATAACTTCTGGGGCAGTGACAATACCATGCTCATGTTGGACACAAATTGTACTAATGTGATCTATCAAAAACCTTTGTGTGAATAGAAATATTTTCTTTTTTGTTAATAAAAAGAAATTATAATATGATCTATACAAATGTAATCAAAAAAATCATTGGCAATTCAAATGTTGTTTTCCTGTTGTACAAAATAAATGTGCCAATCTTCTTTTAGTAATTTTGGTTTGCTTTGTGTTTATTTCGCCACCTACACACTGCGACGTACACACACTGCGATGTACACTTTGCGTTTTTGACTACACATAACTACAGGAATGACACAAGTTTGTGTACTTCATGGAGATATGTTTAGTCCAAAACACAAATATATTACTTTTTTTGCACCAACAGTCTGTCTGTCTGCTAATATTGCACAGACTGAATAGAGGATGGTGTTGAGTGCAAGGCATATCTATTTAACCTTGCCAGATATACTAAAAAATTAAATGAGTGTGGTGTGTTTTTGACATTATTTCACTTTGTGATACAAGGCCAGGGATTCTAGATATAGCTTGTAATTGAGCACATCCTCTATTCAGTGTGTGTTGAAGAAACAGAGGAGATGATGGTGAAAATACACTTTATATGTACAATACCCTGACCTTGTATCATTATACACACCTGGCCACTGGCAGGTGAATAGACATGAGTTTTAACCAGATGCGTTTCTTCAGTATGCATATATTTGAAGCATACTGTAGTGATGCTGCTGTTTAGAACTCATGTGTACTCACCTGCCCAGGCCTGATAGATTCTGAAGTGACGATGCGTTATTTGGGGCATCACCACTTCAGCATGCCACCAGGCATTGGTATAGAACAAGATGTATAATCTTTATTATCTCTGCGCTCCAAATCAAGTCACAGTGACACAAATTAATTGTAGTGTTAAATAAAGGTCATACAACTTGTGTGCATGTATATTTAACTACATAGTCAGGATTACAAATAAATTCATGATGCACCCAAAAATATGCATCATGAATTCACTGGTAAACCTGGCCATTTCATAATTGTTTTTTAATTTAAAAACAGACTGCACGTGGTACAGGTATAAACAGAGGTATTTTATTTAAGTAAAAAAAATTTTTTTGGATTAACATACAGACAAGAACATTATTTTACACCATTTGTTCTTGCCAATCCACCCGTCCTACATCTGAGATGAAGTAGGCCGCAAATTGGTCTCTCATTTGGCTGACTTCAACAGAAGACCTGAGAGGGTGCTGAGTGAACTCAGGCAATGGGTTAGGAGCTGCATCATCAAGTTCAAAGCTTGGGTGCTCTTTCGCCATGACAAAGTTATGTAGCACCACACAGGCCTTCACAACTTCATCCACTGTTTGCACTTTCAGATGAATGGCTGTGCCCAGAATGCGCCACCTGGAAACCAGTATACCGAAGGCACACTCTACAGTTCTTCTTGCCCTGGTCAGCCTGTAATGAAAATTTTTTTGTTGTGGTCCAAGTCCCGGCTGGAGTAGGGTTTAAGTAGGTGTTGGCTCATCTGAAATGCCTCATCCCCAACCATTACATTCGTGTGTGGGGAAGAGGCCGTGGCATGGGGAAATTAAACTGGTTTCCATACAACCTCCGTCCCATGTCCGAGTTCTTAAACGCCTGTGAGTCATTCCCATGGCCAAATGCCCCAATGTCCACCGCAACAAACATACAGTCTGCATCTGCAATGGCCATAAGAACTGTAGAATAGTACTTCTTGTAATTGTAGTACTCCGAGCCTGTTCTTTTAGGTTTGATGATGCGGATGTGTTTCCCATCAACTGCTCCCAAACAGTTGGGGAAATTGCATGTTGTCCAGAATTTTTCTGCTATTTCTAGCCACTTTTCGGTTGTGGGCAGGGGCATAAATTCCGGACAGAGAACAGTCCACAATGCCCGGCAGGTGTCAACAACAATTCCTGACAACGTGGAGATACCAATCCGGTACTGGAAGTGAAGTGAAGAGAGGCTCTCTCCAGTAGCAAGGAATCTATAGAAAGAACAAAAAAATTATTATTGTATATGTTTTTGTAAAACATTAATAAACCAAAAAATGGCATAAAAATAATTCTGCAGGTCTTTTTTACTAGCTGGCAGAACAATAATTCTGTCATCTTTGTAATAGTACATGGCATTAGTAATACAATGATGCAGGCATTCGTTTATCAATAATACATACCGTAATGTCACCAGGAGTCTTTCCTCTGGAGGAATCGCCCGACGGAGCTGTGTGTCCTGTCTCCTGATTAATTGTTGGACCCGAGCAAGTAAATCCATGAAGGATTGTTGTGACATCCGGGTGTAGTCGGTAAATTTCTCAGGGTTTGACTGCAGCTCGCTATAGAGGGTGTGATACGCTCCACGGCTCTCCCGGAGTTCTACAATGGGATGTACCCACAAACGCCGCCGCTGCCGTCTCTGCTGTCTATCTCTCTTCCTTTGTTCATGGCAAGCAACGGCATAAGACTGTGCCATAGCCATGTCCACATCAAGGTTGAAGAAGAAAGTCTGCATAAGCTGATCCATGTTCATCAAGGCAAATGCAAGCAAATGTAAAAAATGGCTGTGAACAGGCTCTATATAAAGATTTTCAATGAGAGACGCCCACTGGTGTCCCATTGGTGGGTTCTGTTGCAAGAATTTTTCAAGGATTTTCATCATGTGTTTTGCACAGAAAAAACGCAAACGCATACAAAAACGCTTTAAATCACATACAATCGCTTACAATCGCTGCGTTTTTTCAAAGCAATGCGCACTATTCGACTGCAAAATATCGCAGCGATTACACGCGTTTGCACGCGGATTTTTCATGCGTTTCATGTGCGCTCGATACGCAGCGCTAAAAAACGCAAGTGTGAAAGTAGCCTTACTCTCCTACCACTTTCAATTCACCTTCAGCACAATTTTTCATTGATCACAGGTAACATCGAAGAAAGTTATGTGCATTGAATTCTAAGATTAATTTATCTGTAAATCCATAATTGTTTTACCTAAAGTAAGTTTTGTTTGCAAGGAAATGATTGTAATGGCTCAGTCACGATTTATAAAAAGACGCCAAACACCATGGACCTAATTATCATCTATAAATAAAGTGTTACATTTCTTAGATTCCAACTTGTGTTTAAAAGTAAATAATTGTTACTGTTTCTGGGGAAACCAGAGGACTGACCCCCTCGTGACATTACCAGGATAATTTAATCTGGAGCGTTCTGCTGGTTAATTGAGACAGATTGTTCAGCACAAACTATGCTCCAATCACAGTGTTCTGTCTTTTATGGGAATATTATAATCGTTAAATGGAGATGTCATTGCAGATTTGTATTTATGATGCTGAGGAGAGTGCTGTTTTCAGGTAAACATAAAATATACATTTCTCCTTTTTCAATACAGGCTCGCCATCTACTGTAGATTAAAGCCTACTATTTGTTGCTAGCAACTACATGAAATATGTGAGAAGTATAAGCAATTTCCTCGTCTCTGGAGAATGTAAGAAAACTTCAGAGATTGCACGTGTCAGATTTGTGAAAATAAATGTAGAAGATATTGAACGTTAAGTATTCTTTGGCCCAGTGTCTTTTCCAAATGTAAGAAATCTTCTATAATAATTTTTACAGTTTATTGTAGATCAGTCTTTCTAATATGGTAACAGGCTAAGGTTGCGATTTATGGACAAAATTAAACAAATGTGTAATATTTATCAGATAACAAAGAGCTCTACAGAACAGATGGTAAATGCGTAAGTGTGAATCAGCACTAAGGTTGGCCCATCTTTTTAGATAGGAGTGAGTCAAATGTACCCTCATTTGGCCCAAAGCTATCTCTTCTGACTCACATAGACACATGCACATCAGTTTAGTCAAGTCCACCTAAGTAATTAAAAGGAAAAAGGGAGTAAGCCACTGCCGGACTCCTATAACGGCAGCTTACCTCCCCTGGAACAAAAAGTTTGGACAGTTAAAATGCTGCTGTCCAATCCTGATCTCCCCTAACATCTATTGTCAGATAAGAGTCCAAAGACCCCAAAAAACATTAAGTTGCCACCTGGCCCTGGATGTCATAAGGGTATATGCAAAGTTTTCCTGAACTGTTTCAATGGAGGCATCACAGAAGTAGTGACTAGTGTTACAAAGTATAGAGCCACAGGGATTCTGTTTGCCACTATTTGCATGTCAAATCTAACGTTTAGCATCTAACCCTTAAAGGGTCCAATACTACAAAGCACCAGGACAGGATCCGAGTTAAAACAAAAACAATGCATGCAATGTTGGTTCCATTGTTTTCGAAGAGTGTAATGACTTGTGACAGATTCAAGCTACAGCCAATGAACAGCCACACTGTGACTACAGCTCATCAATATACTGTCAGGAAGGATGTCCACTCTGATAAAATAGTAAAGCTTACAGCCTGCTCATGACATAACACTAATCCCAGCATCTCTGAATCAGATTGATCCATATTCACACCACTATCTATCTTTCTATTTTCTGGTATGTGAGTTTTCAGCACCTTTCCCACTGAGTAAACTAGAAAATTGTTTATATTATCTCCTTTTGCTTAGGACATTCCTTCCTTTGATTATCTGACCTGTCTCTTTGTAGCCTCCATCTTTTGTTCACACGTGGTATTTTTCAAAAAGATGTAGAAATTTGGAGTCACAGGTCTGTACTGACCATTGTCTATATGTGCAGCTCCTTTACGTGCAGATTGTTATGTACACGCTAGAAATATACCAGAAATGTCCCAGAAGTGATGAGAAGGGAAGAACAACTACCTAAGACTACAGTGGCATGTAAAGGTTTGGGCACCCCTGGTCAAAATTACTGTTATTTTGAACAGTTAAGCAAGTTGAAAATGAAATGATCTCTAGAAGGCCTACAGTTAAAGATGACACATTCCTCTGTATTTTCAGCAAAAAATGTATATACTTTCATCTTTTACATTTTTAAAATTAACAAAGGGAAAATCGGCCGATGTAAAGTTTGTGCACACTACATTGTTAGCATCCTCTTTTGAAAGTATCACAGCTTGTAAACGCTTTTTGTAGCCAGCCAAGAGTCTTTCAGTTCTTGTTTGAGGGATCCATTTTTCTTCTGAAAATTATTCCAGTTCTGTATGATTCTTGGGTCATCTAGGATGCACTGCTATTTTGAGGTCTAGCCACAGATTTTCAATGATGTTCAGATGAGGGGACTGTGAGGCCCATTTCTGAATGTCTTTTGCAGTCAAGTGGGGGTTCTGATTTGCCTCTCTAACAAGTAGCTCTTACTGACATTTTGCTTGGTCTTCCAGACCTTATCTTGACCTCCACTGTACCTTTTAACTGCCACTTCTTAATTACATTTCAAACTGAGGAAAGGGCAGTCTCAACAGGCTTTGCTATCATCTTATAGTCTTCTCCTGCTTTGTGGATCTCTACCACTTTCATTTTCAGAGTGCTAGGCAGCTGCCGAGAAGAACCCATGGCTGCTGTGTTTTGGCACAAAGTTAGAGGAGGCTCAGTTTTAATAAAGCTGGGAAGTTTGCATTATCTGGCCTTTTCTAACAATGATAGTGAACAAGCCATAACCTTAACTGGCTAATTAAGGTCTGAAATCCTGGTCAAACGGAGTAACACTGAGCATGTTCGCTCATCCCTAGTTATCACATGTATTAATGGATTGCTATTTAAACCATTTTAACCAAGGTTTTATTTCATACTCTATGAACTAAACCTGTTTTTGATGTTTATTATACCTTTACTATATTCTCTTACAAGAATAAAGGGATACATTTACCTTTCAATACATCAGATACAAATTGCTTCAAACTTTATGTTCTCCAAGGTTGACAGATGTGAAGGGTGAAGTATAGACGAGAAGAGGCACAAGATTGGAATTGGATAGTAGTAAAAGCTCAAGGATACAAGGATGAAGAAATTACAGTACATAATTTCAATTTCACCTTTGACATTGTGAACGATTTTTAGTATTCAACAGCAAATTATTTCCATTTATACTGTATACTGTTACTTTAAGACTGCAAACAAAAAGCTGTACAGTATTGCCACCGAAAAATTAATTGTCTCCTCTTACTATATTACAGTATATAGTATTGTAAATGAACTGTTATTTCTTCCCGGCCTTAAATCCTCATGGTGGCCCCTCAACATATTATACTTTCAGATTTTCCTTAGTATTGCCCAGGTGAAAGAACTAGGGGCAATTTTTGATTGCTTGATAATAATTCCATCACCTGTGCAATACTAAGGAAATCCTGAAGACATGGTCTGTTGGGAGCTATGTGGGCTGAAGGTAACTGGTAAATTACACGTTCTTCTCTTTATTTTTTCACAGATCTGTTAGAGTGGAGCAAAAATATTTTCCAATTGCATGGTGCAGTGTCCAGCCTGGTGCTCAGTTTCTGCCTAACCAAGGTAGTCTTCACTTCTACAACTAGCATCCTTGGCCCTGTGTCTTGGGCACCTCTTGCAATTAGTAGACTTCAAGGTGTCATATTGAGCTTCAGGCCAGCCCAAGGTTTACTGAATAAGGACTTATACCAAGCACCGTTAAAAAAAGGTCCGATTTTGGTCCAGAAAAGACTGACTAGTGTCATGTAAATTTTATACGATTTTCATGCCAGTACAATACGATTTTAACACCTAACATCTGATTATCTGATTTATATCCGATTTACATGCTAATGTGATCCGATTGCAATGCGATTTTAACATGAGCATTTACATAAATCAATTTTCTATGCAATTTACACAGTTTTCCAAGGAAGTATTCATATATATATATATATATATATATATATATATATATATATATATAAATATATATTAGTAGTATGACAACTGGTCATGTGGTTAATGGGCGGTATGTATCACTGAGGTGGGTGGCACAGTGATGGAAGCCTGAGCTTGTTTTGCTCAGCAGATCTACTGCTGAGGGTTTACTATACATTGGGCAGGCTTCCAGGTGACTCAGAGAGATGGGTGGGTCCAGTCATCTACATACCCCACCCAAGGGGGTGTGCCTCAACACCCAAGATGGAGCCTGTGTGTTTGTGCACGCGCAGCAGTGCTGGCTGAGTGAGGAGGCCTGGGATATACCTCCGTAGAGGATGCCTCTAAAGATAAGAGGTATCCGGGTACCTGTGCGGTCGTCATGGACAGTTAATGGACACTAATCAGTGTTAGGCACACAGGGACTCAGTGAGGACCTTGGGATCTATAAAGCTGAATGGTGCACGGGGTGCTGCATGTTATCAAGTTCCTGAAGAGAGGTTTATGCTGTGTACTAATAAACCGAATGGACTTTTTAACCCTGAGTGTCCCGGTATATTCCTCAACGACCAGCCAAGTGAGTACTCCCCGTCCACAGATATTGGAGACTCGGTACAATATATAGTTATATATATATATATATATATGGAGAGAGAGAGAGAGAGAGAGAAAGAAAGATTAGATAGATAGATAGATACAAAAAGATAAATATAAATATGTAAGAGAGATATATGATCATGGTTTCTGTGTATAGTTAACAGTACATTTTTTTTAGTAAATAAATTCCTTCCAGCAAATCATCTCCCGCGTACAGAAAAAGCGCATGACCCAACAAAATAGAATAGATAGAATAGATATATACACATAGAATAGATAGATATAAAGATGTCAGTCACATATATAATGAGTAAAGTGCTTGTGTACTGCACATGTCTTTTTTTTACATAATAATTTTTTGACTGAAAAAATTGGCGTGGGATTCCTGACATTTTATTAACCAGCAGAGGGAGAGTGGACAGCTGGGGGCAAATATTTATAGCTCTGGAAGGGGGTAATACACATGAAGCATCCAGGCTATTAATATCAGCTCACAGTTGTATACTTAACCTTTCCTGGTTATTAAAATGGGGGACTCCCCAAAAAAATAACGTAGGGTTCCACTACAATATCCAGTAAAGGCTAGGCAGACAGCTGCGGGTTGATATTAATGATCTAGGAAGTGGCCATGGATATTGGCCCCCTCCCAGGCATAATCTCTAGGTTGCACCAATTATTACTTCACTTGCCACAGCACCAGGGCAAGTGCGAAGAGCGAGGCTAAATGCCAGAATTGGCACATCTTATGGATGCAATTTTTCTAGGGTGGATGGTTTTAGTCTGGAAAGGGGACAATATGCTATTAATATCATCCCCCAGCTGTCTGCCTAGCCTTTGCTGGATATTAATTATAAGGGGACCCCACATCAATTTTTTGGGAAGAGTTCCCCATTTTAATAACCAGGAAAGCCTAAGTATACAGCTGTGAACTGATATTAATAGCCTGGGAAGCTCCATGGGTATTATTGCTTTCCAAGGCTATACATGTCAGCCCCCAGCTGTCCGCTTTCCCTCTGCTGGTTAAAAAAATGTTAGGAGATTCCATGCCATTGTTTTTTAGAAAATAATTTATTATATAAAAAAATACATGTACAGTAAGTTACACAACTTGTCTATGTCTATATATCTATATATCTATTCTATCTATTCTATTTTGTTGGGTCATGCTGTGATTTTACTGTACGCAGCAGATGAATTTCCAGCTTTTTAAGGGACATCGGTGTATAAAAATCGGACGCATTTGCATGGTTCGAGTGTCGTACAATTTTTTTCTCGCACCCATTGACTTGCATTGGCGAGTCTCTTCCAAAATATGGGGACAATTGCAGCATGCTTGGATTTTTTCCTCAGTCCCATTTCAGCTAAGAAAAAAATTGTACTAAGAACCCTTATAAGAAGCCTTGACTTCTATTGTAAGTTCCTTTATGCCGGAATATTGCACAGATAGGTAATACAATTGTAATATGTATATACCTGTGACATACTGTACAAGTAGGGGTAAGTTTACATCTATGGGCATTTATTAGACTGTCCATTTCTAGTGTGTGAAGTAAAAAAAACGGGCAACTTTTAGAAATTTCTTTGTATGCTTGCACTGTATGTAGCAGTCTGGTGGGGACAGAGTATTATAGAATAGTGTAGTACTTGCATGATGTATTCAAAATGGTTTTCCCATCAGCTTATGCGTGAATTTGCATAATGCCAATAAGTGATGGATAGAAGAGCCACATTATATAATTAAAAGAAAGATTAATGTTATGCCACTTGGCTAGATATGCCATTATAACTTATGGTTCTTGTAGGGGCACACATTACCTGAGTGTATTAGCTGCTTATATTATGTATTACGTACTGCCCATTATGGGCTTATGCTGTACCTTTACCTGACCCTATGTGTCTGTCTGTCTTTTATGCTCTTATCCACTTTCTATTGTTATTTATACAGATATTTATAAAAACAAAAATATAAATCCCTTTAATCTGTTTACTCAGTATGCTCCTGCATTCATATTTATATTGGAGTTGGTTGTCCCGCTGCTGGGATTAGTTGCACTATCCTGTGCAACTGTTTTGCATCTAGAATGCAACTGGGTATTCTGTTTGAATAAAAAGAAAGAACCTGACAGTAGCCCAAAAAATCCTAAAGTCAGTGTGCTGCCCCTGGGTGGCTTCCTGTTTGCTGCTGTGACTAGTGCACAAAGGTAGAGGTTTTAATCATGTCTACCCTCGAGTACTAATCACATTCTAGACAGTAAATTGCTTCTTTTCCTAAGCGACAGGTCTCATCAGACTTTGAAACATAAGAGAATATTAAATTACATCAAACCAGTCGCTTTCAGCAGAGAAAATTGCATGAAGTAAACAAGCTTTCAAGGGTCAGGAGAAGAATTTGAATTACTCTGTTTTGTCACATCATAAAGTTTAAACCCATAAAGAAAAGTTACAATTTTGTTAAAGGGGTTGTTCCCTTTCAATTAAGCTTCAATTCTGGCTACAAATTGTTATAAAACAATAAACTGCACAGAACTCACCTTCTACAGGTCCACTGGCGAGTTCCTACTGCTGCTCATCGTTTGTAGCATTGGCTGTGCCAATGGCATCATGTTGACAGCGCAGAAACCAATTGATGATCTTAGCAGCTCTAAAAGGGACGTTCCATGACATCTTTGAGCATTAAATGTTTCAAACATACTGTACATTAGTTTTTTTTTTTAAATTATGGTTATTTTTACCATGATTTTGATCATTCCTTCCAGTGAAGGGGGCTAAGCTGCAAATTATTTTAATTTGAAAATATACATAATGTATTTTTGGTTACTTGTATTGTGCACAGAAAATAATTTTGAATTAGCGCTGTATTACAAATTTCCCATCCCTCCACCCTTTCAGCTAAAACAGCTTCCACTCTTCTGGGAGGGAAGTGTCATGTGTGCATCGCCACGAAGATCGTCGCGGTTGCACATTCTGACTTCTCACAGCTGAGTTGCTGTTTCTTTGTGTTTGGCAGTTAGGGAGTTAATTCTGTCTGTGCTCAGTTCTGGGACTGGGTGCAGTTTCTCCCGGCTGCAATTAATTATTTGTTGATTGGTTTCCTTTAAATCTCTGGTTGTCTGTTTGGGAGTTGCCAGTGAAATTCTTCATGCAGACCACAGATAGGATTGTATCTGTATAGACTTAAGTTAAAGAGCTCCTTAGTTGTTTTAAGCTCACCTTGCTTAGAGTATCAATATCCCAGATCATTTATGTTCCTTCTGTGTTTGAGTGTGTATGCAAGTCTGTGTTTTCTCCAGTCTGTCTTATATTTCTAATCTGTGTATTTAGCAGAGATCAGCCCATATCCCTTTGGTGGTAATCAGAATCCTTCTTAGGATTGATTACAGGGTTCAGGGACTGATAGGAGACAGGGTTAGGCTGGAGACTTGGACCTCTGAACCATTATCAGTACCTCCAAGGTGAGGGATTAGTTAGGACCCCAGTTTAGGGTCAGGTTAGACCCCCGGTCCTCTTCTTTCCTGTGACAGTGTATCAAGTCCTCAAGATTAATCCTGAGTTCAACGGATATCGTGTCAGGTAAATCTATTCTATATTTACATGCTGATGTTGCTAATCTATATGTTGTATAGAGTGTTGTTCTTTTAAGAATAGTTTACTGACATCGTACACATATCATAAGACCGCGTGACATTTTCACTGGCCCATAAAATTATTCCCAGTTGCCATGGATCCAGTAGCCCAGCTGGCTCTGCAGTTGCAGGGATTATCCATGGAGCTGACGGACATTAAGTCCAAAGTTTTGTCTCCCTCGGAGCAAACCAGATTTGAACCTAAAGTAGCTCTCCCGGACAGGTTCACTGGTGGGCGAGACAAATTTTTTACCTTCAGGGAAGCATGTAAATTGTATTTTCGGCTTCGGCCTCGATCATCAGGGAGTGAAGAGCAGAGAGTGGGAATTGTTATCTCGCTCCTACAAGGGGACCCTCAATCCTGGGCATTTTCCCTTCCTCCGGGATCCCCGGCTCTACAGTCAGTAGATCGATTTTTTACTGCCCTGGGTTTGGTATATGATGACCCAGATCGGGTCTCTCTTGCTGAGACAAAATTACGTAAGATACAGCAGGGAGATCGTCCGGCGGAGGAATTTGCTTCTGAGTTCCGTAGATGGGCCACAGATACTCAGTGGAATGACCCAAGCTCTTAGGAGCCAGTTTTGTCATGGGCTTTCTGACAAATTAAAGGACGTTTTGGCTCAGTATGATTCTCCTCCATCACTGGAGGCTGCTATGGCCCTGGCTATCCGTACTGATAGACGGCTCCGGGAGAGGTGCGAGGTAACTCCGCCCCCTGTTGTTACTCCACCTACTACTAAAGTCCCTTATGTTGAGGTTCCCCTTGTCTGTTCGGAGGAGCCTATGCAGTTGGGAGGGACATCATTTCGTAGGAGGGGATTGGCGGTACGCCGCAGGACTAGAAGGTGTTTCTTCTGCGGGAAAGAGGGACATTTTGTTGGGGGATGTCCGTCCCATGCCTTGTTGAACAAGAAGTCGCCGGAAAACTGTTAATCCCAGGTTGTGTGGTGGACGACAACCTGGGAGTATGTATTTCGTCCGCTAGTTCTTCTCAGTTCCTTGTACCAGTGGAGGTGGTGGTTGGTACGAGAGTGGAGAGATTTTCTGTTCTTCTTGATAGTGGGTCCGGGGCTAATCTGGTTGACGCTCAGTTTGCTCAGGCTCAAGGTATGCATCTGAGTGTATTGGTCAAACCGATCCCTATATTCTCCATTGACGCCAGGCCTCTCGGCCAAGGTAGCTTTGTTCATGAGGTTCATAACATTGACCTTCGGGTAGGTGCAATACATAGGGAACTATTATCTTGTTATGTGTTGGAGGGTCTACCTACTCCTATTGTGTTGGGACTTCCTTGGTTGGTTAAACATAACCCTGTGATTAATTGGCAGTCCAGAGAGATAAGCCAATGGGGTGAGTTTTGCAAAAGTAACTGCATGAACACAGTCATCAGTGCGGTCGTGCCTAGTACTTTGCCTCCTTTTTTGGAGGACTTTGGGGATGTGTTCTCTGAGGAGGGGTGTCAGGAGTTGCCTCCTCATCGCGTGTATGACTGCTCTATTAATTTACTTCCTGATGCTAAGTTACCTAAAGCTAGGTTATATAACCTTTCTGGTCCTGAGAGGCAGGCTATGAAAGATTATATTTCGGAAAGTCTGGCCAAAGGGCATATTAGACCTTCATCTTCCCCAGTGGCCGCGGGGTTCTTCTTTGTGAAGAAAAAAGATGGAGGCCTACGCCCTTGCTTGGATTTCCGCGAACTTAATCGGATTACTGTTCGAGATCCGTATCCACTCCCTCTGATTCCTGATCTCTTCAATCAAATTGTTGGCGCCAAATGGTTCTCTAAATTGGATCTCAGGGGGGCGTATAATCTGATTAGGATAAAAGAGGGGGATGAGTGGAAAACGGCGTTTAACAGCCGGAGGGACATTATGAGAACCTTGTCATGCCTTTTGGTCTGACTACTGCACCAGCAGTATTCCAACATTTTGTTAATGACATTTTTCGTCATCTTGTGGGGCTGTTTGTGGTCGTATATTTGGATGACATTTTAATTTACTCGCCAGATCTTGTGTCTCACCAGGAGCATGTGAGACAGGTGTTGCAGATCTTGCGAGACAATAAACTATACGCCAAACTGGAAAAGTGTGTATTCGCCGTACAGGAACTTCAGTTTTTGGGTTTCTTGGTGTCAGCCTCCGGTTTCCGTATGGACCCTGAAAAGGTGAGAGCAGTGCTTGAATGGGATCAGCCAGAGGATCTTAAGGCTCTGCAGCGTTTTCTGGGGTTTGCTAACTACTACCGGAAATTTATTTGTAATTTCTCATCTGTTGTCAAACCTCTCACTGACATGACAAGAAAAGGGACGGATTTTTCTAAATGGTCGGACAAAGCTTGCCAAGCTTTTTCCTCTTTGAAAAAATGTTTTGCTTCGGCACCCGTTCTCATCCAACCAGATGCATCACAGCCGTTCGTTGTGGAGGTGGACGCGTCTGACGTAGGGGTGGGTGCAATATTGTCCCAGGGTCCGTCCCCTGGTAAATGGCATCCGTGCGCTTTCTTTTCTAAGAAATTGTCGTCCGCCGAAAGGAATTATGATATCGGCAATAGGGAACTTTTGGCCATTAAGTTGGCTTTTGAAGAATGGCGTCACTTTTTGGAGGGGGCAGTCCACCCAGTCACCGTCATTACTGATCACAAGAACCTGCTGTATTTGGAATCTGCTAAGCGTCTGAATTCCAGACAAGCTCGATGGTCGTTGTTTTTTACCAGGTTTAATTTTGTTGTCACTTATCGCCCTGGATCTAAGAATGTTAAGGCGGATGCCTTGTCTCGCAGTTTCCCAGGGGCCGGGAAAATGGATGACCCGATTCCTATCCTTCAGGAGGGGGTGGTAGTGTCGGCTGTATGTTCTGAGCTTGAGGAGGAGGTATTAGAGGTTCAGGGGGACGCCCCTGCAGGACCTCCAGGGAGACTGTTTGTCCCAAATCAGTTGAGACAAAAGGTTATTGAAGCACATCATAATTCTGCTTTAGCAGGACATCCAGGGAGTAAGGCTACTTTAGATCTCCTTTCTCGCCGGTTTTGGTGGCCTAACGTTAATAAAGATGTTTTAACTTTTGTCGCGTCATGTGGGGTTTGTGCTCGCTCTAAGACCCCTCATACCCGTCCGTCTGGGACCCTCTTACCCTTGAAACTTCCGGAGCGTCCATGGACTCATTTGTCTATGGACTTCATCACGGATCTTCCTCAGTCGTCAGGGAAGACTGTCATACTGGTGGTTGTTGACAGGTTCAGTAAGATGGCACATTTCATTGCTCTTCCTGCCCTCCCTAATGCTAAAACTCTGGCGCAGGTGTTCATTGGGGAGATTGTGAGACTTCATGGGTTGCCTTCTGATGTGGTGTCAGATAGGGGGTCTCAGTTTGTGTCCAAGTTTTGGAGGGCATTTTGTTTACGTCGGGGGATGCAATTGTCATTTTCCTCGGCTTTTCATCCGCAGACCAATGGTCAGACAGAGCGTCTGAATCAAAGCCTAGAGACTTATCTTCGGTGTTTTGTCTCAGAGAACCAGGAGGACTGGTCTTCTTTCTTGCCTCTGGCAGAGTTCGCTCTTAACAACAGGCGGAGCGAGTCCACTGGTAAATCCCCGTTTTTTGGGGCATATGGTTTTCATCCCCAGTTTTGTACTTTCAATGGGGGGGGCCCTTCTGGGGTTCCTGAGGAGGAGCGTTTCTCGTCGTCACTTGCTTCAGTGTGGAGAGGTGTATTGAATAATCTGAGTGCTATGGGGAACCGTTATAAACGTATGGCTGATAGGAGGAGAGTTTCTGGTCCAGATCTTGATGTGAACGATCTGGTATGGTTGTCTACCAGGAATATAAAACTTAAAGTTCCCTCCTGGAAGCTGGGCCCCAGATTCATCGGGCCGTACAGGATCAGTTCCATAATTAATCCTGTGGCATTTCGTCTGGACCTCCCTCCTACGTTTAAAATTCATAATGTGTTCCACAAGTCATTATTTAAGAGGTACGTGGCACCAGTCATACCATCACCTCTACCTCCTCCTCCAGTGGTGGTCAATGGTAACTTGGAGTTTCAAGTGTCAAAGATCATTGACTCACGTCTGAATCGCCGGTCCCTTCAGTACTTGGTGCATTGGAAGGGGTATGGTCCAGAGGAGAGGACGTTGGTTCCTGCGTCTGACATTAACGCAGATCGTTTGGTGCGGACCTTCCACAGAACTCACCCGGGCAAACCTGGCCCTGAGGGTCCGGAGGCCCCTCGTAGAAGGGGGGGTACTGTCATGTGTGCATCGCCACGAAGATCGTCGCGGTTGCACATTCTGACTTCTCACAGCTGAGTTGCTGTTTCTTTGTGTTTGGCAGTTAGGGAGTTAATTCTGTCTGTGCTCAGTTCTGGGACTGGGTGCAGTTTCTCCCGGCTGCAATTAATTATTTGTTGATTGGTTTCCTTTAAATCTCTGGTTGTCTGTTTGGGAGTTGCCAGTGAAATTCTTCATGCAGACCACAGATAGGATTGTATCTGTATAGACTTAAGTTAAAGAGCTCCTTAGTTGTTTTAAGCTCACGTTGCTTAGAGTATAAATATCCCAGATCATTTATGTTCCTTCTGTGTTTGAGTGTGTATGCAAGTCTGTGTTTTCTCCAGTCTGTCTTATATTTCTAATCTGTGTATTTAGCAGAGATCAGCCCATATCCCTTTGGTGGTAATCAGAATCCTTCTTAGGATTGATTACAGGGTTCAGGGACTGATAGGAGACAGGGTTAGGCTGGAGACTTGGACCTCTGAACCATTATCAGTACCTCCAAGGTGAGGGATTAGTTAGGACCCCAGTTTAGGGTCAGGTTAGACCCCCGATCCTCTTCTTTCCTGTGACAGTGTATCAAGTCCTCAAGATTAATCCTGAGTTCAACGGATATCGTGTCAGGTAAATCTATTCTATATTACATGCTGATGTTGCTAATCTATATGTTGTATAGAGTGTTGTTCTTTTAAGAATAGTTTACTGACATCGTACACATATCATAAGACCGCGTGACAGGAAGGCTTTCCACAAAATACTGGACTGTATACACCTATAACTCTGAAGGAGTAAAGATTGCTCTCCAGAACAAAATAACGAAAGTCAAAAAATAAATATATATCAAAAATTGTATTAATCATTAAGTAGTCAGACATTATATGGGCATACAGACCTGTGCTGAACAAAAACAAAAATGTGGAAGATGGAGAGAGGAGGAGCGGTTGACACTACCCAAAGGTCCCCCAACGACAGGCTCAATGCAATATCACATGTAAATAAAATAAGTATATAAAATGGTCACCACACACAAATGCATACAGTATACATATGTATAACCTATCACAAAGTGTGCAGCATACATAAGTGTAGCGACCGCGCAACCCTAGTCCCAGGCACAGTGGACAGGATGCGACTATTGCACGAACCAAATAAAGTACTTACCCATGTGGGAAGGCGATATCAGGTAGAGGACGCGCGCTCCGGCCCCGACGCGCGTTTCGCATGGTCGGTTTCCTCGGGGGCTCTGCATACCACCCTAGCATGTACGATGTATATATATATAGAGTCGCCAGGTGTTATAGGTTAGGCGCCTAATCACTGCGGCGCAGGCGCGGTGCATCACACGCCGAATCCCACAGCATTTCCGGCGGTCCCTGACATGACGCGGGCAGAGGGGAAAATTCCCCGTGACGTCATAATCCCGCGCCAGCCCGAATGGACGCCTTCAATGATGTAGGTCGATCGAGCATGCTACCGCGCATGCGCATCGTGCGGCGCCATTACAATTGTGGGCAAGTGTATGTGCAACAATATAGCGACATGCTAAATAAAGATGTGAAGCGCAGTATGCGAAATTACAAGAACAAGATAAAAAGACATATCAGAAAAGGACGCACAATGTAATGGGAGATGCTATACAATCCGAATAAGTGTATGATCTGCCATGCATAAATTCATAATGAGACATCATCAGGGTCCCTTGTGTGGATCAGTCCATCATAGAGAGCAAAACATGGCATCACTTGCAGAGTGGAAAATAATGGAGCGGTCCATCATAGGAAACAGAACATAGCGTCAGTGGCAGAATGAAAGGTAATACGGAAAAGCATCCCCACACAATCTCATCCAAGGACTACTGTTAAAACACAACATATATGATTACAAATTAGAATAGCATACCACAAGAGGAAGAGGATGATGCAAACACTGAACCATAGGAACAACAGGAATGAACCTAGCATATTTCAACCACAAGAAGGTCCGCATCAGCTCACATATCATAGAAAGGGGGCAAAAGATAGTTTTTCTTTCTTTTTTTTTTTCCTACGCAAACCTCTTTCTCGGTTTTTGGGAGAGGGGTTTTCGGGGATGGCGCACGCGCGGCAGTCCATGTGCAGTGCTGGTACCGCTATATTGACGATATTCTTGTGGTGTGGCAGAGCCGCAGGTCTGACCTCGATGAGTTCATCCAAGAGCTGAATTGCAATCAGTAAAATATCAAATTAACATTCAAGATCGCATTAAAAGAAATTGATTTTTTAGATATCAAAATTATGGTTGATGATGCGGGCATGCTGCAAACTGACGTATTCCGCAAAGAGACGTCGGTTAATGTACTATTGCACGCATCTAGCACACATATTTCTTCAACGATAAGAGCTGTCCCTATTGGACAGTTCTTGCGTATGCGACGCATTTGCTCGTTGGATGGGCTCTTCGAGACTCAGGCCTGCGACCTCTCCAGCAGATTCCGTGAAAGGGGGTATAGTAATAGGAACATTCGTAAGGGCTATCAAAGAGCTCGGAAAACACCACGTGATTTAACAGTAGTCCTTGGATGAGATTGTATGGGGATGCTTTTCCGTATTACCTTTCATTCTGCCACTGACGCCATTATTTTCCACTCTGCAAGTGATGCCATGTTTTGCTCTCTATGATGGACTAATCCACACAAAGGACCCTGATGATGTCTCATTATGAATTTATGCATGGCAGATCATACACTTATTCGGATTGTATTGCATCTCCCATTACATTGTGTGTCCTTTTCTGATATGTCTTTTTATCTTGTTCTTGTAATTTCACATAGTACGCTTCACATCTTTATTTAGCATGTCGCTATATTGTTGTCCATACACTTGCCCACAATTGTAATGGCGCCACATGGTGCGCATGCGCGGTAGCACGCTCGATCGACCTACATCATTGAAGGCGTCCATTCGGGCTGGCGCGGGTTTATGACGTCATGGGGAATTCTCCCCTCCGCCCGCGTCATGTCCGGGACCGCCGGAAATGCTATGGGATTCGGCGTGTGATGCACCGCGCCTGCACCGCAGTGATTAGGCGCCTAACCTATAACACCTGGCGACTCTATATCTATACATCAGACATGCTAGGGTGGTATGCAGAGCCCCCCGAGGAAGCCGACCATGCGAAACGCGCGTCGGGGCCGGAACGCACGTCCTCCACCTGATATCCCCTTCCCACATGGGTAAGTACTTTATTTGGTTCGTACAATAGTCGCATCCTGTCCACTGTGCCTGGGACTAGGTGTCATGGGTGCATCGCCACGAAGATCGTCGCGATTGCACATTCTGACTTCTCACAGCTGAGCTGCTGTTTCTTTGTGTTTGGTAATGAGAGAGTTAATTTTACCTAGCTCTTTGCTAAGACTAGGTCCAGCCTCGCCCGGCTGCTTTGGATTATGTTCTAATTAGTTTCCTTTATATTCCTGCCAGTCTGGGTGTTGGAGGCCGGTGAAAGCATTCATATAGTTTAGCAGACTGGATCGGTTCTGGGAATACTTAAGCTAAGAGCTCCTTAGTTGTTTTTACTCTTACAGCTTATAGTTTATCTCTGAGACCTAAGGTGTTCCTACTGTGTGTGAGTGTTGTATGTAAGACTTTATTTACTTTATTTCTTATCTTTCTTGTATGTCTTTCTGTTCATTAACTGTTACCTGGTCATTCCCTTTGGTGGTATTCAGGGTCCTTCTTAGGACTAGAATACAGTTGGCAGGGATTGATAGGAGACAGGGTTTACGCTGGTGGCCTGGACCTCTGTACCTTTAACAGTACCTCCAGGTTGAGGGATTAGTTAGGACCCCAGTTAGGGTCAGCTTAGACCCCGGTCACCCTCTAGCCGGAGACAGCGTATAACGGATTCCGTTTTGACCCACTGGACTTTCTGTCAGGTAAATCTATGTTATCATATAGCTATGCGCATGTTATATAGTATGTTGCCCTTTTGATATAGATTATTGTCATCACATATATATATCTGCTATACAGCGTGACATTTTCACCGGCCTATACTAAAGATTCTCCCCAGCTATCATGGATCCAGTAGCCCAGCTGGCCCGGCAGTTGCAGGGATTGTCCATGGAGTTGGCAGACATTAAGTCCAAGGTTTTGTCCCCCCCGGAGCAAACTAGATCTGAACCTAAGGTTGCTCTCCCGGACAGGTTCACTGGTGGGCGGGACAAATTTTTTACTTTCCGGGAGGCATGTAAATTGTACTTTCGGCTACGGCCTCGGTCATCTGGGAGTGAAGAGCAGAGGGTGGGAATTGTTATCTCGCTCTTACAAGGGGATCCTCAATCTTGGGCGTTCTCTATTCCTCCAGGCTCCCCAGATCTCCAGTCAGTGGATCGATTTTTTACTGCCCTGGGTCTGGTATATGATGATCCGGATCGAGTCTCCCTTGCTGAAACAAGGTTACGTAAAATACGGCAAGGAAATCGTCCAGCGGAGGAATATTCTTCTGAGTTCCGTAGATGGGCAACAGATACTCAGTGGAATGACCCAGCTCTTAGGAGCCAGTTTTGTCAAGGGTTGTCTGACAAATTAAAAGATGTGTTGGCTCAGTATGATTCTCCTCCATCACTGGAGGCTGCTATGGCCCTCGCTATTCGCATTGATAGACGTCTTCGGGGAAGACGCGAGGTAACTCCGCCCCCCGTGATGACTCCACCTACTACTAAAGTCCCTTATACTGAGGTTCCCCTGGTCTGTTCTGAGGAACCCATGCAGTTGGGAGGGACATCATTTTGTAGGAGGGAATCAGCGGTGCGCCGCAAGACTAGAAGGTGTTTCTTTTGCGGGAGAGAGGGACATTTTGTTGGGGGGTGTCCATCCCGGACCTCTTTGAACCAAGGAGTTAACCTGGGAGTGTGTATTTCGTCCCCAAATCCCTCTCAGTTTCTCGTGCCTGCGGAGGTGGTGATTGGTACTAGAACTGAGAGGATTTCTGTTTTTCTTGATAGTGGGTCCGGGGCTAATCTGGTGGACGCTCGGTTTGCCCAGGTGCATGGTATGCAACTGAGTGTATTGGCCAAACCGGTCCCTATACTCTCTATTGATTCTAGACCTCTTGGTCAAGGTAGCTTGGTACAAGCTGTTCATAACATAGATCTTCGAGTAGGGGCAATACTTAAAGAGCAATTGTCTTGTTATGTGTTGGAGGGTCTGCCTGCTCCCATTGTGTTGGGACTTCCTTGGTTGGCTAAACATAACCCAGTGATTGATTGGCAATCCAGAAAGATAAGCCAGTGGGGTGAATTTTGCAAGAATAACTGCATGAGCACGGTCATCGGTGCGGTTGTGCCTAGGACTTTGCCTCCTTTTCTGGAGGACTTTTGGGAGAAGTTCTCAGAGGAGGGGTGTAAAGAGTTACCTCCTCATCGCACATATGACTTCTCAATAAAGTCGCTTCCTGATGCCTTATCTCGTACTTTCCCAGGGGTCGGGAAGACGGATGATCCGGTTCCTATTCCTCAGGAGGGAGTTGTAGTGCCAGCTGTATGCTCTGAGCTTGAGGGGGAGGTATTGGGGGCTCAGGGGGACGCCCCTGTGGGACTTCCAGGGAGACTGATAGTTCCAGATCGCTTAAGACTGAAGGTTATGGAGAACCCTTACAAACGGATGGCTGATAGGAGGAGAGTTTCTGGTCTAGATCTGAGGGTGAACGATCTGGTGTGGTTGTCTACCAGGAATATAAAACTTAAAGTTCCCTCCTGGAGGTTGGGTCCCAGATTCATCGGGCCATACAGGATCAGTTCCATAATTAATCCTGTGGCATTTCGTCTGGACCTCCCTCCTACGTTTAAAATTCATAATGTGTTTCACAAGTCATTACTTAAAAAGTATATGGCACCAGTCATACCGTCACCTCTACCTCCTCCTTCAGTGGTAGTCAATGATAACGTGGAAGTTCATTGGAGGGGGTATGGTCCTGACGAGAGGACGTGGGTCCCTGCGTCTGATGATAACGCAGATCGATTGGTTCGGACCTTTCACACAATTTACCCGGACAGACCTGGTCATGAGGGTCCGGAGGCCCCTCGTAGAAGGGGGGTACTGTCATGGGTGCATCGCCACGAAGATCGTCGCGATTGCACATTCTGACTTCTCACAGCTGAGCTGCTGTTTCTTTGTGTTTGGTAATGAGAGAGTTAATTTTACCTAGCTCTTTGCTAAGACTAGGTCCAGCCTCGCCCGGCTGCTTTGGATTATGTTCTAATTAGTTTCCTTTATATTCCTGCCAGTCTGGGTGTTGGAGGCCGGTGAAAGCATTCATATAGTTTAGCAGACTGGATCGGTTCTGGGAATACTTAAGCTAAGAGCTCCTTAGTTGTTTTTACTCTTACAGCTTATAGTTTATCTCTGAGACCTAAGGTGTTCCTACTGTGTGTGAGTGTTGTATGTAAGACTTTATTTACTTTATTTCTTATCTTTCTTGTATGTCTTTCTGTTCATTAACTGTTACCTGGTCATTCCCTTTGGTGGTATTCAGGGTCCTTCTTAGGACTAGAATACAGTTGGCAGGGATTGATAGGAGACAGGGTTTACGCTGGTGGCCTGGACCTCTGTACCTTTAACAGTACCTCCAGGTTGAGGGATTAGTTAGGACCCCAGTTAGGGTCAGCTTAGACCCCGGTCACCCTCTAGCCGGAGACAGCGTATAACGGATTCCGTTTTGACCCACTGGACTTTCTGTCAGGTAAATCTATGTTATCATATAGCTATGCGCATGTTATATAGTATGTTGCCCTTTTGATATAGATTATTGTCATCACATATATATATCTGCTATACAGCGTGACACTAGGGTTGCGCGGTCGCTACACTTATGTATGCTGCACACTTTGTGATAGGTTATACATATGTATACTGTATGCATTTGTGTGTGGTGACCATTTTACATACTTATTTTATTTACATGTGATATTGCATTGAGCCTGTCACTGGGGGACCTTTGGGTGGTGTCAATCGCTCCTCCTCTCTCTCCCCATCTTCCACATTTTTGTTTTTGTTCAGCACAGGTCTGTATGCCCATATAATGTCTGACTACTTAATGATTAATAACATTTTGATATATATTTATTTTTTGACTTTCGTTATTTTGTTCTGGAGAGTAGAGATGAGCGACTTTGCCTCCGGGAGGGTCGAGTCGGGTTTTGAACCACCCGACTTTCCCAAAAGTCGAGTCAAACAAAATCAGCCGACTATCGGAAAAAGTCGAAAGTCTGACTGAAACTCGAACCGACCCCAAAGTAAGTCAATGGAGAAGAAAAGTCGGCAGTCAGTGAAGGACAGTAAACACACCTACAGTACCCATTTCAATGCCAACGACATCAATTCTTATTACTTAAGCTTGTCAACCTTAATTTACTTTACAATAATAGTAACGCATTGAAAACTGGGGGTTATTTGGCTA
Organism: Oophaga sylvatica; assembly: GCA_033576555.1. Lineage (NCBI taxonomy): Eukaryota > Metazoa > Chordata > Amphibia > Anura > Dendrobatidae > Oophaga > Oophaga sylvatica. The sequence continues at coordinate 162,753,824 of JARQOD010000001.1, read as the reverse complement.
AAGTTGTGGGGGGGGCAGGGCCGTCTCCAGGTTTTCATGGGCCCGGGCGAAAGAGTCTCAGTGGGCCCCTTTAACACATACCACAATTCATGATGCTCCGATACGGCAGAGAAATATAGGTATAGTACAATGCCAAATACTTCACTTCTTACATTACATGAGTGATATCTATTGTAAATTCTACAATAGCTCGAAAACCGGACAGTATAGTCCTTCATACAGTATTATGGGCACCACAAAGTGGGCCATACAGAATGGGCACCATATAATGCTCCATATATAAAGGGCCCTATATGATGCCCCATAAATAATGAACCCCTTATGATGCTCTAGTATATGATGGTCCCTATATAATGTGCCATACAGTATAGGACGGTCCCCATAGAGTACAATGAGCCCCACATATTGCTCCATACAGTATAATGAGTCGCATATAAAGCTCCATACAGCATATGATGGGCCCCATATATTGCTCCATACAGAATGGGCTCCATATAATGCTCCATACAGAAAAGGCCGCATATGTGCTCCATATGATGCTCCATATATAAAGGGCCCTATATGATGCCCCATAAATAATGAACCCCATATGATGCTCTAGTATATGATGGGCCCCATATATGATGCTCCAGTGTATGATGAGCCCCATATAATGCTCCAAATATAATGGTCCCCATATATAATGCTCCATATATAATGGGCTCCATGTGATGCCCCATAAATAATGAATCCCATATGATGCTCTAGTACATGATGGGTCCCATAAATGATGCTCCAGTGTATGATGAGCCCCGTATAATGCTCCAAATATAATGGTCCCCATATATAATGCTCAATAAATAATGGGCTCCATGTGATGCCCCATAAATAATGACCACCATATGATGCTCTAGTATATGATGGGCCCCATATATAATACTCCAGTGTATAATGGGCCCTATCTATGATGCTCAAGTGTATGATGGGCCCCATATATAATTCTCCAGTGTATAATGCTCCCCATATATTGCTCCAAACATTAAAAAAAATGAAATACCTCTACTCGCTGGGCACTGCTCTACTCTGGACTCCTCAGCGTCACCATCTTCCAGCTCTCGGCACTGTGACTGTTCAGGCAGATGGCGCACAGACGTGACATCATCGCGCTCTCTGACCTGAATGACACTGTCAGGAAACGCGGAAGACATCACAGAGGTGGAGCAGGAAGAGGTAAGTATTGCAAGTGCTGGGGCCCTGAGCAAGCAGGGGGGGCCCACTAGTGGGCACCAGCACTGGCACAGGGCCCCTCATAGTACGCCAATGTCTCTGACAGCGAGTGGGCCCCCCCACCTGCTCAGAGCCCCGGCACTTGCCCGGGTGCGCCAGGTGCAGACGCCGGCCCTGAGGGGGCTGAAGACTCTTTCTGATAGCACACTACCAGCAGGGCAAGCGAGCTCCTGTAAGGCATATTGTGCCAATTCAGACCAGGTGTCCAGTTTACAGGCCCAGTAGTCAAAGGGGAATGAACTGTGAGGGAGATCATCGATAGGGTAGGAGAGGTAATTTTGAACCATAGTTGACAACTGCTGTGTCCTGTCTGTTGCAATCGATTCAGTATTAACAGTCGTGTGAGCGTTACTCGAGAAATCAGTCTACAACATGGCCATGAAACCCTGTCTCCAACCCCACTTTGGCTGTGTGCACCACGAACACCTCTTCCATTTGGCCCAGTACGGCTCGTGGTAGAACCTGCACCGCTGCTGTGTGCTGGGAATGCCTCTAACAAATGGTTTACCAGAGTTGCTTGTTTGTTCGCCAATATTAGCTCTAGGTTCTCCTGTGGCATGATGTTCTGTAATTTGCCTTTATAGCGTGGATCGAAGATGCTGGCCAACCAGTAGTCGTCGTCCTTCATAAATTTGGCAATGCGGGGGTCCCTTTTTAGGATCCGCAAGAGATAATCACATATGTGGGCCAATGTTCCAAGTGTCAATGATGCACTGCCAGTGGTGGGTGGAGGAGCACTTTCTGGCAAATCCACATCCCTCCAGTCACACACAAACCCTGTACCTGACCTAGGCAAGCCAACATTTTCTCTTGCCCTCTGAGAAGCATCCTCCTCCCCAAAATAATCATCCCCATTATCCTCCTCCTCTTCCTCTTCTTCCTCCAACTCGTCCAGGACAGTTCCCTGAGCAGACCATGGCTGACTGTCATCAAGGCTTCCCTCCTCCTCCTCTGCAGATGCCTGATCCTTAATATACAGTCATGGCCAAAAGTTTTGAGAATGACACAAATATTATATTTTCACATGATCTGCTGCCCTCTGCTTTTTATGTGTGTTTGACAGATGTTTTTATCACAGACAGAAATATAATAATTGCAAACATATGAGTAACAAAAGCTTATATTGACAGTTAGAATGAGTTAATGCAGCAAGTCAATATTTGCAGTGTTGACCCTTCTTCTTCAGGACCTCTGCAATTCTCCCTGGCATGCTCTCAATCAACTTCTGAACCAAATCCTGACTGATAGCAGTCCATTCTTGCACAATCAATGCTTTCATTTTGTCAGAATTTTTAGGTTTTTGTTTGTTCACCCGTCTCTTGATGATTGACCACAAGTTCTCAATGGGATTAAGATCTGGGAAATTTCCAGGCCATGGACCCAAAATCTCTATGTTTTGTTCCCTGAGCCATTTACTTATCACCTTTGCTTTATGGCAAGGTGCTCCATCATGCTGGAAAAGGCATTGTTGATCGCCAAACTGCTCTTGGAGGGTTGGGAAAAGTTGCTCTTGGAGGACATTCTGGTACCATTCTTTATTCATGGCTGTGATTTTAGGCAAGACTGTGAGAGAGCCGATTCCCTTGGCTGAGAAGCAACCCCACACATGAATGGTTTCAGGATGCTTAACAGTTGGCATGAGACAAGACTGGTGGTAGCGCTCACCTTGTCTTCTCCGAATGAGGCGTTTTCCTGATTTCCCAAACAATCGAAAAGGGGATTCATCAGTGAAAATAACTTTACCCCAGTCCTCAGCAGTCCACTGCCTGTACCTTTTGCAGAATATCAGTCTGTCCATGATGTTTCTTCTGGAGAGAAGTGGCTTCTTTGCTGCCCTCCTTGAGATCAGGCCTTGCTCCAAGAGTCTCCGCCTCACAGTGCGTGCAGATGCACTCACACCTGCCTGCTGCCATTTCTGAGCAAGCTCTGCACTGCTGGTGGGCCGATCCCGCAGCTGAAACACTTTTAAGAGACGGTCCTGGCGCTTGCTGGTCTTTCTTGTCAAAAAATACATATCAAAAAACTGACCGGCACATCCAAACATAGATCCAGTGTGAACAGGTGCTAAACCTAGAGTCACCAACTCATATACATACAAGAAAAAAAGGTAGCACACTGTAGCGCTATAGCTTGCAAACACGAAATATGAAAATATGAAAAATCTGAAAAATGAATTGCATCATTACCTTAGAAATATGAAAAATTGAGAAGTCTTAGCGCATAAGATGGCCAAATTATGTGAGCCTGATAGCCACGTCAAGGCTCTTCTCGTATATCAGGTCCTAACTAATGCCAATCCTCACTTAGAAAAGTTAGTCTGCATGGGAACATATGAATCCTCTCTTCAGACTAAAATCTACATCTCTGTTGAGGGGTAATGAACCTGGTGTAATTAAAAAGCCTGTGACCAACAGGTGGAGTGCTCAGGTAGAAGGTAAATGAATACATATCAAAAAACTGACCGGCACATCCAAACATAGATCCAGTGTGAACAGGTGCTAAACCTAGAGTCACCAACTCATATACATACAAGAAAAAAAGGTAGCACACTGTAGCGCTATAGCTTGCAAACACGAAATATGAAAATATGAAAAATCTGAAAAATGAATTGCATCATTACCTTAGAAATATGAAAAATTGAGAAGTCTTAGCGCATAAGATGGCCAAATTATGTGAGCCTGATAGCCACGTCAAGGCTCTTCTCGTATATCAGGTCCTAACTAATGCCAATCCTCACTTAGAAAAGTCTGTCTGCATGGGAACATATGAATCCTCTCTTCAGACTAAAATCTACATCTCTGTTGAGGGGTAATGAACCTGGTGTAATTAAAAAGCCTGTGACCAACAGGTGGAGTGCTCAGGTTAAGGTAAATGAATACATATCAAAAAACTGACCGGCACATCCAAACGTAGATCCAGTGTGAACAGGTGCTAAACCTAGAGTCACCAACTCATATACATACAAGAAAAAAAGGTAGCACACTGTAGCGCTATAGCTTGCAAACACGAAATATGAAAATATGAAAAATATGAAAAATGAATTGCATCATTACCTTAGAAATATGAAAAATTGAGAAGTCTTAGCGCATAAGATGGCCAAATTATGTGAGCCTGATAGCCACGTCAAGGCTCTTCTCGTATATCAGGTCCTAACTAATGCCAATCCTCACTTAGAAAAGTCTGTCTGCATGGGAACATATGAATCCTCTCTTCAGACTAAAATCTACATCTCTGTTGAGGGGTAATGAACCTGGTGTAATTAAAAAGCCTGTGACCAACAGGTGGATGCTCAGGTAAGGTAAATGAATACATATCAAAAACTGACCGGCACATCCAAACTAGATCCAGTGTGAACAGGTGCTAAACCTAGAGTCACCAACTCATATACATACAAGAAAAAAAGGTAGCACACTGTAGCGCTATAGCTTGCAAAACGAAATATGAAAATATGAAAAATATGAAAAATGAATTGCATCATTACCTTAGAATATGAAAAATGAGAAGTCTTAGCGCATAAGATGGCCAAATTATGTGAGCCTGATAGCCACGTCAAGGCTCTTCTCGTATATCAGGTCTAACTAATGCCAATCTCACTTAGAAAAGTCTGTCTGCATGGGAACATATGAATCCTCTCTTCAGACTAAAATCTCATCTCTGTTGAGGGGTAATGAACCTGGTGTAATTAAAAAGCCTGTGACCAACAGGTGGAGTGCTCAGGTAGAAGGTAAATGAATACATATCAAAAAATGACCGGCACATCCAAACATAGATCCAGTAGTGAACAGGTGCTAAACTAGAGTCACCAACATATACATACAAGAAAAAAAGGTAGCACACTGTAGCGCATAGCTTGCAAACACGAAATATGAAATATGAAAAATATGAAAAATGAATTGCAATCATACCTTAGAAATATGAAAAATTGAGAAGTCTTAGCGCATAGATGGCCAAATTATGTGAGCCTGATAGCCACGTCAAGGTCTTCTCGTATATCAGGTCCTAACTAATGCCAATCCTCATTAGAAAAGTCTCTGCATGGAACATATGAATCCTCTCTTCAGACTAAAATCTACATCTCTGTTGAGGGGTAATGAACCTGGTGTAATTAAAAAGCCTGTGACCAACAGGTGGAGTGCTCAGGTAGAAGGTAAATGAATACATATCAAAAAACTGACCGCACATCCAAACATAGATCCAGTGTGAACAGGTGCTAAACCTAGAGTCACCAACTCATATACATACAAGAAAAAAAGGTAGCACACTGTAGCGCATAGCTTGCAAATACGAAATATGAAAATATGAAAAATATGAAAAATGAATTGCATCATTACCTTAGAAATATGAAAAATTGAGAAGTCTTAGCGCATAAGATGGCCAAATTATGTGAGCCTGATAGCACGTCAAGGCTCTTCTCGTATATCAGGTCCTAACTAATGCCAATCCTCACTTAGAAAAGTCTGTCTGCATGGGAACATATGAATCCTCTTTCAGACTAAAAACTACATCTCTGTTGAGGGTAATGAACCTGTGTAATTAAAAGCCGTGACCAACAGGTGGAGTGCTCAGGTAGAAGGTAAATGAATACATATCAAAAAACTGACCGGCACATCCAAACATAGATCCAGTGTGAACAGTTGCTAAACCTAGAGTCACAACTCATATACATACAAGAAAAAAAGTTAGCACACTGTAGCGCTATAGCTTGCAAACACGAAATATGAAAATATGAAAATATAAATGATTGCATCTTACTTAGAAATAGAAAATGAGAAGTCTTAGCGCATAAGATGGCCAAATATGTGAGCCTGATAGCACGTCAAGTTTCTCGTATATAGGTCCTAAATCCAATCCTCACTTAGAAAGTCTGTCTGCATGGAACATTGAATCTCTCTTCAGACTAAAATTACATCTTGTTGAGGGGTAATGAACCTGGTGTAATAAAAGCCTGTGACCAAGGTGGAGTGCTCAGGTAGAAGGTAAATGAATACAATCAAAACTGACGGCACATCCAAACATAGATCCAGTGTGAACAGTGCTAACCAGAGTCACCACTCAATACTACAAAAAAAGTAGCACACTGTAGCGCTAAGCTTGCAACGAATATGAAAATATGAAAATATGAAAAATGAATTGCTATTACCTTAGAAATATGAAAAATGAGAGTCTTAGGCATAAGATGGCAAATTATGTGAGCTGATAGCCACGTCAGCTCTTTCGTATATCGTCTAACTAATGCCACCTCACTTAGAAGTCTGTCTGCATGGAATATGAATCCTCTCTTCAGACTAAAATTACATCTCTGTTAGGGTAATGAACCTGGGTAATTAAAAAGCCTGTGACCACAGGTGGAGTCTCAGGTAGAGGTAATGAATCAATCAAAAAACGACGCCATCCAAACATAGATCCGTGTGAACAGTGCTAACTAGAGTCACCAATCTAAATACAAGAAAAAGGTAGCACACTGTAGCGCTATAGCTTGCAACACGAAATATAAAATAGAAAAATATGAAAAATGAATTGCATCATTACCTAGAATTGAAAAATTGAGAGTCTTAGCCTAAGATGGCAATTAGTGCTGATAGCCACGTCAAGGCTCTTCTCGTATATCAGGTCCTAACTAATGCCAATCCTCACTTAGAAAAGTCTGTCTGCATGGGAACATATGAATCCTCTCTTCAGACTAAAATCTACATCTCTGTTGAGGGGTAATGAACCTGGTGTAATTAAAAAGCCTGTGACCAACAGGTGGAGTGCTCAGGTAGAAGGTAAATGAATACATATCAAAAAACTGACCGGCACATCCAAACATAGATCCAGTGTGAACAGGTGCTAAACCTAGAGTCACCAACTCATATACATACAAGAAAAAAAGGTAGCACACTGTAGCGCTATAGCTTGCAAACACGAAATATGAAAAATATGAAAAATATGAAAAATGAATTGCATCATTACCTTAGAAATATGAAAAATTGAGAAGTCTTAGCGCATAAGATGGCCAAATTATGTGAGCCTGATAGCCACGTCAAGGCTCTTCTCGTATATCAGGTCCTAACTAATGCCAATCCTCACTTAGAAAAGTCTGTCTGCATGGGAAACATATGAATCCTCTCTTCAGACTAAAATCTACATCTCTGTTGAGGGGTAATGAACCTGGTGTAATTAAAAAGCCTGTGACCAACAGGTGGAGTGCTCAGGTAGAAGGTAAATGAATACATATCAAAAAATGACCGGCACATCCAAACATAGATCCAGTGTGAACAGGTGCTAAACCTAGAGTCACCAACTCATTTTAACATACAAGAAAAAAAAGGTAGCACACTGTAGCGCTTAGCTTGCAAAACACGAAATATGAAAATATGAAAAATATGAAAAATGAATTGCATCATTACCTTAGATATATGAAAAAATTGAGAAGTTTTAGCGCATAAGATGGCCAAATTATGTGAGCCTGATAGCCACGTCAAGGCTCTTCTCGTATATCAGGTCCTAACTAATGCCAATCCTCACTTAGAAAAAGTTTTGTCTGCATGGGAACATATGAATCCTCTCTTCAGACTAAAATCTACATCTCTGTTGAGGGGTAATGAACCCTGGTGTAATTAAAAAAGCCTGTGACCAACAGGTGGAGTGCTCAGGTAGAGGTAAATGAATACATATCAAAAAAACTGACCGGCACATCCAAAATAGATCCAGTGTGAACAGGTGCTAAACCTAGAGTCACCAACTCATATACATATAAGAAAAAATGGTAGCACACTGTAGCGCTATAGCTTGCAAACACGAATATGAAAAATATGAAAAATATGAAAAATGAATTGCATCATTTTCCTTAGAAATATGAAAAATTGAGAAGTCTCAGCGCATAAGATGGCCAAATTATGTGAGCCTGATAGCCACGTCAAGGCTCTTATCGTATATCAGGTCCTAACTAATGCCAATCCTCACTATGAAAAGTTCTCGTCTGTTATGGGAACATATGAATCCTCTTCAGATATATAATCTAACATCTCTGTTGAGGGGTAATGACCTGGTGTAATTAAAAAGCACTGTGCAAATACCCACTAAGCCAATATAATCAAACAAATCTAAAACATCACTCTACCCACCCCTTCCCAAACCTCACTTACTCGCTTCCACCCTCTAAGCCAACCTCGAATCTACTACTACCACGATCTTCTCTCGTCTACTACTTATCCCCATAAAATAAACTTCACTTACACTCTCCCGTCGGGCAGGAGTGAGGAACTCATTTCATTTGGGGTTACTGTGAGGGGGGGAATTTTTTTTTGCAAGCATTAGCTGCTCCGGTCCTTGCAGTTAACAATTTAACCCTTTTCTGAAGGAATACACCGTGCTGGGACCTGACTCGTGCAATGGGTAGGTAGAATAATTTTTGCTTTTTTATTTTATTTATTTACAGGAAGAATGTTTTTGCAGTAAAATTAACAAGAACGGGTCTAAAAAAATGTGTCGTTATTTCATTAAAAGGATTTTTTAATCTAAAAGTACAGTGTGTGTTTTATTTTTAGTTACTGGCAATAGGATTTATTAATTGATAGTTGTTCTAATTGCAGCTCTCAATTTTTAACTGGTTAAGGTTCACCTTTCAATAGCAAGGTGAGCTTTAACCCGCTCATAGGTGTAACCCATTCGCCGCACAGCTACAGGGCAATGGGAATTAGAAGCGGGGCAATAGTGCAGAAAGGGCGAACTCTACATTATAGAGTTTTGTTTTCCTGGGTGTCTGGGGCAGGGGGCAGATTCTGATGTTAGTAGCCGGGGGGTGGGCAAAAATAATGGTCCCTCTCTGGGAGGCTATTATTATCTGCCCCCACTCAGTGGCTTTGTCTGTATGGTTGCGAATAATAGGGGCGGGAGCCGCACGCATTTTTTTTCAGCCAATTTTTACGCATCATATATTTATCATACATGTCATTGAATTTGTGACACATATATATATTATTTATTATTTGTAGGGTTCATAACACTCTTCTAATAGTATAATAGCCCGCTAATTCAATTGTCCGACTTTTGTGAAAATGCAGAACCGACATGAAATGACACTTGGTGAGACATAGGGTTACCATGTCTTTTCGTGTCGTTTGCTATCTGATTTGCACAACAATTAATCGACTATAGTGTGCAAATTTCAACCTGTTGGGGATATAATTAAAGGTGTAAATTCGTTTAATAAAAATACGGACTTTGTTTGCTACGAATTTACATCACTTTAATTACCCCTACAGGTGTGAATTTTGCAAACATAGTCTGATTTAATTGTTTGTGCAAATTTGGCTGGAGTCACACACAACCAATAAAAAATCGGTCCGTGATTAGACCGGTTCGACATCGGATCAAATTAAACATCCACACAATCCTTCCTGGCATCCGTTTTTCCTTCAAAGTTGCGATATATTCGCCATGGTGTGTGTACCTTGTAAAACGTTCAAACACTCCGGATTTTCATCTCCCGAACCTTGCGAGAGTTTCTCGATGGCTTGCAAAACTGACACTCTCAATTGGATCCAAAAAAAGATTAGTAATGTAAATGCCAATAAAGAAAAGAATGTATATATACACTTATATATATATTATATATTTATATATATATATTATATATATATATGTCGAATTGTGACATCATAATATTACTATACAGTTATTTATAGATTTTACACTTCTCCATACTGTTTTAGCGCTAATTCAAATTGCCGGCTTCAGTTGAAATCACAGAAGCGCGACATTATGAAAATGATACATTGTTTCCACACTTTTACCAGGTAATTTAATGTATTTTTATATAGTGTTGAAACATACAATTACAGGAGTTTATGTGTGCTAAATTTCAGGACATGTAGGGGTTATTAAAAGGTGTAAATTCGTTTAGCTCAAAAAAGTCGTTTTTTGTTTACAGGAATTTACACCTTTAATTAACCCTACAGGTGTGAAATTTTGCTCACTATAGTTGATTTAATTGTTTGTGCAAATTAGATAGCAAGAAGGACTTGAAAAGAATGGTTAAACCCTGTGTTCAACCAAGTGGCATTTTATGTGGGTGACATGTAATGACACTGGGTGTACATAGGTTAACCATGTCTTTTCATTGTCCTTTGCTATCTAAAGGGCGGGTCACACTGGCGACAAAATCGGACGATGCAATGCGATGTAAATATCGCATTGCAGTCCGGCCATTTGTTAAATCAAGAGCAGCTCCACAGTATAGATTTTTTGTGGTCCGTGTTTAATCGTCAAGTGTACAATCGCAGCATGCTGCGCCACTGTCACGCGATTGTCGGTCTGACAATCGCCAATGCAAGTCTAATGGGAGCGTATTGAAAAATTGATTACAAACGGACCACACTGTGTGGACTTGTCGATGAACTCGACGGTGTCCTTTAGAGAAAGCCGGCAATTCATCCCCGCCATACTGTATAAAATCACAAATGACAGCTTTAATAAAAGACTAGTAAGAATAGAATCTTATACACATTAGAGTATCACTTAATATAGTATTTAACTTGTCTTTCAGTGACGACATGTATTTTACATATATCTTATAGTCCTAGCCTTCTAAAAACTAATGTAGAGAGCTCGCCTATTTCATATTGCGGGTTTTGTGAAATCACCGAACCGACATGAAATGATAATTTGTTTCCACACAATGTTTAACCATGTAATTTCTATGTATTGTTATTTTATGTTCTGAGAACATACTAATTACATGGTGTATTTGTGACAAAATTTCAGTCATGTAGGGGCGGAACTTAAAGGTGTTAATTTCGTGAAAAGATATTGCGTGGGCTCCCGCTTCGTATTTTCTCCCATCCAGACAGCACAAAGCATAAGCGAGTTGGGGGCAGATAATAATAGCCCAGGGAGAGTGCATTTTTATTGTTGCCCCCCTGGCTACTAACATCTGCCACGCCCAGAACCCCAGAAAGGGGCAAATCTATAATTAGATTCGCCTTTCTGGCACTTTGCAGTATATTTCCATTGCTCACATGTAGTCGGTGGGCGTATGGGTTAATCTCACCTTACTGTCACACTTGCAATTGAAAGGTGACCTTTAAGGCAGTTAAGATTGATAGCTTGTCAATTAGACATCTATCAATTATTAATCCTATTGAAGTAATAAAAAAACACACTCACATTTACGAATAAATAATTTTAATGAAATTTAAAAAAACACATTTTTTTTCGACCTATTTTATTTTATCACTAAATTCCGTGCAGTGAAGCCCATTGATCTCCTAAAATAAAGAAAAATGAAATAATAAAACAACATTATTCTTACCTATATCCGCCGATCTGTCACGTCCCCACGCTTGTAATCCTTCACAAAGGGTTATACTAGACTTTGACGCCAAAGAAGGCAAAGATCACTGCATGCTTCAGTCAAAGCTCATTGGAATGAATAAGTTCCTCTCCTGGCGGACAGGAGAGGATGTGGTTCATGAATGAAGCTTAATTGATTGTGTCCACTTTCCCTTTAGGTCAAGGTCTCACTAAGTTAAATTGCAATAATTCAATTAATCTCCATTCATGGAATCTTTTCCTCTACTTTCGCTGGGAGAGGGAACTTATTCATTCAGGGGGAATATATGGTCCTGAGAACTGGCATATTATTGTAGCTCTCTGCGACCTTTAAAACATAGTCTTACCCTTTTCTGATGGATTACACAGAGGGACCTGCACTGTAATTCGGATTGGTAGAAGCGATAATTTTGCTTTTTATTTTATTTTTTATTACCGGTAAATGTTTTAGAGGAAATTTAATATTGGTCAAAAACTGCAGTTTTCACATGTGATTAATTCATTAAACTTTTTTTTATTAAAACGGGTGTGTGTTGATTTTATTCATACAATTGGACTTAAGTATATTGATAGTTGCCCTCAATTGACAAGCTATCAATTATTAACTGGATTAAAGTGACACTTTCAAGTTGCCATATGGTCATGTTTTATCCCACTATATTAACATTCGCCACCGCTTCTGGGGGCCCACATGGGAATAGACGGGCAAACATAAAGTTGCATGATAAGGGCGAATTCTAATTATAGATGTTGCCTTTCTATGGGGATTGTCTGGGGGCTGACTGTCTAGTTGCCAGGGGGGGGTGCACAAAAAAATGTAGCCACTCACCTAGGCTATTATTATTCTGCCCAACTGCAGCTGGCTTTGTCTGGATGGTGGGTGAAAAAGAAACTATACAGCGGGTGCCACGCTTTTTTTTTTTTAACGAATTTAACACAACACTTTAAGAAACCCTTCCATGTACTGAAATTAAGCTCCAAACACCATCTACTCTATGTAAATTGTATGTTTCTCAAACTATATTTAAAAAATGAAATGAAACTTACATGGTTATAATGTGTGGAACCAATGTCTCTTTTTCATGTCGGCTTCTGATGATTTCACGAAGCGGCAATTGATGTTAGCTGGCCATATAACAGTATTGTAGAAAAGGGTAAGAAGAACTATAAATACTATGTATACAAACCCCCCCCACCCTCGACCAACCATATATTTTGTCACAATGATACTTATATATATATATATATTTATATATATATGTGATTAATATCATCTATTCTTTCTTTTGGCATTTGAAAAACTATTCAGTTTGGATCCTTTATTGTCAGTTTTGCTTGCCTTGCGAGAATAAATCTCGCAAGTCGGATGAAATGGATTGTTACAAGGTAGACACAACATGCGATAAATCGCATCTTTGGAAAGGAGAATCGCGATGCCCAGAAGGTTGTAGTGTGTTTTTATTTTTGATCCGATGTCTCGGACCCTGTTCTAATAACGGGACCGATTTTTTGTGGTTGTTAGTTGTGACTCCTGACTAATTTGTACACAAACAGAACTTACATCAGAACTCAATGTGTGACAAGATCTCACACTGTAGGAGGTTAATTTAAAGGTGTAATTCGTAGGCTCAAAAAAGTCCAGTTTTTTTTAAAAACGAATTTACACCTTTATTTACCCTACATGTCTGAAATTTTGAACTATTATACCTCAGGTAATTGTTTGTTTCAAACCTATATAAAAATCCATGAAAATTACAGGGGATAATGTGTGGAATAATATGTCATCATTCATCATGTCGGCTTCACAGTGATATTCAACTGAAGCCGGCAATTGATATGTAGGAGGGCATTATAACAGTATGTGGAGTGTAAGAACTATAAATAATGTATTATATATATGCACAAATGGACATATATTTATATTTTTATTATAACTCATTATATATTGTTATATTTATGTAGTATATATCTATTCTTTCTTTTGGCATTTATAAATTACTATTCTTTTGGATCCAATTATACTGTCATGTTTTGCATGCTGCGAGAAATCTCGCAAGTCGGATGAAATCGGATGGTACAGGTACACAACATGCGATTATATGCATCTTTGAAGGAAAATCGGATGCCAGATAAGGAGGTAGGGATGTTTTTATTTTGCTCCGATTGTTCGACAGTCTAATTAACGGACGATTTTTTGTGGTTGTGGTGTGACTCCTCAAGCCTAATTGCTACCAAACAATTAAATCAGACTATGTGTGCATATATTTCAAACCTGTAGGGCGTTATTTAAGGATGGATTTTCGTAGCATAAAATCAGTCCGTTTTTTTTTTATCATCGAATTTACACCTTTAGAATTAACCCCTACATGTCTGATAATTTAGCACACATATAACTCCATGTTATTGTTTTGTTTCAAAACATATATAATATTCATGAAATTATCGTGGTTTTATTGATATCATAAAAGTGTGGATAACAAAGTTCAGTCTTCATGTCGGCTTCTGATGATTTCACCTGAAGCCGGCAATTGAATTAGCGGCTATAACTTGTATGTAGAATGTGTATGAAGAGATCTATAAATATCATAGTATATTCTATATATGTTCACTATGACATATTTATTATATTATATAATCATATATATTTATATGTGTATATATTGTTCTTTCTATTGGCATGTAAATACTATTATTTTGGATCCTTCTATATGACAGTTTTGCATGTTCTGCGAGAAAATCTCCGCAAGTCGAGAATGAAATTCGGATGTTACATAGGTACACACATATGGTTTAAATCGCAGTCTTTGAAGGAAAATCGGAGATGCCAGAAGGATGTGTGTTGTTTTTAGTTGATTCCGATTGTCGACGTCTAAAACGGTATACACGATTTTTTGTGGTTGTTGTGTGACTCCAGCCTATTTTGCACAAACAATTAAATCAGACTATGTGTGGCAAAATTTTTCTACACGTAGGGGGTTATTAAAGGTGTAAATCGTAGCAAAAAAAATGTCCGACGTTATTTGTTACGCAAACGAATTTACGCACCTTTAATTTACCCCTTACATGTCTGAGAATTTCTGCACAAATATACTCAGTGTAATTGTATGTTTCATTCATATATTAAAATACATGAAAATATAAAGTTAAAATGTGTGGGAAAACAATGTATCATTTAATGTCGGCTTCTGTGATTTCACTCGGAAGCGGAAATTGATAAGTAGCGGCTTATAACAGTATGTAGAAGTGTAATGACCCACATACTTATAATATATGTATAATATATTATATGTCAGACAAAACTTGGAATAATATATATTATATATATATATATATTTATATATATATATGTGTATATATCTATTCTTTTTTTGGCATTTAAAACTATTCTTTTGATCCATAATTAATGTCAGTTTTGCATAGCCTGCAGAGAAATTCTTCGCTGAAAGTCCGGATGACTAGAATAGGCATGTAGTCAAGGTACACACACAGGCGTTATATACTCCGCCTTCTTTGATAGGAAAATCGGAGATGCAGAAGGATGTGTGATGTTTTGATTTTTGAATTACGATTGAATCGATCCGTTTAAAAACAGGAACGATTTTTTGTGGTATTGTGGTGTGGAACCTCCAGCATTTAATTTGACACAAACAATGAAATCAGGAGCAGATGTGTGCGCAAATTGCACTCCTGTAGGGGTTAATTAAAGGTGTTAAAATTCGTAGCAAAAAAAGCTCCTGTTTTTTTTTTTTACAACGAAAAAATTTACACACTTCTATTTAACCCTCTTAAGGTCTGTGAAATTTTGCACCTCATAAGTCTCATTTTATTGTTTGTGAAATTCAGATAGCAAAACGAAATGAAAAGACATTGGTTAATCTCTATGCTCACCAAGTGTCATTTCATGTAAGGGTGATTCTTTGTCTTTTCATGAATGCCCGGCTTTACCCGGCATTGAATGAGAGGATCATTTTACTTATGTTAGAAGGGTTTAAACTATACATATATCTAAACAGATATATGGCATCAATGACATTGTATATATATATATATTGTATTCATAATGTGTGTAATATTTTGTGTTTACAAAGGAAAGAATAGGGTTTTTTTATGTGCGATTATTTTGTTCCCCCTTAGACTTAAATGTGCGACTTCCGGTATCGTATGGGTAATCGCCGATATTTTAGTGTTAATCGGCGAGTACCATTCCCGATTCCGTACTTTAGGGATATTCGGAAGTATCGCTCAACTCTACTGGGAGGTTAAACGCTGCAACAGGACTCTTTTTTGCTGTATTAAGTCTATCAATTTCTTGGAGGAGTTTGGAGCCTCTTTACTGTGGCTTTGCTTTTTACGTTTAGCTGTTGTAGGTCTTGCTCAAGTGTGAGGACCTTGACAAGAAGCAGTTCGAAGTATTGCAATTATACGTCTTAGATACTCACTCTATGAATTATTCCAGTATCGCATAAATTTATGATTCATTATATTAGTGCTGAATGCGTTGGAACAAGAAAACATTAATAATAATTAATGTAAATAAAAATTATTATCCTATCAAGGTCTTGGAATTTGGAAATTGATACTCATAAAAATCAAAAGTGGAAGAATCAAATTACAGGCTGATCAAATTTCAGTGGAAATGACTCACTAAGTCAAGGGAAATGATGCCCAATACATGGGTGTGGCTCACATGCACAGTGATGTATCTCACTACAGTGCCTGGGCATGCTCTAGATGGTCAGGCAAGCAGACCTGACTGTTCTCCTGAGGGATCTCCTCTAAGAACTGTAGATGTAAACCTTCAGTCAATTCCTGGTCAGCTGTGCTGCACAATGTGGTGTTGGTGGAATGGACATGGAGATGATGTTTACCTGATGTGTCGAATTGGATTCATTCGTTGGGGAACGTGCAGCAGGCCAGACACATGCAACCTCTCAATGCCTTCATCATGAAGGATACTGCTGGCATATTCAGCCTCATGAGGCCTACGAATTGTTTATATCAGAACGGAAACCCAGGGCCCACGACACTTGTATATGGTCTACACAATGGGTCTTAGTATATCTCATCCCCAGTACCTAATGGCAGTCAGGGGATAAACGTCTAGCTAGAACATGTGGGTTGTGCAAGACCTCCGAAGAATGACTACCCTACACCCATTACTGACCCCTCACTGTCAAAATGGTCATGACATGGAGGATGTTGAAGCCAGCAGAACATTCTCCTAAGGTGTCTCAGACTGTCAACGCAACTGTCATATTGTGGATAGTGAACCTGCTCTCATCACGTGATAAAGCACAGGGCGTCTGATGTGGAATTCTGCAAATGGTATATGTGCTATTGGTAAATTGCCCAATCACCATGACACGGTGTTGGGCTATTAAGCACAAACTAACAAACTTGAGGACATCGGGCCCTCATACCACCTCATGGAGTTGTGTCTGACGATTTTGAGCAGACACTTGGATGTTAGTGGCCTGCTGGAGGTCACTGTTTGCAGGGCTATGGGCAACTGTTTCTCCTGTGACCTATCTTGCAATCAAAGGAGGAGGTAGCGGGTCCTGCCTGCTGGGTTGTTGATCCATATACATGCTCCCTCCACATCTCCTGATATTTGCTCCATTGCATCCTGGACACTGAGTTGACAGTCACAGCTACCCTTCTGTGCCACAGATCGCACTGATGTGCCATCCAGGAGACGTGAGCTGCACCCTATCTGAGCTACTTGCGGTGGGTCTGTAGACACCGCTCCTGCTACATGCTACAGTACCTCTAGGGTGAGTTCATTGACATGAAATGCAAAAGTGAACACAAAACAGGCTATGTCTTGCTAATTGCCTATCATTCTCTACTTGTCTTTTAACATGTTTGCTCATCAAGAGGGCAGGGGAAGAAATTGATTCAAACTTCGTTGTTCCTTCATAGACTGGAATAGGTTGATTTGACTCAAGAAGGGTAAAAAAGTTTATCTTGACTTAGGGAGTTACTCTTGTTGTTGTTCACGCACTTTATTTTTCTGTGCTCATTTGACTTTTCTTTTTTTGTTATTTCATTTTCAGGATTGCAGCTAGGGCCAGTATTTTTGGGGCCTTTGTAAAATAGGGGGGTATTGTCTACTCATGGGATTTGACTTATGCTCTGTGCAGCCAAAACATATTCTAAAGGCTTCGGGGGTCAACTATCGGACTGAATGCTTGACATCTGGGCATTAACTTGTTGTGTGTGTGTGTGACAGCGCCAGATATTCAACATACCGCCATTTTGTGCAATTTTTATACTTAGACGCAAATCACATCCTCCATGAATTTAAGTAGGTTGTGAGTGTTCTATCATCAGTTTTCTTTGCACCAGTTAACAGTGTTACGCATCTTTACATACATGGGTTTGCTTGATCCGCGAGCGGTGCACTTAGTTTTGAAGGCTATGGAACAGGCAAACATGCTGCTTCTTTTTTCTTGATAAGTTTACTCAAACCCTACCAATGGAGGGATGCTCCCTTGCTGACCCTTGAGCCAGCGTGTGTATCACTGCCTCCAAGTGCTTATTCTTAATTTTTACGATACAGTGTAAAATAACCCCAACTTCTGCTGGTTGGTTCAGGTAATGTCCAACTGGAATTCTCCGGGCCACATATGGAAAACATTTTTGTTGCCAATTGAGAATCCCCCTTTCATAGCATCACCCAGCTTAGCCTCACCCCTCAAACTTCCAGAGTCCTAATCACACAAATCTGAGAAAAACGCCACTTCTAGCACCATGTCATCACAATCACACATTAACGTTACTTTCAGTTCCACCATATGATTACTATAGAGTCAGCTGTTTTTGCTTTTGGTCCTAATAGACCGTTTTTAGTGTTACACATACTGAGTGGGCTCTAGCTGTTTTGTGGGCGAATAGGGAGATCAGATAGGGGGAAATTGGAAGGTCAAGATGAGTACTGATGGGGGCGAGGCCGCACATGCAATCCGCTTCATTTTGGGCAGCCTCATATTTATGCATTTAATGTGCACCACAGTTTGCTGACGGGCCGAGTTGCAGGCAGTCTTTGGATCAGAGAAACGTCACTGATTGTCATTTGCAGAGGCCCCCTCTGCTGTGGCCATGCATTGGCTATCGAGTTGCTGCGGTGTGGGTGACTTGGACCGGAGCTTTAAGGACAAGCATTGAGAGAGAGAGAGTAAAAGTAATTGCCATCAGACTTCTGTATGCCGTGCAGTCTTCAGGCCGTTAAATACAGTGGCTCAACTAGTGTCTCACCCAGGTCCAGAGGCCCCATTGAACAGTAATGGCTGTAAGGCCCTGATGGAGGCCCTGACTGTGGTAGCTCTTGAGGCCTATCGTCCATATGTTGTTGCCATATCTGTTGTCACCATTTAATTTTAAAATTAATATAATGGTTGCTTTTTCAAATACTTAATCAACTCAGATCCCAATTTTACCTTGGACAATCCCACTATACCAGAGCAAAAATTGGGTAGGTTTATTGAACCCTCCCAAATAGCGAGATTTGTTCAGGGGCGCAGGGACTTAAATGTATGATTTTTTATTTACATTGTATGATTCAGTCTGTTGTACCTATAGATAATGACATGCATACTATAATCCAGAAATCATATGCAATTTTGGCATAAAAAGCTCAACTCAAAACTGTACTTTTTGTATATGGCTCATTAGAATAGGTTTTACATATATTTAGTTTAATAAATATTTTGAGAAAGATACTGGCCAAGTCAGTTTTTATCCATAAGTAAAGTGTTTTATATATGATTATTCTCATATAAAAAATAAAAATACTGGTTTGGACATAATTCTGCAACCCCTATCTGGACTGTGAGTTGGGGGACTGAATGGAAAACAGAAACCTCTTGAAAGGAAATGTATCTGTCATGCTGCAGCTTTCCAGCACAATCATTGAGATTGAGAGAGCTTACCCATCATAGCATATAGCCTGTCTCCATATGCTCTGGTTGAAGACCGGAAGGCAATACTGTTATAGTAGGTGTAGGTGTAAGGAAGAGACCAGTCCGCGTGAGTTGAACCTGTTCTGCGACCAGGTCCGGAACTGTGTGGCTGTCTCCTCTGTTGTCGGGAGAAAAGAATAGGGGACCGGACAAAACCATTTGCACCAGGAGCAGGGGGCGAGGCTAAGTGGTACCGCAGCCACAGCGCGCTCGTAGGACAGCAGTCAGTTTTTGTGGGAGCAGACAAGTGACAGACTGAGTGAGAGGTGTGCTCCGTCCCTCGACCACGACACTGCGCAGGCTTTGTCAGGTCTGAACCCCCCTCCAGCGTGGACTTGAGAGAAGAGTAACGTGCAGTTTACCGGTGACTACCAGAGAGCAGGGTTGCCCGCCGCTCCCAGGGTCCGTGAGTACAGACGCTGTGCTGCCTAAGAGAGAACCGGGTTTGCGGATTGTTCAATCACTGGTTGCCTGATACGTACTTGCCGGTTCCTATCATTGGACCCGATTGTTGCTGTGGCCTTACCTGTCCTCAGCTGCATACATTCTATGGTTTACAGGGGCTCAGCGGGAGGATGGGACATGAGACCGACCAATGCCGCCAGAAAACGGAATCGTAGTTGCTCACAGGATCTTGTTGATCCAGGACCGCGCAGCATCATCGGCGCATCGGTTTTTCCTGCGGTCTCACAGCCTGAGTGAACTCTAACAGTGAATAAGTTAACCCCCATTGGAACTGCCGTTTTCTTTATCACACTGTTCCTAGTCCAAGCAATTACTCTACTGCAAATGAACGGTTTATTCCATCATTATTTAGCTGTTTGCTCCCCCTTTGTAGACTACATGTCTTCCCTGTGTTGGAGGCATACTCATTGTTAAAGTTAAAGTTGTTAACCCTTGACTCTGGCATCTCGTGCCCTCCCTGCTCATCTTAGGTCGCAACCTGTCATACTACTCGCTGTAGTTGACAGGATACAGTTCACAGGCACAGAAGTGACAGACCAAGGATTGTAGGCGCCCCAAGGGCCCGATTTTACAGTTGGGGGCAATGCTGACGTAAACCTCAACGAAGTTCACAGGTAATCAAACACTTCGTGCTTGGGATTGGACTTTGCTATGGGATTGGACTGTCTAGGGGTTGGTTTGGGATGCACCCCTTGACCTCCGAGTTGCCGGCAGAGTTTGCCATGATGGCTCCCATGGACAGGGACTAGCACTAGGTGCCTCGTCATGTTCCGGTCCACTCATTGAGACGAAACACCAAATCTTTGTGGAAATGCACAAGGGACCCCTACGGATGTTGGAGAATTGTGTGCAAATGCTTGTTCTGTCGAGTTCCAATGGCGAGGGGTAAGTTCTGTGACGCAAATACTTGATAAGAACGCACTTGCAGGAGATCTACCATGCGAGATGCTAAAGCGCGGGATGATGTAGGAGTAGGACACACATGATATAGTTCTGAAGAAAAGCTAAGTAGCAGGCTTTTGGGAGATGCGCTGCTTATACAGGCCTTGGGAGCGATTCGGATACTCCCGGTTGTCCCATTTTGAGGTTGTGGCGGAGGCGTGCACACCAATCATAATAAACTGCAGCTGCGAGTGGCAGGCCCTGGACGTGGAAGATCAGAGTGGAAGAGGTATCCATTCCTCTTGCAAACTGAACAGCTTGGGGTGAGAGAAGTCAGAAGAAAATTCAGGATATGTAGAAAGAATTGGTATACCCGACTTAAGAATGAAACCTACCAGTAACAAAGGGTCCTTCCCGAGGGCGTAACGGACCTGTGCGTCCACAAGGAAAATGACGCCAACCTCAGAGCGAAAAGAGAGGACGATTCTGTTCACTCATGTGGCTCCAACGAGACTCGGAATTATGCCGAGGGATGCGCCGCCGAGGGAGATACTTCAAACCAGTTCCGACCTTAAAATAGTGGGCTCCATGGAGGGAGGGACACCGAGACGGACTCTTGAGCAGCCAAGAAGGAGAGAAGGATAAAAAGTCCGGCATAGTCTTCGTTTACCTGTGCCCTCTTATAAACTATGTTCCACAAAATTATTTATGCAACATTATATTTTTCTCTGATTTTTAAGTGTCGGTGCTCTTTAATAAACGTCATACCGTTAGAGTATACATCGAATATTTTTACTTATTGAAGATATACCCCCAATGATAACGGTCTTATAATCTCCAATAATGAATAAAAAACTCAAACAATGCACTGTTTCCAAATTATTAGGCACGTAGAATTTCTAAACTTTTGATATGTTTTAAAGAATGAAAATGCCTTCATTTGTGAATTTGCCAAGCATTTGGAGGTCCACATTCACTGAACAAAAAAGCTAATTAACTCTTCCAAACATCCTACAGGCCAAGTATACTTGTGAACTTTAGGTCTACATTCTTTGATATCACCTTCCCACAATTTCTTGCATTTCATTGAACTTGTGAGTTTTGGAGAGTTTCTGTTATCTTGTAATTCTTTGCCATGGAAGTCAGAAATAGCTCCTCAGAGTGCGGTTTTGATGTGAATGCTCCCACCACTCTCAGATCTTTTGCTTGATTGATACTACGAAGGTTCTCATACTAGGTTTGAGGTCAGGGGAGTTTATCACCATCTTGCTCATCTCGCAGCAATGACTCCAAGGTTTTCTTTTGCAGCATGAGATGGCCTGCTTGTCATGAATGGAAGCATGATTTTGCTCCTGAAGACACGTTTCTGCTCTTTTTATACCATGGAGAAAGTTGTCAGTAGAAAAATCTATTACTTTTCTAGAGGTCATTTCCACATACCTCTGGACACCTTAAAGGGACCCTACAGCTGTTTCACCATGAGGATACCCGGCTCAACATACAATGAATCCTCCTCACTCACACTTGTAACGTAGCGAGCACGCTTTAGTTGGGACATGGTGGCCATCACCAACCAATCCCACTACTCCATCCTTCGGGATCCATCAAGGGTTGCTCAACAACTCATCAGTAAAAACAAAGACTGTTTGAAAACATGAGTCTTACAAGTATGTATGGGCTCACTGCAAACCGTTTCTGATTGTGAGCCACTGTTTGTGGGGTGGGACCGTCATAGTAGGCTTTATGCACCCACAGCAGTTGCCTTAGAGGATCCTACACCTTGAGGTGTTGAGGGGAACTCCAGACATGGCACAGCAGGCTTTCAAATAGATGTTTTGCGTGAGTTATGCAATGGCTTTGTAGCATAGATGCCTCTTCTTAATCGATGAACGTGGCCTGGCAGAAACCGGTCCTCATTCTGTCTTTCATAAGCACAAACATGTCTGTGACTCAGAATCAGCACATAATCTCATAACAGTATGAGTGATCAAGGCTTAAGTTTTCGGAACATCTTAATGAGCGCGCTTCATCCCCTGCAAGGATATCTGCACTATCTGATGCTTTTCAGCGTAGAGAGATCATTTTTCTATCCCATATTACTTGAAAATAATGGCCTGCAAAATAGTGGGAACATCCAGTTTTCTTTTATTGGGCTCCACATGCCAAACTAATTATCTACAGGTATCTGAGATTGATTCTCAGTTATCCAAAAGTTCCTCGAGGATCACAATACCATTAATGGGTTTCTCTTTCAAATAAATAAAAAAACTAAAAAACGCTATGACACAAAACCGATCTGCTTGAATAATTTTGGAACATAGTGTATGGTGTCTATGATTTGAGTAGCTGAGGTATAAATTGCACGCATATAAATAGCACAAAGAGCAATACACCCAGACTGAGGCTGGAAACTATGGATGTTGCAGGATCCTAAAACTAAACGCACACTAGAAGTAGCGTGGGAGAGTAAATACGGTGATCCTAGCGCCTCGTCAGAGCCGAGAGAGATGAAGTCTCACACCTAAAGGCAGATAAGATGAAAGATATCTTGCCCCGTAGCAAGAACCCCCTCAAAGGAAAATTGGAAGCCCCAAACATGTAATGGCGGTTAGAAAGAAAAAAATAATGGACCACCATGGCAGATGAAAATAGTCTGAATGTATGCAAAAACGCTGGGGCCCTAATCTGTCTAGATAGCTAAATGTATAGGAAGAATTCTGGACTGCAACCAAAACAACTACTAATGACAAAAATACTCCTCATCACTTCTGATTAATAAAAAAACCTGAGATCACACTAACAATAGATCTTACCACCTAAATCAGATCTCGGTGTAACACACAAGCAATTCAGAAATAAAAATGTGACAAAGGAAAGAGAAAAAGGTGCAACACGAAAACTGAGCACAATTGCAGCGCCAGGCCAACGACAGGTGGACAGGCTGAAGTCCAAGACTGCTAAGTTCAGAGAAGACACCAGCAGGATAAATCAAACCAGAGGATAAAAAACAGATAAATCACTTATCTGAATCAAAGCGCCAGCACTGCAAAGCTGAGACTCCAAGCAAGTCCTGGATGACACCAATTGATTACGGCAAGGCTGAGGAAAGTTCAGGTCAACTTTATATCCGAGACCATTTACCAGAGCCAGCTGAAGGCCATTCAGCAATTTGTTTCGCATTACCCTCTCAGCAACGACCGGAAGAAGGGAGCCCCAGCGAGAAAGTGCATCCAGGAGTATTCTACAACAGATATTGGCTATGAAGATGGAAGGCAGGGCCATCGTTGTACTACGTTGTATACCGGTTACCAAGAGAATCCTACCATGTCAGAAACTTTATTTAGAAGCCATATCTCTGGGGCGATGTAGGCCTGAATGGGGCTAAGTGATCAGGTTGACAGCACGGCCATAACCAACTAACCATCTCGATCGCAGGCCCGTGGTCTCGTATGCAGATTACACTGTGCGGAAATGAAAATTGAGGGCGAAAAAAGGGAAGTTAGTGTTATCTGACAGGAACCTGGCTAATGGTCCCACTGTAACTTGGAAAATGTAACAACCTTAGGATGAATGTGTTGAAAAGAAACTGTGAGCTTTCCTGGTCATTGCATCGAGAGATGTTGTTGCTAAATCTATGGAAGCAGCATACCCCCAGAGAAATGTGTTTCACAGTTGATCTGGGTGGGGAAGGCCCAAGTGCATGTCGAGGTGATGGAAAAAAACATCTGAAGAAAAGGTTGTCATTCTGGCTGCTGGCCACCATTTCTTTTACTGCCAGGTCAGACTGTACTCACTCTGCCATCCGTAAGCTGTACCCTCACCTCTATGGAAGGGAAGTCGTGATAGAAGCCGCTGTAATGGAACAAATACCTCCAGGCTCCATCATTGCATGGTCCTTAGCACACTGTTACTAATGGATAATGTGCTTGGTTTCGATGTGACACCCTAATTCACGCTCTCACCCAAAAGTAAAGTGGCCCAGATAATGGGTATGCCTTGAAGAGTTGAGACTACCAGGGCGTTTCTAATGGCCGGAGAAGCAGGGATCTGGACAGTGGCCGTGGGCTGAATCTTGGAGCAGATGCGGGGCTGAATAAAGAAACTCTCCTAACACAACAGGTACAGCCAAGTGCGCAGCGAGGTGCTTGAGCGATACTCAGATGGTCTTTGCTCACCTAAACAAACTGATTTTAGCCGTGTACATACAGCCCTTCACCTGATATCTCCAATGGAAAACGGCCGTAACCGGAAACCCACCACAATTGGTTAACCCAGGTTGTGAAAGAGATACATTGGCGCAGATTCTGCAGAGTGGGAGTCATCCGAGAAAGCCAATGCTCGTGGAGTCTGTCCCTTATTGTTGTTAGTATCAAGAAGGATGGGGAACCATGATTTCTGCATGGTACTACCGATAAGCTGAACACATGCACCATGGGAGACTCGTACCACTACAATGAATTGAGGAGTCATTTGGTCCGGGGGCTTCTGGGAAGCAAAGTACTTCTCGTCGTTGATCAGTGGTTATTGGCTGTGCCTACATTATGAGCATGATAGGTTAAGACAGCAGATATTCATAACTTGCCTTTGGGTTGGGTTCAAATTCAATCAGATGACTTACGGCCTTACACCAACCGTACACCGGACTTTCAACGGATTGATGGACGAGATGTTTGGGAGACTTGAACTGTGAAAGCTACCACACTCTATTGTGGATGTTTTTTTTTAACTTCAATCAGATTTATGCAGTCACTTTGAAGAGCATCTTGCATTGGGCTGGAGACTAGTGTTGTGTCGGCTCGTCAGAAACAAGGCTCTGAAAGTGCAAGACCCAGGAAGTGTACCTGGTTCGTATAGCAGATTGAATAGTGGGACTTGTCGTATCCGCCAAGGGAGTGAGACGGCACTTGAGAAAAATAGCAGCAGGTGCAGGACTGGCCCACTACGAAAACTTGAGAAGGATGTCCGGACTTTTCTGGGATTACTGGGTACTTATAGACGGTCTCGTGAAGAAACTTACATAGTATTGCTAAGATTGCTACTGGAGTTAGTAGAAAGGAGGTACCATCGGTCAGCGCGAAGAAGAAAAAGGAAGAAATCAGAGATATGGATAATTCGGTGGGAAGAGAGCCAGGAAGATAGCTTTTCCGAGCCCTATAAGATCGGGCCTGACCGAATCACACATACTGACTTATGCGTCTTCTATCTCTAACTTGCATCCTTCACACCGATGGAAGCCAACTATGGACTAGGAGTGTACTGGTCAAGATGCAGGACGGGGAACATAGCAGGGGCGATGTTATGCGAGCCGGTATCTTCAACGGACTCTGAATGAAATCCAGATAAGATTACTGCTCTTTAAAGCTGGAACTACTGGCGTTAGTACGTGGACGATACCGACGTAATGTCGCGAGTACCTTCTTCCCGGAGTCTGTAGTCTTGATACACAATGAGAAACAATCCCTTTTGGCTCACCTAGTAAATGTGAAAATCTGGCGGGCCCTGGAGCAGAGAACATTGTGGGGCGGTGGACTTAGTACTGGTTAAAGTACACATTACAAGTTGAGTTGATATCGGAGAGGGAGCATGAGAGATACACATGCTGATGCTCTATCCAGATTGAGTTCCTTGAGTTGACCTCTGGATGTGACCAGGATGAAGAGCTGGAGGCTGAAGAGTCCCTGGATTTTGGTAACCGCCCGCCAGGCATGGCAAAAAGCAACGTCCAGGCAGATAAGATTGGGAAGGTTCGGAGAACACACATGGGACGTACACTTTGTGATGAATGACGTGCGCTTCTCAGCAGGAAGATATGGAATCGCACTCATTTGAGACAACATGGGTGGATTTTTGAAGCACTCTCCCGCCAAAGTGAGAGAGACGCCTATGTCTCCTGGGAACACTGCAGATTCCTCCCGGATATGTGGGAAAGGCTCAAACTGGATGAATGGCTTGCTGTATCGGAAAAGTGCAGGATGGCACCTAGAGTTAGGGGTCAAACATGGCAAGTGGTGCTCCCAGAAAAGTTGATGCCGCGACCGGTGGCCACAGAAAGCCCATGACGAGAGGGGACACACCTTTTGGCCTCGAGAGAAGATGTTTCGAGTGGACTGAAGAAGTTGGTCTACCATCCTCGGTTGAAGTCTGCAGGAGATGAAGCTTGTCAAGCGATGCGGAGTGTGAAATTAGCAAGAATCTGGAAACAGAGAGGCCCCTTCAAACAGAAACATCATTACTCTGTATCCTTGAGGTGTAAATGATTGACTATTTGATCTGTGGGTCCAGACTCACCTTGGTACGAACAATATCTTGTGATGAACAATCAGTTTTATATTAGCTGTGGTGATTCCGAACCCGGATCAGACTGCTGAAATGTCGAGCACAGGGCCCGTTTGCAGAGACTTCATTCCGTGTGTATAGTAGTTCACGAAGTGAATTCACTCTGACCAGAGGCACCTGTTTAAAGAACGAAGTGTATGGAAGAATTGCATTAACATGTATCAGATTGAGAAATCCTAGGATCGACGCACTTACCGCATCCACAAGGAATGGGGCCTCTGTGTAGCGTTTCAACATCGGATACATGAGTTCAGTTGCCTGGAACAGTTGGAGGAAGACAGAAAGTCCATTGGCTGAGGAATGTAGCTGAATTTGTGTGAGGTGTAAACACAATTCGTGTGCACAGCACAAAGGTTACACAATGCACCCTGCCTGTTCAGCGTAAATGGCAAGGAGATCCTGAGTGGAATTAGACGAAGGAGGAGGACTACCTGCGGTCGGGATGTCCATCTGGGGTTCGTGAACATCGACATCGTTTACTGATCCCAACACCGATTAGTTACATGACTCAGGTTAGGCGGAAGCCGAGCATACATGAGAAGATCACCCCTGTGAGGGACGCTCTCAAGACCTTTGAGATCGAACGTACTGGTTCAGAGGAAAAATCGACCGAACCAAGAGGCAAGTTGGAGATACTGGTGGAACAAATCTTCAGTTCACAGGTGAATCGGCGAACACGT
This sequence comes from Oophaga sylvatica, assembly GCA_033576555.1. NCBI lineage: Eukaryota > Metazoa > Chordata > Amphibia > Anura > Dendrobatidae > Oophaga > Oophaga sylvatica. Next base: position 162,725,920 of record JARQOD010000001.1, on the reverse strand, counting down.
TAATTGGACCGAATGGTTTCAGTGTATTCCAGTGTATGAGGTTCACCTGACGGAGAAGAGATGCTCCCCTCAGTGGTCAATCAAATGCATGCTGCGCCCTTGCTGTCCGAGACCTCAGATATCTAGAGAAGAAGACGCAAATTCGTACGCCTGAAAACATACTCTCCGCTTGTAAATTGTGAGGTAGGAAGAATACTCTGACGCCACTTATCGCGATCCAGTAAGAGGTACAGGAGCCTGTGAAAACTCCATGAGATGGTGCTCACTGAACCTGGGCGCATCAACATCTCAAGAGCAACGCCCACTCTACCTGAGCTCCATCAGATCTAAACCAACTCGACAACCTCACGAAACCTGACTTAAGCCGCAAAGACAGTTAAGGACATCCGGAAATACCACCCAAACCATTACGTACAAGAACAATTTATTTGGCAGTGAATCATACAGAAATGGAGCGAGAAGTGACAATGATTACTGCAGGAAACTAGCCTGCTTCGTGGAATGGCGAGCTAAAGGAGGAGGGGAGCTCGTTAAGGAAGAGGACCAGGACTCGAGTCACCTGTGCTGCGCGGGTTCCGGAACTGTCGGGGCTTGTTTCTTTCGCCTTCTGTTTTATAGGGAAAAGAACAGGGGGGTTCTCGGCAAACATTTGCACCAGGAATGCCAGGGGGCGTGGCTAACTAAGTTGTTCAGCACGCACCTCAGAGCTCACGCGGAAGCAAGTCGTTTTGGGAGGGAAGCAGAACCAAGGGCAACGAAGTCCAAACGAGATAAGAGGTGTGCTCCGTTTCCCTCGAGCACCGACAACTGCGCCAGCGACCTGCATCAAGTTGACCCCCACCGCTACTCAGGGTGGACTTGAGAGAGAGAATTGCAGTGGTATCCCAGTGACTACCAGAGAACGAAGGTGCTCGCCCATCCGGGTCGTGGGATACAGTGTGCATGCTGGGCTAAAGTTGGTACAGGACAACGTTTAACTCCATGAGTTGCCACCTATATACTTGCCGGTGTAAGCTGGTCTCAAGATAGTGCTGGAGGACCTATTCCCTTTCTCGCTGCATCAAATCTATGGACTAGCCAATAAAGGGATCAGCAGAACGGTAGACGGAGATCCGACCCGCTGCCGCCAGAAGATGATCAGTTGTTGCTCACAGAGCTTCGTTGAATCAAGAGACACGCCAAAGCCTGATCGTGGGGGTGCCTTCGGTGTTTTCTCTGCAGCTCTTCACCAGCACTGGAGGAACTACTAACACAATTAGTTTACCCAAAGAACTGCCGTATATCTTATCCCACTTGATTACCCTTTGTCATCGCAATTTCTTCTGGGGCTAAATGAGTGTTTTATTCCCCCATTTAACTGTTTGCTCCACATTTAACTATTCCTCCCTGTGTGGTGTTAGCTTCATTGTTTTAAAGTTAACCTTGTTCTGCACTCTCGTGCTACCTGATCTTGCAGAACCTGCTCACCATAGGTATAATGCTAACCTCTTCCGTACTTTTGGTTCAGTCGTTGTTGAGAACGTTGGAAGTGATTGATATTTCAATAGACCCTCAAATTTCGTTCTCTATCCTGGTTGGGCTGCTTATGAAAAGAAAAAGAGGAAGAAGAAAGGAAGGGAACTTTATCTGTAATTTTGATCTCCGTTTTGTAGCGGTAGCAAACTTGAGAAGAAGGACGGAAAAAACAGTCAGTGAATAAGCAGCAATGATAAAGATTGCAGAAAGCCTTATCATTGGAGACCTAGAGGCATCTCACAAAGGAAAGTGGAGCTCCATACTTCGGGCTGGACTAGTAAACCGTTTTGAGGAGAGATCCCGAGGTTAGGCTCAGCAGATGTGGGAAGAGTCAGATTGCACTTATGGGGCTTGCTGGAGAGTGGAGTTATAGAATCCATTGCCACAGCTGCATCTCCATTGTGATTGTTAGGTAATGAAAAAAAATGATGGCAATCGCACAGTACCTTGCCACTCAGTACTAGGTATAGAATTTATGAAAAGCCACGATAGAAAAAACCATCAAAAAATTGAGCTTGGGTTTAGGTTGGTATTACATGCAGCAGAAAAGCGCATGTTCACATTGGCCACTTTAAACTGATAAAACCTAGAAAGAACACAACTTATCATATACACCTGCTGTAATTATAAGTAAAAAAGCAAAGGGCATTTAAAATTAACATAGGGTGACTTAGTAAACTCTGTTTTTGATCTCATAAAGCATAAAAAGTCAGCACCAGCCAACGGCAAGGTGACCACCTGTTCGGAATGGTCCAACACTGGTCATATTGTCAAAAACCTTACCTTGTGACAGAGCTTGATCTTAATGTGTATTAATGGCAGACAAAAGGACTGAGAGGGTACGACCAAAACTGAAACCCACTCGTCTCTAGCAGATCAGTTTTACTGGCCACACGAAATAGGAAGCTAATATTAAGATATAACTGTAAATCATTTGAGCAGTTGTCGTATCAAGAAAAAAATGTCGCCCTTGTGTCAGTTTGCTCACCTTTGTCGAATTGATTAGTGATCGGACCATTTGGAAAACTTGTATGCATTGACTGCATTTCGCAGTTGATCTGATTTAGAAATTGTCAGAACGTTCTACCGTAGCCTGATAAACTGGATAAACTAGCACAAGATATTGCTCAAGACTATACAAACAAAAAGAGGGTGATCACTCTTGCTTTCTTTTTTGTTCATTAAACCCTATTCTTTTTTAAACTTTATTCTTTTTCTTTCTCTTTTTTTCTTTATCATATTTTTTTTTGTAAAGAGAATCCCTTTCTTTTAATTTTGTAAATATGAATTTTTTTCCCTCCTTCCGGGTTTTTTCCCGTCACAAAAGATTTAAATTACAAAATATTTTTCCGTGTTTTATTTGCCGCACACGGGGTTTTTTTGGGGGACCACAAGGGGGAAAGGGCCCCAAACCCCCCTACACTGCTTTTTCTTCCTTTTTTCTTAGAAAATTTTAACATATATTTTTCCTTCATTTTTGGTTTTTATACTTTATGCTTCTGCTTTTAGAACTTCTGTTTGGGTTTTTGTGTCCTTTTCCGTATCTTTATTTGGGACACAATTTTGTTTCCAACTGAGTTACTGGAAAACCCGGGTTTCAAGCAGGGGGTACCGGGGCTCCAAACACTCCCCAAACCACAACTTGCTTGGGCTCATACCGAAGGGGGGCACCGGGCCCAAAAAGGGACTCGGGGAAAACCCCTTTAAAGGGGACTGGGAAAAAAGGGGGAGCAAAAGGGGAAAAAGCAATTTCACAACCGAGGACCACTACGTTACTGGGGCAAGGGTTTTTCTAAGAAAAGGTACCTGTGCTCCAAAACATACCAAGGACCACAACGTTCTGGAACTCGGATAAACCAAAATGGGGGCCCTAACCAAAGGGACTGCGGGGAAAACCCCTTTACGGGAATGGAACCCGAGGGGACAGAAAAAAGAGCCTTGGGACCAAACCCAGGGCCCTCGTTACTGGGGCAAAGGTTACTAAGCAGGGGGTACCTTCCCAAAGGGCCACCAAGGACCAAAGAAATTGCTGGGAAATTTGGGTCCAAATGGGGGGCCTAGGCCAAAGGCACCTCCCGGGAAAACCCCCAGCTAAAAAGGGAACTGGAACCCGGAAAGGGCCCAGCAGAAAAAAAAAGAGCCAATGGGACAACCAACCACTACGTTACGGGACACGGGTTTCTAACAGGGGGTAAACCTTTCCCAAAAGCACTACCAAGGCCCCCGGGCCCCTTGCTGGGAAATCGGGTACCAAATGGAGGAAAACCCAGGGCCCAAAGGGAATGCAGAAACCCCTTACGGTACTGGAACCCCGGGAGGGGCAAAACAAGAAAAGGAAAAGGGGCCCAAAAAAAAGGCCCCCAACCAGGGCCATGACGTTACGAACCCCATTTTAAAACCCGGGGCAAGTGTTGACTGTGCTAACACATTTTCCCCAGAAAAAACTGGGGGTTTTTGGGGCCCATCAAGGGGGATGTTTAAATACAAATTTAATAAAATTTTCCTTTTTTTCCCGTCAATTTTAAATGTTAATTTTAAACAAGAAAAATTTTAAACCTTTTCTACCATAAAATGTTATTCATTTTAAAAAAAAATTTTTAGAAAAAAAAATTGACAAACAAAACACATACATTAACCCTGTTGAACAGCAAAGCAAACCACAAAATAAATTAGTTAAGGAATCTGCTATACGGTTTACATAAAAGCATACAAGTACATATCTGAACCCATTAATGATGGATAAGTAACAGTATTTACACCTTTTTTATTGTATAGACAAGAATGTCTGACTTCAAAACATCTCAGCATTAAAAGTTATCTGTGACATTACAAAAATGTTCATTGCTGAATAATGTCACTAAACAGTTTATACAAAATTATACAATTTCCATCATGTAATACTCATAAATGTGGCAATTAATCATGTTATTAACAAAACATAACCTTTAAAAAGGCTTTAGTGCATAGTGAAAATTGCTATTTATCCTGACTGTCGACTTGCAAGCATGACAAACGGTTTAGATAAGGTATATATAGATGAGACTGCATAGCCACAGATGGTGAGGGCGATGTAATACTGTACCTCAATAAAGTGTGCGTCACTACTACATAATTTTTTTTTATAAGTTTATAAACGGGGTACGTGGATGTATGCTTGCGCTTTGTTTTGACGCACAGACTGCCTTCCTGCTGAGACGCGCTGGGTATTTGAACAGTTGTGTGCAGTGTTCACTGTAGTCTGAGTTTTCCTTTTTGGAGTGCAGATCACGCTCCAGTTAGTTCTTCAACCACTGCGGTTGTAGTTGCTGGCGTGTGTCACTGGCACATCCTTGAAATTTTTCTCTAATTGTTGCTGCTCCACTCTATTAAAAAATAAATAAAATCTATTAGTGTGACGGCTTCCATCCGATAAAATACATTGGTTGGGAAACACTTAGAAGTAAAACAAAAGGGGCCTTTCACACCAAATGAACAGTTTTTGTGCAGTGTTCACTGCAGTCCTTCTGGAATAACCCCACTTAGGCCTTTTTAACTTTTCAGACTTTCTTTATCAATCTACCAAGATGAAGAAGGCAGGTAGTAAGGCACGTGGTCGTGGAGTTTTCTTCAGGGAGAGGACGTGGGGATTCTGTGGCTGCTGCGGCCCCCAGTGACACAGCATCCACCAGTTTTCCCCGGGCCGTGAGCGTTCCTTTATGCGCACTTTTGTAGGAGCTCGGAGTACCCCCCTGCTGCGGGAAGAACAAATTTAAGCCGTTGTTGTTTGGATCTCAGCCAATGCATCGACTTCAATTGCTTCCACCTCCTCTCAGGACCCCAGCAACTGTTTGGGCAACCATCTGTCTCTTCACCGCCTGGCAAATTGCCCAGGCAGTCAGAGAGTTCTGTACAGGAGCCAGCTGAGTGTCTGCTTCTGTTCCAGAATCTATTGGCTTGCAAACAGGGGCCCAGCCAAGCAGCATTCTGTAATGTGAAGAAGAGGGAGTATGCAGTGATGCGCAACAGCTGTGTCTCTCCTTTAATCTGAAGAGGCGGGTGAGACATGCCGATGGTCAGCACACCGCAGAACGCATCTGATGATGATGATGGACCCAGGTGCCAGTTTCTGTTGAGCATGGTGCTGGCCAGACCACCCAACAGCAGTGTTGGAAGAGGGTAGTGGAGATGATGAGGTCCAATACCAACATGGCATGAAGAACAGGAAGGTGGTGGGAGCAGCCAGAGGGAATAATAATAATATTTATTTAATATAGCGCCATCATATCCGCAGCGCTTTACAGTTTAGCAGTTTCAGAACACCAAGTCATAAGTAACAACGTTAACAATACAATAATTTAAGCTAAATAAGTCGCCCCTGCTCGTGACAGCTTACAATGTACAATGAGTGGGGGAGATACAAAGTATAGGTGTTTATATACAATGGGCATTTACAATGATGTTCCAGCCCTCTTAAGGGACTGAGGGATGGAGATAGTGAATGGGCTAGAGACACACACACACTTACACAGAATACATAGAAAGACTTTTATTAGTGAATGTGATAGGCCGCTCTGAACAAATTTTTTTTGAGGGAGCGCCTGAAACCATGCAAATTGTGATAGTCCTAATTTCTTGGGGTACAGCATTCCAGAGGATTGGGGTAGGAGCAGGGGAAGTCTTGGAAGTCGGGAGTGGGAGGTACGTAATAGTGCAGAGGTTAGTCGAAAGTCGTTTGCAGAGCGCAGCATCGGTTTAGGGGCCCATAGATAGAAAATGAGGGAGGAATGTAGGAGGGTGCTGCACTGTGGAGAGCTTTGTGGGTGAGAAACCAGTACTTTGGTTGAAAGCTGGGGGAGCCTAGAAATGGTTAGTGATAGAAGGAAGATAGAGGAAACATTGCCCCAACGGTACAAACAGGAGGGAGAGTTAGGCTGCAGACTCCCGGTTGCCTGTAGCCTCCAGTTTGGCACCTGTTCGGAGCAGTTTTCTTCCAAAAGTCAAAACGTGCGCTCCCAGGATTGCACTGCGTGGTCCCTTTTTTCACCCCACTTGCACATGAATTTTCTATGGAAATGCAAGCTGTGTAATCAAAAATTAAAAATAGCTAAAAAGTGTCAGTCACCCAATCCACAAATATGTGGAAACATGTGCGGACAAAGCACGTATTTGAGTTACAAAGACACACTGGAGATGTAGGCCAACCTACGCAGCACCTACATCTTCAGGTTGTGTTGAAGCTCTTCATCGAGCTCACACACAGCTGGTTATGCTTCCTCACAGGATCGCCATGGAAGACCTCGGCCACTGTTGTCCAGAGACAAACTGTTTATTCCACACACAGCAGCAAGTTCCCTGTCATCCCTCAACTCCCCAGCCACAAAACAGCCAGCGGTAGCACAGGCATGGGATAAAACACGGCCATACTCCGCAAACCATGCACGAGCACAGGCTCTGAATGCGGGCATTGCAAAACTCCTGTCCCTTGAAATGCGTGATTCAGGCGGTGGAGACAGACAGTTCCGTAAAATGAATAAACATTGTCAACCCACAATACAATGTGCCAAGCCGATTTCATTTCAGCAGGCAAGCCGTCCCTGGTCTGCAAAAGCATGTTGAGGGGAAAAAAAAAAACATGCGCTACTAAAAGCCCTCAGTAGCAAGGTCCACCTGACCACCGATGCGTGGACCAGTACCATTGTTATGATCTGCTACAACCAGTAAGGAAAAAAGGGAATTCTGTCCCTACAATACAACTAAGCTGAATCCCTACGATGTAACGGGAACCTGATCCGCGACCAGACCCCTAAAGTCCTCATCTAGTGTGAACGAAGACCCATAGTTGCGAGGGAGTAATCCCTACAAGATCTAGGGACTGGGGGAAAAGGTGGACACCTCCTAACATAAATTGTTAGCAATGGATAATTAAACAAAAAATAAAAACTTTTGATCCTAACATCAAGCAAAACTCACAGATTAAGGCACCTAAGCACCCGGCTAGCTTAACAGTAGATAATACAATGAAGTCAAGCAAAGCCAGAAGGGCGGAGCCAGACTAAATAGGGAAAAAAAGGTCAATGTGACCAGCAAACTGAAACAAAACTAACAAGAGGGTTCTAACACCCCCTGGCCAGGACAATACCTTTCCCTCCACTGGCCATTGGGTCAAAGTTGTGCAGCCGGGTTTCTGAACTTGCGATGGCGTGTACGTGTTCTGCCAACCCAAGATTGCATGAATCAATCTGTACCCCATTGATTCCTCCTATCCAGTTCCTCAGATACATCGCTGCAGGCCGTTCACGTCTACCTCCACATGACCCGTGAACTTTCCCCGTTGCGACCCTATGACCAGCCGTTTCCCAAATTTAA
>JARQOD010000001.1:162665577-162717960 GCA_033576555.1 Oophaga sylvatica | reverse complement strand
TAAAAAATTGAGAAATCTTAGCCAAAAGTGGCCAAATTATTGAGCCTGATAGCGTTATTTTCGTATAGGGTCTAAAAAAAGGCCCAAACACCAGAATTGTCTAGGGGGTTGAGACCCTCTTAACCAAAACTAACCGTGGGGGGGTTTTAACTTGGTTAAGCCCGCACAGTGGAAAAAACCTCCCTAAAGTAAAATAGGGAAACTAAATTCCCCCGGACAAACCCCCAAAATTGAAACCCCCCCTGTAAGGGGTAACAAAAGAAAATCTACACAGAAAAAAAAGAATGAGCAAAAGCTGGGCCCCAAAAACAAATAGAAAAGGAAAATATTACTGAATCCCCAAAAACCCTGAAAAACAAAAACCTACTTTTAAATCCCAGATAAGACCTTACCCCTTTAAAACTCCTGGGGTTTCAAATAAAAACCCACTGAAAAAACTGGAAAAAAAAAGAACAAAACTCGGGGTAAAATAAACTTTAGAAGGGAAGCCCCGAGGGAAAAAGGGGCCCCCCAAAGAATTCAGGAAAAATAAAATAACAAAAACACGAAAAAAATTCATCTGTAACAGGTGCCCCAAACCTAAAGGGAAACTAATAAATTCAAAAAAAAATTGAAAACCGGCCCCTATGGGGAAAATGATTTATATAAAAAATAAAATGATTCCCACCTAAATTATAGAGCTTAACCCCCAAAGTTGCCAAAAAATTTTCCCAATGCCACTCAAGGCTCTTCTGTTTACAGGGCCTAACTAATGCCAATCCTCCTTTGAAAAGTCTGTCTCATGGGAACATATGAATCCTCTCTTTGCTAAAATCACATCTTGTTGAGGGGTAAAGAACCGGTGTAATTAAAAAGCCCGTGACCAAAAGGGGAGTGCTCAGGTAAAGGTAAATGAAACATACAAAAAAATGACCCGGGAAACCAAAATAACCAGGTGAAAAGGGGGCTAAACCTAGAGTCACCAAAAATTTTTACATACAAAAAAAAAAGGTAGCACACTGTACGCTAAGCTTGCAAACACGAAAAAGAAAATATGAAAAATATAAAAAGAATTGCATCATTACCTTAGAAATATGAAAAATGAGAAGTCTTAGCGCATAAGTGGCCAAATTTTGTGAGCCTGAAACCACGCAAGGCTCTTCTCGTTTTATCAGGTCCTAATAATGCCAATCCCACTTTGAAAAGTCTGTCTGCATGGGGAAAATATGAAACCCCTCTTAGACAAAATCTACATCCGTTGAGGGGTAATGAAAACCCGGTGTAATTAAAAAAACCTGGACCAACAGGGGGAGTGTCAGGTAGAAGGTAAATGAATATATCAAAAAAATGACCGCACATCCAAAAATGATCCGTGTGAAAGGTGCTAAACCAAGGTCACCAACCAATAATACAAGAAAAAAAGGTTTTGCCCCACTGTAGCGCTTAGCTTTCAAACCGAAATTGAAAATGAAAAAAAAAAAATGAATTTCATCATTACCTTAGAAATATAAAAATTGAGAAGTCTTAGCGCTAAGATGGCCAAATTATTTATGAAGCCCCAACCCCCTAATAAAAATTCCTCCTTTTTTTGAGGGAAAAAATTTTCCCAAAAAAAACCTCCGTGAGGGGGAAAGAACCTGGGGTAATTAAAAAGCGGACCCAGTGGATGCTCAGGTAGAAGTAATGAATAATTCAAAAACGACCGCACATCCAAACATAGATCCAGTGTGAACAGGTGCAAACCTAGAGTCACCAACTCATATACATACAAGAAAAAAAAGGTAGCACACTGTAGGCATAGCTTGCAACCGAAATATGAAAAAAGAAAAATTGAAAAAAAAATTGCTCATTACCTTAGAAAAAATGAAAAATTGAGAATCCCTTAGCCATAAGATGGCCAAATTATGTGAGCCTGATAGCCACGTCAAGGCTCTTTTCGTATATCAGGTTCCAATTTAAAGCCAATCCTCACTTAGAAAAGTCTGTCTGCATGGGGAAATATAACCTCTCTTTAGACTAAAATCTACACCCGTTGAGGGGGTAATGAAATGGTGTAATAAAAAGCCGGACCAAAAAGTGGAGGGTCAGGGAGAAGGAAATGAATACATATCAAAAAAATGACCGGGCACATCCAAACATGATCCATGTGAACAGGGGCTAAAAACCCAGAGTCACCCAAATCATTACATACAAAGAAAAAAAGGGTAGCACATGTAGCCTTAAAACTTTAAACCGAAATATGAAAATAAAAATATAAAAAAAGAATTGCATCATTACCTTAGAAATATGAAAATTGGGGTCTTAGGCATAAGATGGGCCAAATTTTTTGACCTGATAGCCCCCGTCAAGGCTCTTCCGTTCAGGTCCTAATAATGCCAATCCTCACTTTGAAAAGTCGTCTGATGGAACATATAATCCTCTCTTTAACAAAAAACTAATCTCTGTTGAGGGGTTTAAAAGCCTGGTGTAATTAAAAAGCCTTGACCAAAAGTGGAGTGTCAGTAAAGGTAAATGAATACTACAAAAAAAGACCGGGACATCCAAACATAGATCCAGTGTGAACAGGTGCTAAACCCAAGTCACCAACTCATATACATACAAGAAAAAAAAGGTAGCACACTGTTGCAAGCTTGCAAACACGAAATAGAAAAATATGAAAAATAGAAAAAAGAATTGCATCTTCCTTAGAAATATAAAAATTGAGAAAATTGCGCTAAGAGGCCAATTATGTGGCCCCGTGCCCGTAAGTTTTTTGAATTTTCATTTTAAAAACCCCTCCCACGGGTCGGCTTAAATTAACCCCTTTAACCCCAAACTAAAATTTTTAGGGGGAAAAAAATTTGCCTGGGGCGTGTCCAAATGAAAAATAAACAAAAAAAAATAGGAAACCCCATTGGCCCCGGCAAACCCAAAATTTTTAAAGAAAAAAATTTAATTTGGGGTTGAAAAGGAAAAACGAAAAAAGGGAAAATTTTTTAAAAAAGTTTGGGGGCCAAACTTAAATGGGAAAAAGGGAGGGGTCTTTGAATCCCCAAAAACCCCGAACCCCCCCTCACCTTTTCTTAAAACACCAATTCCAACCCCCCACAAAAGCTTTTTCCGGGACAAATTAACCCCTCAACTAAAACCAAAAAATGTGGGGTAATGAACCTGGGAAAGAAAAGCCTGGGGACCCAGGGGCCCCAAAGAAGGAAATAAAAATATCAAAAACCAAAAAATAAATTTCTTTCGGTGCAAAAAGAGCCCCACCCGGGTAAGAAAAAAATTGAACCTTTTCAAATTGAAAGGGGAATTAAAATATTTTTAAAAAATTAATGATTGCCCCATTTTCCCTTAGAAATTGAAAAAGAGCTTGCCAAAAACCAAAATTTACCAAACCCCGCAAGGCCTTTTCTAACACCAACTAATGCCCAATCCCCTGAAAATTTGCTGCATGGAACATAGAATTTTTGATAAAATCTAATTCTTTGAGGGTAATGAACCTGGGTAATTAAAAAGCCTTGAAAAATGGATGCTGGTGAATAAATAATACATTCCAAAACCCCGCCGGCAATCCAAACAAGTATGTGGGTGCTAAACCTAGAGTCCCACCAACTCATTCTCAAAAAAAAAGGTGCACACTGACGCTTAAGCTTTCAAACAGAAATAAAATTGTTGAAAAATAATTGCTCTTTTCCAGAAATTTTAAAAATTGAGAATCTTGCGATAAAATGGGCCCAAAATTTTGTGACCTGAAGCCAGTGGCTCTTTGTTACGGGCCTATAACAAAAGAGCCTTGACGTGGCTATCAGGCTCACATAATTTGGCCATCTTATGCGCTAAGACTTCTCAATTTTTCATATTTCTAAGGTAATGATGCAATTCATTTTTCATATTTTTAATATTTTCATATTTCGTGTTTGCAAGCTATAGCGCTACAGTGTGCTACCTTTTTTCTTGCTGGTCTTTCTTGGGCACCCTGAAGCCTTTTTGTCAACAATAGAACCTCTCTCCTTGAAGTTCTTGATGAAGCGATAGATTGTTGACTGAGATGCAATCTTTCTAGCTGCGATACTCTTCCCTGTTAGGCCATTTTTGTGCATTGCAATGATGACTGCACGTGTTTCTTTAGAGATAACCATGGTTAACGGAAGAGAAACAATGATGCCAAGCACCAGCCTCCTTTTAAAGTGTCCAGTGGTGTCATTCATACTTAATCATGACAGATTGATCTCCAGCCATGTCCTCCTCAACACCCACACCTGTGTTAATGGAGCAATCACTGAAAAGAGGTTAGCTGGTCCTTTTAAGGCAGGGCTGCAATGATGTTGAAATGTGTTTTGGGGGATAAAGTTCATTTTCTAGCCAAATATTGACTTTGCAAGTAATTGCTGTTAAGCTGATCACTCTTTATAACATTCTGGAGTATATGCAAATTGCCATTAGAAAAAGTGAAGCAGTAGACTTTGTAAAAATTAATATTTGTGTCATTCTCAAAACTTTTGGCCATGACTGTACGTCAAAGTTTGCATGAGCAGACGCATAAGTGGGATGCTAATGCTTATGATGGCGTCGTCTGCGCTTACCAGCCGTGTGCATTCCTCAAAACATTGAAGGACTTTACAGAGGTCTTTCAGCTTTGACCACTGCACACCCGACAACTCGATGTCTGACTGCCTTGCCTGACTCAAGATGTAGACTGCCCAGCCATGACTCAGTTTCTCGTTGCAAGCAGTCGGCTAGTACCTCCGCGGTGTGTCTGTTGTCACCCAAAGACATCATCTTTAAAACAGCCTGGTGATGCTTACCACTAGCTGTTCGATAGTGGGACACCTCATGTGCTACACTGGCAGCTGCGGATGGAGTGCTCTTGTGACTGCACTCTGTCGACTAGCTTTCGCTTCTGGAGGAGAAGGAGGAGGGTCGAACGCTTACAGCCAACTGTTGCCTATACCGTGGGCTAGGCAGCACTGTCCCACCGCCACTGTCCCCTGTGGACCCTGCATCCACATTAACCCAGTGCGCAGTGATGGACACGTAACGGCCCTGGCCATGCCTACTGGCCCATGCGTCTGTTGTGAGGTTCACCTTTACACTCACTGATTGTTTGAGTGCATGGACAATGCGGTCTTTCACATGCAGGTGGAGGGCAGGGATGGCTTTTTTGAAAACAAGTGCCGACTGGGTAGGTCATAGCGTGGGACAGCGTAGGCCATGAGCTCTCGGAACGCTGCGATTTCAACCAAACGGAAGGGCATCATCTCTAATGAGATCAGTTTGGCAATGTAGGTGTTCAAAGACAGTGTACGTGGATGAGAGGATGAGTACTTTCTTGTCCTACTCAGAGTGTCTGCTAGGGTGAGCTGGACTTGAGAACTGCATATGGGGGAACTAGCGGTGGACATGACGGACTGAGAGGGGGTTGGTGATGGTGGTGGTGGTGGTGATGGGCTAGATTCAGTCTTTCGTTGGAAAAACATTGTAATTCCCTGACTGCTTTGGCCTTGCGACAACACCTCAACATTTCTTGCTGGTGGTGTGCTAACCGGTGGGCTTACAGTGGGGAAAGCGATTTAGCATTGCTGGCTACCTTCAGTCGGAGCAGCTGCACATGTGCTACCTGAGGTTTTGTAGTCCGTCCACGCTTGCAAGTGCATGTTGTTTAAATGTCTAAGCTTGCAACTGGTATTCAAATTTCAGAGATTTTTCCCTCGACAAAAGGTCCTTCCGCACTTCTTACAGATAACCTTTGTCTCATCAATGGGATTTTGGTCAAAAAAGTGCCACACTGCACTCTTCCTACCATGGGATAAATTTTCAGGGCTTGCACGCTCTGCTAATTTGACCGTCTGGGCAAGCTGTCCTGCAACTCTTTTTGTTTTTTAACACGTTTTTGGACTGCTACGGGCCTGCCAGATAACCGCAGCTGCGATGTCGATGCCTGCTGCGGATCCTCCTCCTCTTCTGAGCTATTGACAGCGGCACCCTCTTCCCCCAATGGATGCCAATCCGGGTGAACAACTGGGTCATCCATCACCTCCTCTTCAATTTCATCTGCACCTTCCTCTGTGTCACCGTGTAAGGTGGTATAGTATGCGGAAGGGGCACCTGAGTTTCATCAGGGTCAGATTCTGGCTCAGTAGACTGCGAGGGCAATGTAGTGCTCTGGGTGAATGTACCAGCAGAATCATATAGCAGTGGCTGTGCATCAGTGCACTCCACGTCAGATTCATCTTGGACTGGGAAATTCAGGATTTGACTTGATAACCCAGGCATGGTATGTGAAAAGAGCTCCAGGGAGTAATCTGAAGTGTGGCCTGCCACATCCTTCACTTTTGGTAGGGGGTGAAGTACACAAGGAAAGGTGTTGTTCCTGACCAGGAGCCTGCACTGACCACTCAGTGCTTGCATTTTTTGTAACTTCAGAAGAAGGCGATAGAGCTGGAGGCTGTTTCGGCAATGTAAGCCAAAACCTGTTCCTGATGCTCCAGCTTTAAAAGCGGTTTACCTACTCTCAGAAAAGGTAACCTTCCAGGCCTTCTGAAGCCAGACGATGATGCAGGCTCAACACCTCCTGCCTTAGGTGCTATTGTGGTTTTGGCACTACCAGCAGATGCACCACCACCACCATCAGTACCAGCTGGCCCCCCCCGCCCACGTCTGCGGCCTCTTCCACCATACTTCCTCATGTTTGGGAAAATGTTCCAAAAGTACCAGCAGATATATGATATTGTATCAGAAGCGTACAGCTGTATACGGTGAAGGGTAAAATTTAAATCTCCGCATATATTTTGGGAGTCACACACAGACGCTCACTCAGTATGGATTAGACCAGAATATAAAAAGCAGAAAAACAGTACTGTATCAGAAGCGTACAGCTGTATACAGTATGGGGGAAATTGTAAATCTCCGTATATATTTCCGTAGTCACACACAGACGCTCACAGGCTCAGTATGGATTAGACCAGAATATAAAAAGCAGAAAAACGGTACTGTTTCAGAAGCGTACAGCTGTATACAGTGTAGGGGTAATTTTAAATCTCCATATAGATTTCCAGAGTCTCACCCAGACGCTCACAGTCTCAGTATGGATTAGACCAGAATATAAAAAGCAGAAAAACGGCACTGTATCAGAAGCGTACAGCTGTATACAGTGTAGGGGTAATTTTAAATCTCCGTATATATTTCCTGAGTGACACACAGACACTCACAGGCTCAGTATGGATTAGACCAGAAAATAAAAAGCTGTAAAACGGTACTGTTTCAGAAGCGTACAGCTGTAAACAGTGTAGGGGTAATTTTAAATCTCCGTATATATTTCTGGATTCTCACCAAGACGCTCACAGGCTCAGTATGGATTAGACCAGAATATAAAAAGCTGAAAAACGGTACTGTTTCAGAAGCGTACAGCTTTATACACTGTAGGGGAAATTCTAAATCTCCGTATATATTTCCGGAGTCACACACAGACGTTCACTCAGTATGGATTAGACCAGAATATAAGAAGCAGAAAAATTGTACTGTATCAGAAGCGTACAGCTGTATACAGTATAGGGGAAATTGTAAATCTCCTTATATATTTCCGGAGTCACACACAGACTCTCACAGGCTCAGTATGGATTAGACCAGAATATAAAAAGCAGAAAAACAGTACTTTTTCAGAAGCGTACAGCTGTATACAGTGTAGGGGAAATTTAAATCTCCGTATATATTTCCGGAGTCACACACAGACTCTCATAGGCTCAGTATGGATTAGACCACAATATAAAAAGCAGAAAAAGGGTAGTGTATCAGAAGCGTACAGCTGTATACAGTGTAGGGGAAATTGTAAATCTCCGTATATATTTCCGGAGTCACACACAGACGCTCACAGGCTCATTATGGATTAGACCAGAATATAAAAAGCAGAAAAACGGTACTGTTTCAGAAGTGTACAGCTGTATACAGTGTAGGGGTAATTGTAAATCTCTGTATATATTTCCGGAGTCACACACATACGCTCACAGGCTCAGTATGGATTAGACCAGAATATAAAAAGCAGAAAAACGGTACTGTATCAGAAGCGTACAGCTGTATGCAGTGTAGGGAAATTTTAAATAACCGTATATATTTCCGGAGTCACACTCAGACACTCACAGGCTCAGTATGGATTAAACCAGTATAAAAAAAGCAGAAAAACGGTACTGTTTCAGAAGCGTACAGCTGTATACAGTGTAGTGGATATTGTAAATCTCCGTATATATTTCCGGAGTCACACACAGACTCTCATAGGCTCAGTATGGATTAGACCACAATATAAAAAGCAGAAAAAGGGTACTGTATCAGAAGCATACCGCTGTATACAGTGTAGGGGAAATTGTAAATCTCTGTATATATTTCCCGAGTCACACACAGACACTCACAGGCTCAGTATGGATTAAACCAGTATAAAAAGAGCAGAAAAACGGTACTGTTTCAGAAGCGTACAGCTGTATACAGTGTAGGGGAAATTTTAAATATCCGTATATATTTCCGGAGTCACACACAGACACTCACAGGCTCAGTATGGATTAAACCAGAATATAAAAGCAGAAAAACGGTACTGTATCAGAAGCGTACAGCTGTATACAGTGTAGGGGAAATTGTAAATCTACGTATATATTTCCGGAGTCAAACACAGACGCTCACAGGCTCAGTATGGATTAGACCAGAATATAAAAGCAGAAAAACGGTACTGTTTCAGAAGTGTACAGCTGTATACAGTGTAGGAGTAATTGTAAATCTCTGTATATATTTCCGGAGTCACATACAGACGCTCACAGGCTCAGTATGGATTAGACCAGAATATAAAAAGCAGAAAAACGGTACTGTATAAGAAGCGTACAGCTGTATGCAGTTTAGGGGTAATTTTAAATATCCGTATATATTTCCGGAGTCACATACAGACACTCACAGGCTCAGTATGGATTAAACCAGTATAAAAAAAAGCAGAAAAACGGTACTGTTTCAGTAGCGTACAGCTGTATACAGTGTAGGGGTAATTGTAAATCTCCGTATATATTTCCGGAGTCACACACAGACGCTCACAGGCTCAATATGGATTAGACCAGAATATAAAAGCAGAAAAACGGTACTGTATCAGAAGCATACAGCTGTATACAGTGTAGGGGAAATTGTAAATCTACGTATATATTTCCGGAGTCACACACAAACGCTCACTCAGTATGGATTAGACCAGAATATAAAAAGCAGAAAAAGGGTACTGTATCAGAAGCGTACAGCTGTATGCAGTGTAGGGGTAATTTTAAATCTCCGTATATATTTCTGGAGTCATACACAGACACTCACAGGCTCAGTATGGATTAAACCAGTATAAAAAAAAGCAGAAAAACGGTACTGTTTCAGAAGCGTACAGCTGTATACAGTGTAGGGGAAATTGTAAATCTTCTTATATATTTCCGGAGTCACACACAGACGCTCACAGGCTCAGTATGGATTAGACCAGAATATAAAAAGCAGAAAAAGGGTACTGTATCTGAAGCGTACAGCTGTATACAGTGTAGGGGAAATTGCAAATCTCCGTATATATTTCCGGAGTCACACACAGATAGTCAGCATGTATTTGTCCATGATACCAGCCGGTACACGGTAGTGTGTGAGGAGCGTACACCTCTATACGGTGTGGGAAAAATTGAACGCTCGGTAACTGTGCAGAAAAAAAGAATAAAAGTATTAGTGCTGTGTAAAAAGCAGTCTGCACAGCAGTGTACACACAGCAATACAGCTATCAGGCAGCCTAATAACTAGCGCTGCTGCACACAAGAAAGTCCTCCCCTGTCACTGCACACTAACTGCTAACTGTACAGCACAATTGCTATCAGCACAAGCACAGAAGAGCTTCTCTTTCCAGCCCTAACTCTCTCCCTACTGATAAACAGCAAGCAATCTCTCCCTACTGTTAAGATCGGCAGAAGTAAAATGGAAATCTGTGGTCAGGGCTTTTATAGACACTAAGACACCCCCCAAAGCAAGCCAATCGCTGCAATATCCTTCTCTAAGATGGTGGTGACGCTGCCCATGTCATCTCGTTGCCCACAGTGTATGTCATTGCTCATTGGCTGAAAAAAAGGGCCTGCAAGCATTATGGGAAAACCGACTTTGGCACTCGTTTTGCCGAACGCATGGCCGACTTCACGCTATGGTCGGGTATCGCTCGGCGAAACCCGACTTTGGCGAAAGTCGGCGACGTATGAATCTGACCGACCTGTTTCGCTCAACTCTACTGGAGAGCAATCTTTACTCCTTCAGAGTTATAGGTGTATATATATTGGTATGGAGTTGCTCCGTTCTCTCTAATGAGCCTTTGGCTCTGTTTTACGGTGGTCTAAATATGTCATTTTTTGTCAATTTAAAATACTGGACTGTGTCTATGTTAATTTGTACCTCTTTATCTAGAAGAGCACTTGTTATATTGTGGCACCCCAGGAGTTTGGTTGTCACAGTGCCCTTGCCTCCCTCCAGGGGGGAGTGATGTCATGCCTGGAAGCAAAGAAGGGATCCTATTAACTGGTAGTTCCAGCATACAACACAGTTCCTGCTCCAGGCCAGCAGAGGGAGCTCTAACCTGACTTGAGGCGAGCTGGACTCTGTGGTCAGAAGCAGGAAGTTAGTAGTTAGTTAGTGCCAGAGCAGGGTTGAGACAGGACGTGTGGAGAGGAGCTGGGGGACAAGAGCTATAGCTGAGCTCACCCCCAGGCCTGAGAGCCAGAGACCGGGCCCCAGAGCCCGAGGCTATGTGGGTACTAAAGCCACAACAGCAGAATCTGGAGGGCAGAAGACCGCAGATCCTCTGTCCCCAACTGATACTCGACACAGCAGCACGTGTGAGCCGGAGACGCCAGACAGGAGAAATCCCTGAAGCAGGCTACAGTTGCCTGTCATGCGAGTGGAGTTCTACCTAGATAGCAGACAGAGAGAGGAACTTCAGTAGAGTTTACAGCAGCAGGTATCTCAGAGAATAGCGATAGAAAGGAGGCCTCACAACCCACCTGAATAAGGAGATTCCCAAATTGCTTTCAGGCTGACCGGCTCCAGAACCATCTCTAACCTGAGCCCTGGACTGTACCTGCGCAGCTCAGTAAAAGGTAAAGGAAACTGCACTCTGTTGTGTATTCTGAATCTTTCCTGCGTCACCTGCCCTGCACCACCTTCACTTCCAACATTATCTTTAATATCCTAATTGCCCTGGGACATAGCTCTGCCTGTGGAGGGCTGAACTAACTCTGCTGCATCAACAACTGTTCCAGTGGACTGAATCTGCAGCATCGGCTAACATCTTTATTGCCGTGTACTACAGGTGGCGTCATGAACACTTTGTTACAAACTCTTTATAATTTCACTTTTCATCGTCTCCCTTTTTACTGAATGCCCTGTGCCACAGACCGGGTCACTGCTGCCATGACACTGCCCTTTAAGAAGCGGCCCGGTACCGAGTATTCCCACTGCCCTGGCGTGCGCTCCAATATCAGACACTCCGTGAAATCCATCAGCGAGCCCCTGTGGGTGGGGTAAATGCGACAGGAGCTGGAAAGTATTAGAGGCGAACTAGCTGAAGTGAAAAGAAAGGCCGGAGCTATGGGCAGTCCACCGGGGCCGAGCATGACAACTTGGAGGCCCCGTAACGCTTGGGGTGGCTGGCCTCCGCGGCCCATTGCTTGCTTTAACTGTGGAGAGGTGGGCCACTTCGCCCGGGAGTGCCCTTGGCGGGGGAAGAACCTGCCCCGGCGGCCATTATACTAGAGGGCTCTGAGCCAGGGGGACGCAGCTCTGAGCCAGAACGCACCCCACAGGGTGGTGGAAGTCCTGAAGATCTAATCGCGAAGTGTCCGCTGGTTTGGGCGGAATTTGAAGGCCGTGCCATGCACTGCCTGATGGACACAGGGTCTCTGGTAACCACTATGCCTGAGGCTTACTTCCGGCAGCACTTTCCAGAAGCCACAAGGCCCCAGTGGGGGTCCGTGATAAAGCTAGTGGCTGCCAATCAATTGCCCATCCCCATCGCCGGAGTAGCATGGATGCAGATCTCGATGTGCGGCAAGCTATTATGCCAGCGAGGTGTGGTCCTGACTCAGGGAGGCAAGACTGATGGATACGTCGTCACCTTGGGCATGAATGTACTAAAAGAATTTGGCAGTCTCCTCCTCCATGAACCAGCTCAAGAGACTTTGAAACAATGGAGCCTCTGCACTCTGCAGGGGCAAGTCTTCCAGCAGCTGGTGCGGGGTGCGTGAGTTCAAGAGGCTTGCCAGGAGGGGGAGGTGCTGGGGAGAGTGACTGCGCCTGTGGCTCCTCAGCTTGTGCTACCACCAGGACAGACAGTTGTTGCTCTGCCTGTCCGGGCCCATGTACCGCTGGAAGGAGTAGAGATGCAGGTGGAGTCATGCTTCCTCAAGCATCTTGTCACGGGTGTGTCGCCACGAAGATTGTCGCGATTGCACAGCCTGACTTCTCGCAGCTGAGTTTTTGGTGCTTGGTGTTTTTCGGCAGTGAGGGAGTTAATTCTCTCTCTCTGTGCTAGACGAGGCCCAGCCTCACCCAGCTGCAGTTAATCCTGCAGTATTGGGACTCCTTCAAATACCTGCTGGTCTGATAGGGTAGTTGTCGGTGAAAACATTTCATACAGACCATCAGAGCGGATCGTGGTATTGAAGAGTTTGGAGTGAAGTGTACTCGGTGTGGTTTTTTCCCTTGCTCGCTTTATCATTTATCTCCTTACCCGTTTGTGTTCCCTCTGTTATTGTGGTGTGAGTTTTTGTATGCAAGGTGGATTTTGGTTTTCCCCTTGTACTGTCTCGTTCGTCTAGTACTGTGTATAAGCATTTACTACCCTGTCCCCTACTGTTGTGATCGGGGTCCTTCTCAGGACTAGATTACTGAGGTTCAGGGATTCTCAGGAGGTAGGGTTACGCTGGCGGCCTGGACCTCTGTACCATTAACAGTACCTCCAGGTAGAGGGATTAGTCAGGGCCCCAGCTTAGGGTCAGCATAGGACCCTGACCTCCTGTACGCAGTGACAGCGTGACATTTTCACCGACCGACAAAAAATTCTCTCCAGCCTCCATGGATCCAGTAGCCAGTCTAGCTCGGCAGTTGCAGAGTTTGTCCATGGAGCTGGCGGACGTTAAGTCCAAGGTTTTGTATCCCCCGGAGCAAGCCGGACCAGAACCTAAAGTAGCTCTCCCTGACAGGTTTACTGGGGGGGCGGGACAAGTTTTTCGTTTTCCGGGAGGCATGTAAGTTGTACTTTCGGCTGCGGCCACGGTCATCGGGGAGTGAAGAACAAAGGGTGGGAATTGTCATCTCGCTCCTACAAGGGGACCCACAATCATGGGCGTTCTCTCTTCCCCCGGGCTCCCCGGCTCTCCAGTCAGTGGATAGGTTTTTCGCTGCTCTGGGTCTCGTATATGATGACCCGGATCGGATCTCCCTTGCTGAATCCAAGTTACGTAGGATCAGCAGGGAGATCGTCCAGCGGAGGAATTCTGTTTGGAGTTCCGTAGGTGGGCCACGGACACCCAGTGGAATGACCCGGCTCTTAGGAGCCAGTTTTATCAAGGTTTATCTGACAGATTAAAGGATGTATTGGCACAGTATGACCCTCCCGCGTCACTGGAAGCTGCTATGGCCCTTGCCATTCGCATTGACAGACGGCTTCGGGAGAGGTGCGGGGTAACTCCGCCCCCTGTGATGACTCCACCTTCTACAAGGGCCTCTTATATGGAGGTTCCCCTGGTCAGTCCAGAGGAGCCTATGCAGTTAGGAGGGACATCATTTCGGGGGAGGGGACCGGCAGTGCGCCACAAGACAGGAAGGTGTTTCTTCTCTTCTGCGGAAGAAAGGGACATTTTATTGGGGGGTGTCCATCCCGTCCTTTGCAGAGTAAAGGGTTGTCGGAAAACTATTGATCCTAGGTTGTGTGGTGGACGGCAATCTGGGAGTAAGTATTTCGTCCCTAGGTTCGTCTCAGTTTCTCGTACCGGCGGAGGTGGTGGTGGGTACGAGAACTGAGAGGATATCTGTTCTTCTGGATAGTGGGGCCGGGGCTAATCTGGTGGACGCTCGGTTTGCCCGGGTTCAAGGTATGCGATTGAGTGTGTTGGCTAAACCCGTCCCCATATTCTCGATCGACGCCAGGCCTATCGGTCAGGGAAGTTTTTTGCAAGCAGTGCATAATGTAAATCTTCAAGTGGGGGCGATACATAAAGAACTGTTGTCTTGTTACGTGTTGGAGGGTCTTCCCACTCCTATAGTGTTGGGCCTTCCTTGGTTAACTAAGCATAACCCGGTTATTAATTGGCAATCCAGGGAGATAAGCCAATGGAGTGAATTTTGTAATAAAAACTGCATGAATACGGTCATCGGTGCGGTCGCTCCTAGAGTCTTACCTTCATTTCTGGCGGATTTTGAGGATGTATTCTCGGAGAAAGGGTGTCAGGAACTACCTCCTCATCGCGTGCATGACTGTTCTGTAAAACTGCTCCCTGGGGCCAAGTTACCTAAAACTAGGTTGTATAACCTATCTGGTCCTGAGAGGCAGGCCATGAAGGATTATATTTCAGAGAGTTTGGCTAAGGGGCATATTAGACCTTCATCTTCCCCGGTGGCCGTGGGGTTCTTCTTTGTGAAGAAGAAAGATGGAGGCCTACGACCTTGCCTGGATTTCCGTGAACTTAATCGGATTACGGTCCGAGATCCGTTTCCGCTCCCACTTATCCCCGATCTCTTCAATCAGATCGTGGGCGCCAAATGGTTCTCTAAGTTGGATCTCAGGGGGGCGTACAATCTGATTAGGATGAAGGAGGGGGATGAGTGGAAGACGGCGTTTAACACTCCGGAGGGGCATTATGAGAACCTTGTCATGCCATTCGGTCTGACTAATGCTCCGGCGGTGTTCCAACACTTTGTTAATGACATTTTTCGCCGCCTGGTGGGACAGTTTGTTGTCATATATCTGGATGATATCTTAATTTACTCGCCAGATCTTGTGTCTCATCAGGAGCATGTTAGGCAGGTGTTACAGATCTTGCGGGATAGTAAACTGTACGCCAAATGGGAAAAGTGTGTGTTCGCCGTACAGGAACTCCAGTTTTTAGGCTTCCTGGTGTCAGCATCCGGTTTTCGTATGGACCCTGGGAAAGTGCGGGCAGTTCTTGAGTGGGATCTGCCAGAGAATCTTAAGGCACTACAACGTTTCCTGGGGTTTGCTAATTATTACCGGAAATTCATTCGTAATTTCTCATCCATTGTTAAACCTCTCACAGACATGACAAAAAAAGTGACGGATTTTTCTAGGTGGTCTGACAAGGCTTGTCAAGCATTCTCCTCCTTGAAAAAATGTTTTGCCTCGGCACCCATACTCATTCAACCTGATGCATCACAGCCATTCATTGTAGAGGTAGACGCTTCTGAGGTAGGGGTGGGAGCAGTATTATCGCAGGGTTCGTCCCCTGGTAAGTGGCATCCGTGCGCTTTTTTCTCTAAAAAAAATTGTCGTCCGCTGAGAGGAATTACGATGTCGGCAATAGGGAACTCTTGGCCATTAAGTTAGCTTTTGAGAAGTGGCGCCATTTTTTGGAGGGGGCAGTCCATCCGGTCACCGTCATCACCGATCACAAGAACCTGCTATATCTTGAGTCCGCAAAACGTCTGAATCCCAGACAAGCTAGGTGGTCATTGTTTTTTACCAGGTTTAATTTTGTCGTCACATATCGTCCGGGGTCAAAAAATGTAAAGGCGGATGCCTTATCTCGTAGTTTCCCTGGGGCCGGGAATACGGATGACCCGGTTCCTATCCTTCAGGAGGGGGTGGTGGTGTCGGCAGTATGCTCTGAGCTTGAGGAGGAGGTATTGGAGGCTCAGGGGGACGCCCCTGTTGGACCTCCAGGGAGACTGTTTGTTCCAGATCAGTTGCGACAAAAGGTGATCGAGGCACACCATAACTAAGCTTTGGCAGGACACCCAGGGAGTAAAGCAACTGTGGATCTCCTCTCGCGTCGGTTTTGGTGGCCTAACTTACATAGGGAGGTGGTAACTTTTGTTGTGTCCTGTGGGGTTTGTGCGCGCTCTAAGACCCCACATACCGGTCAGTCTGGGGCCCTCTTACCTTTGAAGATCCCGGAGCATCCTTGGACTCATCTGTCTATGGACTTTATTACGGACCTCCCGCCGTCTTCGGGTAAAACGGTCATACTCGTTGTAGTGGACAGGTTCAGCAAGATGGCACATTTTATCGCTCTTCCTGCTCTTCCTAATGCTAAAACTCTTGCGCAGGTGTTCATTGGGGAGATTGTGAGGCTTCACGGGGTACCCTACGATGTGGTGTCGGATCGGGGGTCTCAGTTTGTGTCCAAATTCTGGAAGGCATTTTGTACACGGCGGGGGATGCATTTATCGTTTTCATCGGCTTTTCATCCTCAGACCAATGGTCAGACGGAACGTCTGAACCAGAGCTTGGAGACATATCTCCGGTGTTTTGTGTCAGAGAACCAGGAGGACTGGGCTTCTTTCTTGCCTCTGGCGGAGTTTGCTCTTAATAATAGGCGGAGCGAGTCCACTGGTAAGTCCCCGTTTTTTGGGCATATGGTTTTCACCCCCAGTTTTGTACTTTCAGTAGGGGGGCTCTTCGGGGTTCCTGAGGAGGAACGATTTTCGTCATCACTCGCTTCAGTGTGGAGAGGGGTGCTGAATAATCTGAGTACTATGGGGAACCGATACAAACGTATGGCTGATAGGAGGAGAGTGTCTGGTCCGGACCTAAGTGTGAACGATCGGATATGGTTGTCTACCAAGAATATAAAACTTAAGGTTCCTTCCTGGAAACTGGGTCCCAGGTTCATCGGGCCGTACAGGATCAGTTCTATAATTAATCCGGTGGCATTCCGTCTTGACCTCCCCCCTACGTTTAAAATTCACAACGTGTTCCACAGATCTTTGCTTAAGAGGTATGTGGCGCCGGTGATACCGTCACCTTTACCTCCTCCTCCAGTTGTGGTCAATGGTAACTTGGAGTTTCAGGTATCGAAAGTCGTCGATTCACGTTTTAATCACCGGTCCCTTCAGTACCTGGTTCATTGGAAGGGGTATGGTCCTGAGGAGAGGATGTGGGTTCCTGCGTCGGATATTAACGCAGACCGATTAATTCGGGCCTTCCACACGACTCACCCGGATAAACCTGGCCCTGAGGGTCCGGAGGTCCCTCGTAGAAGGGGGGTACTGTCACGGGTGTGTCGCCACGAAGATCGTCGCGATTGCACAGCCTGACTTCTCGCAGCTGAGTTTTTGGTGCATGGTGTTTTTCGTCAGTGAGGGAGTTAATTCTCTCTCTCTGTGCTAGACGAGGCCCAGCCTCACCCAGCTGCAGTTAATTCTGCAGTATTGAGACTCCTTCAAATACCTGCCGGTCTGATAGGGTAGTTGTCGGTGAAACATTTCATACAGACCATCAGAGCGGATCGTGGTATTGAAGAGTTTGGAGTGAAGTGTACTCGGTGTGGCTTTTTCCCTTCCTCGCTTTATCATTTATCTCCTTACCCGTTTGTGTTCCCTCTGTTATTGTGGTGTGAGTTTTTGTATGCAAGGTGGGTTTTGGTTTTCCCCTTGTACTGTCTCGTTCGTCTAGTACTGTGTATAAGCATTTACTACCCTGTCCCCTACTGTTGTGATCGGAGTCCTTCTCAGGACTAGATTACTGAGGTTCAGGGATTCTCAGGAGGTAGGGTTACGCTGGCGGCCTGGACCTCTGTACCATTAACAGTACCTCCAGGTAGAGGGATTAGCCAGGGCACCAGCTTAGGGTCAGCATAGGACCCTGACCTCCTGTACGCAGTGACAGCGTGACACATCTGCCCTCCGGGCTCCTGGTGGCTCGCACCCTGGCTACCATGCGAAAGGGCACCGTCCTCGTGAGGTGTGTCAACCTGGAAGATCAGGACATTCTCCTGAAGCCCCGCATAGAAATGGCAAAATTGGTAACACCATTGGAAGAGGTGCTCCCGCCCCCGGCGTTGCAGATGGGGGTGAATCCAAGGGACCCCTGGGCTGTAACTGTTCATGCTCTCTGGACTGCAGAGCCCCTGCCTGAGCAGGCGGGGCGAGCAATCTTGGAGAAAATGCGAGTCTAACTCTCTGACTTCGACCCGGCCCAAATACACCAGGTGGAAGCTCTCCTGGGCCATTACCAAGAGGTATTCGCCAACCATGAGGGCGATTTTGGGTGCACCACAGCCATGACGCAGGGCATTCCCACTGAAGGGACGGCCTCCTTCAGGGAGCGATATCGGAAGATTCCGCCGCAGTTATACCAAGAAGTGAAAATGTTGTTGAATCAAATGCTGCGAAAAGGGGTTATCCGGGAAAGCCAGAGTCCCTGGGCAGCCCCCAGTGTTGGTGCGGAAAAAGGATGGCACCCTGCGGTTCTGTGTGGATTACCGAAAGTTGAATGCTTGTACCATCAAAGACTCATACCCGCTCCCTCGTATAGAGGAGTCTCTGTTGGCCCTGGGACTGGCAAAATATTTCTCTACCTTACACTTGGCCAGCGGATACTGGCAGGTACCAATGTCCGAAGAAGACCGGGCAAAACCCGCCTTCATTCTGCCCATGGGACTGTTTGAATTCAACTGGATGCCGTTTGGACTGGCTAATGCCCCTGGAACCTTTCAGCGTCTGATGGAGTGGTGCCAAGGCGACCTCAACTTCTAAGCCACCCTGATATATTTGGACGACATTATCATCTATGCCGCCACGTTTGAGGACCATCTGCATCGTCTGGGCCAGGTGATCGGCCGGCTGCAAAAGTACGGGCTGAAGGTGAAGCTCCAAAAATGCCACCTGTTTCACACACAAATTAAATATCTGGGGCATGTGGTCTCTGCCGAGGGAGTGAGGCCATCTCCGGAGAAGGTCGCTGCGATACAGGAGTGGCCTACTCCCGAGATGGTGAAGGGTGTGCTGGCCTTCTTAGGGCTGGCTGGATATTACCGTCGCTTCGTGAAAAATTTCACCCGCCGAGCTCGAGCCCTGCAAGACCTGCTAAGAGGAGTCCCAGCCGCTGCTAACAACTGTAAGGTACAATGGCGTGAACCACAGGAAGAAGCCTTCCAAGACCTTAAAGCCGCACTCTCAGAAGCCCCGGTGTTAGCCTACGCGTATTTCTCGCAACTGTTCATTCTGCACACCGACGGGAGCTTGCACGGGCTGGCGGCTGATGCAGGATGGCCGAGAGAAGGTGATCGCCGATAGCAGCCGATCACTTCACGACTCCAAACGCAATCCTGACAACTACAGCTCTTTCAAGCTCGAGCTCCTGATGGTAGTGTGGGCCATGATGGAGTGATTCGCGGAGTACCTAGCGGGATTTGAGGTGGTGGTACGAACTGACAACAACCCACTGGTCCACCTCGAAAACACCAAACTGGGGGCCCTGGAGCAGCGGTGGGTGGCCAGGATGGCCAAGTTCAAATGCAAAATCGTTTACAAGAGAGGGGCAGAGAACGTCCATGCCGATGCTTTTTCCCAGATCAGGCACACCGTCCCAGGACGGTGCCAGGATGAAGAGCTAGAAGGAGATTCCTTAAAACGCGCTGAGACCACAGCAATGGCAATAGAGCAATCCTGTGCAAAACCCACTGGGGGCATTCTCGAGCAATCCCGTGATGAATGGATACGCCAGCAACAAGAAGATAGCGAAATCAGTGCCCTCCGCCGGTGGGTTGCCAAAGGACAACTCCCCAATGATGCTCAAAGAAAAACACTTTCTAAGGACACTGTGCTGTTGCTCTGCCAATGGGAAAGACTGGTGATCAAAAAGGGACTATTGTATCGCAAACAACCTTACCAACACAACCTTAGCCCAACACAACCTAGCAGGTGGTGCTGCCGGGAGCCCTACTGACTGACATTGCTCGGGAGGCTCATGAGAAAGGGGCTCATTTCGGGGTGCAAAAGACTTTCCAGTGCATACAGCGAATAGCCTACCATCCCCAGTTAAAAACCGTAATAGAAGTGTGCCGTACGTGCTGCCTATGTGAGTTGACTAAACCACCAGAGCAACGAGCCCCCATACAATCAATTCTAACCACCGCGCCCCTCTAACTGCTAATGGTGGATCACTTAACCATCGGTCCAGCTCACCAGGGATATCAACACTGCATAGTCATGGTGGACCATTTTACCAAGTTTGCCATGTTGATCCTCACCCGAGATCAAACAGCAGAATCAGCCGCTTATGCTATCTGTAAAAACTTTATCCAAGTGTATGGCAGCCCGCAGCGCATCCAATCACACCAAGGGGCCTGCTTCCTGGGGAAGGTAATGGAGGAACTGCACCGCCTGTACGGCATTGACAGATCCTGGACCACACCATATCACCCACAGGGTAATGGGGCCTGCAAACTGTTCAACCAGACTCTAATTCAAATGTTACGGACCCTGGAAGACGATCAGAAAACCCGTTGGCCTGAATGCGCCCCTGAACTGGTCTGGGTATATAACAAATGGGTACATCGGGTCACCGGTTACACCCTGTACACGCTGCTCTTCAGTCAGGAAGGCAAAAGAATTACTGAGGTAGAGCTGGACCCCGAGGAAGAACAGCCATGGGCGTGGGTTCCCTCCTGGGTCCAGGACCACCGGTATCATCTGCAGACCCTACAAAGACTAGTGCAGACCAAGCTCCAAGACCTGGAACACCCTGAAAAGACCACGTCACAGCCCACTGAATTCCAAAAAGGAGATGTACGAGACCAGCGGCCCCCCATAAAATTTAGCCACCGATGGGAAGAAAGCTCCTACCGAATTCTACGACGAGTAAGTCCACACGGGCCAGTATATGAGATACAATCAACCGCAATATGTTACGACCCTGTATATCCGTGGACCCCGAACAGGCCGAGGCACTTCCGCAGGCCCCAGACCCTCCAGCAGCTGTCTGGGATGATGAAGATAAAGAGGCCCCTCCTGTAAGACCAGAGGACACTTCCAGGGCCCGTGCCCCGGCGGCTCCAGTTACCCAACCATCGACCACCACCCCAGAGGACTTCATCCTGACCATTGAACCGCGACGCTCCGAGCGGGCTACAGCAGGCAACCACTCGAGCG
Source organism: Oophaga sylvatica (assembly GCA_033576555.1). Taxonomy (NCBI): domain Eukaryota; kingdom Metazoa; phylum Chordata; class Amphibia; order Anura; family Dendrobatidae; genus Oophaga; species Oophaga sylvatica. The sequence goes on along the minus strand of JARQOD010000001.1, from coordinate 162,696,867 downwards.
ATATGAACAATACCGATTCGTGTGGCAGAAACGACTTCGGCACAAAATCCCCCAAACCCTCACCCGAGGACTGGCGAGCACACAGGAAGGGGGAATGTAGGAGAGGCCCCACTGTAGGGCCACGCCAGAACCAAGGGGCTGTCACTTAAGTTCCTAGGGTAAAGGTTCCCGGGGGAAGAAACTGCAAGACGACCCAGAGACTGTTCTGGAAGGTACGGGGGCGGGAAAACTATAAAAGGACGACAAGACACCAGCAGGGGCAATTGACGCAGAGGCAGACAAGAGGCAGGAAGGAGGAACCTGATGGGGAGTGGAGAGAGAAACAAGGCCTGCTGCCACGCATGAGAAAGCACAGGGACTCGCGTGACTCGGGGAGAGGATGAACCCGTGCGGAGTGAAGAAGGCGCAGTACTCTGAGGCCTTCACCCGCCACTGCCCCGCTCCAGCCTGCGGTTGCGGCCTGTACTCCTCCAGCCACGACCGCCGCTGCCCCACACCAGCCTGTGGTTGCAGCTTGTATGCCTCCAGCCACGAAGGACGCTGCCCCACTCCAATCCGCGGTTGTGGCCTGTACTCCTCCAGCCGCGACCGCCACTGCCACACTCCAGCCCGCGGCTGTGGCCTGTGTCCTATCATCCGCGGCCACCGTTCCAGGGCCTGGTTGCTGCCCGTGCTCAGCCATCCACGGCTGCTACTGTCCCGCTCCAGCCTGCAGCTGTAGCCTACACAGCAGAGTTCGCAGCTGCCGCCATCTCGCCTCCGGGAGGGGCGGTCTCAATGCCAGGGAATTTCTTCAGGGCCTGTTGTGCCCCATTTGTGCCTACAACAGTTCCTCATCGGCTGGGCCCAGCGGCTGAGACGCCGAACGGACACCTACCGGACCACAGCTCTGCAGGACGTCAGAGAAGAATAAGTGACACTCTGTTAACTGTTGATTACAGTTCTAGGACATTTAGATGGCCATATCGCGGCCCTATAGTCATTGGCACCTGCCTAGTAGCCGTTTTCTCACTTCATTGTGTATTGATGTATAGTTTCCCTGCGAGGAGAATTACTGTTAGCTTACTAGTTATACCTAGAACTCCCATATAAAGGTTCAGTTAAAGCTTGCTCCGTCTCCGACTCGTCACTGCATCCCGCGTACCTGCGAATACCACACCTGCACATCCTCCTTTGCCTCCTCTTCAGTCTCCAGCTCCAAAGATAGCACATCAGTCACAAGCTGGAAGCATCACTGCCTCATCAAAGCGACAAAAGGCTGTGCTGAAGCTAATAATAAACGCACAATGATGAAGAGTTGTGGACACCTCTGAAAGAGCAGGCAGATCTGTGGCTGACACCGCTGAACCCACAGCCAGGCATGATTGTGTGTGACAATGGCTGGAACCTGTTGGCTGCTCTGGGGTGAGGTGAGGTGAGCTCAGACACGTGCCATGCCTGGCAAATGCGCTTAACCTCATTGGTCAGCGTTTTCTTAAAAGCGACACGGAGCTGCCAGATCTGCTCGGAAAAGTACAACGCTCTGTGCACCCATTTTAGAAAGTCAGCTACAGCTACACTCGCCCTTGCTGTGCTTCAGAAGCTCCTGCAGCTTCTGGTTTACCGACTGGTGTGTGATTTCCCTAGGCGTTGGAACTCTACACTGCAGATGTTGGAAAGGATTTGTGATCAGAAGAGGGCAGTTGGTGACTAGTCTATCAGCATCAACAAGGTGTCGGTATTTAGTTCTGACTTCAGACATAAGATTTCAGACGTGGACATGGATGTCAGACATATGTACCATCCTCCAAAAATTTGAGGAATCCAACAAGATGGTGAGCGTAAATGACGCCATCATTAACGTCTCCATCTGCCTTCTCTGTGGTTGAATCTGAATATTTATAGTTATTTATATAGTGCAAACATATTAACAGTTTAACATTTTTAAAAACAACAGTCCTAAATAACAATGATTACAATAAAGCAATAATTAACCCCTTCACCCCCAAGGGTGGTTTGCACGTTAATGACCGAGCCAATTTTTACAATTCTGACCACTGTCTTTTTATGAGGTTATAACTCTGGAACGCTTCAACGGATCTTCGCGATTCGTAGAATATTTTCTCGTGACATATTGTACTTCATGATAGTGGTAAAATTTCTAACTTGCGTTTATTTTTGAAAAAAACGCAAATATGGTGAAAATTTTGAAAATTTTGCAATTTTCAAACTTTGAATTTTTATTGCCTTAAAACAGAGAAATTTGTCACACAAAATAGTTAATAAATAACATTTCCCACATGTCTACTTTACATCAGCACAATTTTGGAACCAAAATTTTTTTTTGTTAGGAAATTATAAGGGTTAAAAGTTGACCAGCAATTTCTCATTTTTACAACAAAATTTACAAAGCCAATTTTTTAGGGACCACCTCATATTTGAAGTCACTTTGAGGGGTCTATATAGCAGAAAATACCCAAAAGTGACACCATTCTAAAAACTGCACCCCTCAAGGTACTCAAAACCACATTCAAGAATTGTATTAACCCTTCAGGTGCTTCACAGGAGCTGAAGCAACGTGGAAGGAAAAAATGAATATTTTACTTTTTAGCCACAAAAATGATATTTTACAAACTTTTTTTTTATTTTTACAAGGGTAAAAGGAGAAAATGGACAGATAAAGTTGTTGTGCAATTTCTCCTGAGTACGCCAATACCCCATATGTGGGGGGAAACCACTGTTTGGGCACACGGCAGAGCTCGTAAGGGAAGGAGCGCCATTTGACTTTTTCAAACTAAAATTGGCTGGAATTGAGATTGGACGCCATGTCGCGTTTGGAGAGCCCCTGATGCGCCTAAACAGTGCAAACCCCCCACAAGTGACACCATTTTGGAAACTAAACCCCCTAAGGAACTTATCTAGATCTGTTGTGAGCACTTTGAACCCCCAAGTGTTTCACAACAGTTTATAATGCCTGGGTGTGAAAAAAAAAAACAATTTTCCACAAAAATTATTTTTTAGTCCCAAATTTTTGATTTTTCCCAAGGAAATTGGACCCCAAAAGTTGTTTTCCAATTTGTCCTGAGTACGCTGATACCCCATATGTGGGGGGGGACTGTTTGGGCGCACGGCAGGGCTTGGAAAGAAAGTAGTAACGTTTTGGAATGCAGACGTTGATGGGGGTCATGTTCCGTTTGCAGTGCACCAGATGAGCCTAAACAGTGGAAACCCCCAACAAGTGACCCCATTTTGGAAACTAGACCACCTAAGGAGCTTATCTAGATGTTTGTTGAGCACTTTGAACCCCCAAGTGCTTCACACAAGTTTACAATGCCTGGGCATGAAAATAAAAAATCCTATTTTTTTTCCCACAAAAATTATCTTTTAGTCACTATTTTTTTATTTTCCCAAGGGTAACAGGAGAAATTGGACCACAAAAGTTGTTGTCCAAATTGTCCTGAGTACGCTGATACCCCATATGTGGGGTAGTACCACAGTTTTGGCGCACGGCAGAGCTCGGAATGGAAGGAGCACCATTTGACTTTTTCCAACCAAAATTGGCTGGAATTGAGATTGGATGCCATGTTGCATTTGGAGAGCCCCTGATGTGCCTAAACAGTAGAAACCCCCCATAAGTGACCCCATTTGGGAAACTAGACACCCTAAGGAACTTATCTAGATCTTTGATGAGCAATTTGAACCCCCAAGTGCTTCACACAAGTTTATAACGTAGAGCCGTAAAATTAAAAAATCATATTTTTTCCACAAAAATGATCTTTTCACCCCAATTTTTATTTTCCCAAGGGTAACAAGAATCCAAAAGTTATTGTGCAATTTGTCCTGAGTACGCTGATACCCCATATGTGGGGGTAAACCACTGTTTGGGTGCATGGCAGAGTTTGGAAGGGAAGGAGCGCCGTTTGACTTTTTCAACGCAGAATTGGCTGGATACCATGTCGTGTTTGGAGAGCTCCTGATCTGCCTAAACAGTGGAAACCCCCGACAAATGACACCATTTTGGAAACTAGACCCCTCAAGGAACTTATCTAGATGTGTGGTGAGCACTTTGAACCCAGAAGTGCTTCACAGAAGTTTGTAACGTACAGCCGTAAAATAAACAATCCTTTTTTTTTACAAAAATGATTTTTTTGCCCCCAATATTTAATTTTCACAAGGGTAACAGGAGAAATTGGACCCCAAAAGTTGTTGTCCAATTTGTCCTGAGTACGCTGATACCCAATATGTGGGAGAAAACTACTGTATGGGCACACGTTGGGGCTTGGAAGGGAAGTAGTGACGTTTTGGATTGGAGACTTTGATGGAATGGTCTGGGTGCGTCATGTCGCATTTGGAGAGCCCCTGATGCACCTAAACAGTGGAAACACCCCACAAGTAACCCCATTTTGGAAAATAGACCCCACAAGGAACTTATCTAGATGTGTGGTGAGAACTTTGAACCCCAAAGTGCTTCACAGAAGTTTATAAAGTACAGCCGTAAAAATAAAAAATCCTTTTTTTTTTTTACAAAAATGATTTTTTCGCCCCCAATATTTTATTTTCACAAGGGTAACAGGAGAAATTGGACCCCAAAAGGTGTTGTCCAATTTGTCCTAAGTACGCTGATACCCAATATGTGGGAGAAAACTACTGTATGGGTACACGTTGGGGCTCGGAAGGGAAGTAGTGACGTTTTGGATTGCAGACTTTGATGGAATGGTCTGGGGGCGTCATGTCACATTTGGAGAGCCCCTGATGCACCTAAAAAGTGGAAACCCCCACAAGTGACCCCATTTTGGAAAATAGACCCCACAAGGAACTTATCTAGATGTGTGGTGAGCGCTATGAAGCCCCAAGTACTTCACAGAAGTTTATAACGTACAGCAGTAAAAACAAAAAAATCATTTTTTTTACAAAAATGATATTTTCGCCCCCAGTTTTTTATTTTCCCAAGGGTAACAGAAGAAATAGGACAAATTGCACTATAACTCTTGGGGTCCAGAGTATGCTGATACCCCATATGTGGGGGTAAACTACTGTTTGGGCGCATGGCAGAGCTCAGAAGTGAAGGAGCACTGTTTGATTTTTTTCAACGCAGAATTGGCTGGAATTGAGATCAGACGCCATGTCACATTTGGAGAGCCCCTGATGTGCCTAAACAGCGGAAACCCCCCAATTATAATTTCAACCCTAACCCCAACACACCCCTAACCCTAATCCTAACCCTAATCCTAACTTTAGCGCCAATCCTAACCCTAACTTTAGCCGCAACCCTAACCCTAGTGGGAAAATGGAAATAAATAAAATTTTTTAATTTTATTATTTTTCCCTAACTAAGGGGGTGATAAAGGGGGGTTTGATTTACTATTTATAGCGGGTTTTTATGATTGGCAGCTGTCACGCTAAAAGACGCTTTTTATTGCAAAAAATAGTTTTTGCATCACCACATTTTGAGAGCTATAATTTTTGCATATTTTGGCCCACAGAGACATGTAACGTCTTATTTTTTGCGGTACGAGGTGACGTTTTTATTGGTACCAATTTTGAACACGTGACATTTTTTGATCGCTTTTTATTTCGATTTTTGTGAGGTTAGAATGAACAAAAATCAGCAATTCATGAATTTCTTTTGGGGGAGGCGTTTATACTGTTCCACGTGTGGTAAAATTGATAAAGCATTTTTATTCTTCGGGTCAGTACGATTACGGCGATACCTCATTTATATCATTTTTTTATGTTTTGGTGCTTTTATAGAATAAAAACAATTTTATATAAAAAATTATTATTTTTGCATAGCTTTATTCTGCGCTCTATAACTTTTTTATTTTTTGCTGATGATGCTGTATGGCAGCTCGTTTTTTGCGGGACAAGACGACGTTTTCAGCGGTACCATGTTTATTTATATCGGTCTTTTATTTTATCGGCGTGTTATTCCACTTTATGTTCGGTGGTATGATGATAAAGCAATGATTTTTTGCTTTGTTTATTTTTTTTTAAGGGGTTCACAAAAGGGGTTAACTAGTGGGACACTTTTATAGTGGGGGTCGTTACGGACGCAGCGATACCAAATATGTGTACTTTTATTGTTTTGTTTTTTTTATTTTACAGGAAAAAATGAATTTTTGGGGGAATATTTTTTTTTCTTTATTTTGGATTTTTTTTTTAAAACATGTTTACTTTTATTGTTTTCACATTTTTACTTTGTCCCAGGGTGGGACATCACTGTAAAATGTCAGATCGCTGGTGTGACAGTGTGCACAGCACTCTGTCACACCAGCGATCGCTCTGGCACTGCTGCAGGCTTCTCAGTGCCTGCTCTCAGCAGGCACTGAGGAAGCCGCCTCCCTGCAGGACCCGGCGGCCATCTTGGATCCGGGTCCTTGGAGGGAGGAAGGACTCAGAACAGCGCGATCACATCGTGCTGTTCTGAGGGTCTCAGGGGAGCGTGCAGGGAGCCCCCTCCCTGCGCGATGCTCCCCTGTGCCCCTGGTACACCACAATCATGTTTGATCGTGGTGTGCCAGGGGTTAATGTGCCGGGAGCTGTCCGTGACCGCTCCTGACACACAGTCCCGGGTGTCAGCTGTGATAATCAGTTGACACCCGGCGGCGATTAGCTGCGCTCCCCCGGGAGCGCAGCTGATCGCCCTGGACGTACTATTCCGTCCATGGGAATGAGGTCCAGGGTCACATGGACGGAATATTATGTCCGATGGAATAAAGGGGTTAAACCAAAATAAAACAACCCTGCTGGTGACATCTTACAATCTACACTAAGTAACAACGATAAAAACAATTAAACCCCAAAAGAACAATCTACAATGATGGGGGGAGATAACAACTACAGGGGTGTATTTACAATAATGTATTTACTATTATATTACAGAGGTTAGTCGAAAGTCGAGGAGGCCTGAGGAAAAGTAGGAGGAGGAGAGCATAGTCAGTCATCCTCTTGGTGAGGACATGTAATTTTTGACTGTTAGGCTATGTGCACAAGTTGGGAATTGACGCAGAAATTTCCGCTGCAATCCCGCAACTCCATGCCGTGGGAAATAAGAATTTTTATTGGTATGCGTATTCCAGCTAAAAACTAGCGTTTTGCAAGCGTAATTAGCTAGCGGAAAACTGATTGACAGGTTGGTCACATTAGTTAAACATAGTGTTTGACAAGTGTGACCAACTTTTTACTATTGATGCTGCCTATGCAGCATCTGTAGTAAAAAGATATAATGTTAAAAATATTTTAAAAAATTGAAAAATCGTGATATTCTTACCTTCTGGCGGCCCCCGGAGCCTTCCTGGTCCTCGCAATGCTCCCGGCAACTCCTGTTCCCAGTGATGCCTAGCGACAATGACCCCAGATGACGTAGCATCACGTGAGACCGCTTCGTCATCTGGGGTCATTGTTGTAAGGCATCCCTGGGAACGGGAGTTACTGGGAGCGTCGCTGAGGAGCGCGAAAGCAGTGGGGGCCGCCGGAAGGTGAGAATATCACAATTTTTTATTTTAATTATTGTTTTAACAGAGATATGGTACCCAGGGCCTGGAGGAGAGTCTCCTCTCCTCCAGACCCTGGGTACCATCCGCACATGAACCGCTCACTTTGTTCATGGTGGGCATAGCCACATGTTGAAAGTAATAGAAACATAGCTAGGAACATGGACAACCATCATCATACATAAGAAAATATACCCTCCATAGGCAATATAAACATGAGAGGAAAAAATGAGGGCTTAAATCTTAATGGTGTATCAGTAATAATAAGTCACATCCTGGACGTATATTGAAAAATGTATAAATCCATTTATTAGAAATTATTCATACAAAAATCCAGGACACAATGACATGGAAACAATCACGAACATATCGAAATAACAACATGTAAAATACAAATTAGCAGCAGGAGGATAGTAATATACCCACATGGGGTGGGTGCGAACACACAATTAGTATAGTTATACAAATAGTAATAGTAATCCCAGGCAAGGATGACAAATTATATACAGAGAGTCTGGAAGGCCCAAAATCAACCAATTTGAATCATGAAAATATAGTTTGTAGCAGACAATGCTGCAATTTCAACTAGCGCATGGCAGATCCACTATGTATCTGTGGCTACCATCCACCAGCTATATTATCAAGCTACATCGCAACTGCGATCCAGATAGTAATGCTCAATATGGGCGAATCACAATTGAGATCAAGTTAATGACGCTATATATCCAGACTCAATGTAAGTACTTAAAAAAATTATGGTCAAAGAGTTACCTTACCAGTTTATAGCAGACAATGCTGCAATTACAACTAGCGCATGGCAGATCCACTATGCGTCTGTGGCTAACATCCACCAGCTATGATGTTAATATAGCTGGTGGATGTTAGCCACAGACGCATAGTGGATCTGCCATGCACTCGTTGTAATTGCAGCATTGTCTGCTATAAACTGGTAAGGTAACTCTTTGACCATAATTTTATTAAGTACTTACATTGAGTCTGGATATATAGCGTCATTAACTTGATCTCAATTGGTATTTTACATGTTGTTATTTCGATATGTTCGTGATTGTTTCCATGTCATTGTGTCCTGGTTTTTTGTATGAATAATTTCTAATAAATGGATTTATACATTTTTCAATATACGTCCAGGATGTGACTTATTATTACTGATACACCATTAAGATTTAAGCCCTCATTTTTTCCTCTCATGTTTACATGTTGAAAGTAAGCGGTTAAATGCATTCCTATGGCAGCGGAATCGCTGTGATTCCGCAAAATTAATGAACATGCTGCGGTTTTTTCCCCGATGCGTGTTTTTCGCGGAAAAAAAAACAACATGTGCACAAAAATTGCGGAATGCATTCTAATCATAGGATGCTTAACATACGTTTTTTAAGTATTTTTGCAGCAGAAAACTGCCGCAGAAACGGTAAAAAAAGCAAAAATTCCTGAACGTGTGCACACAGCCTTAGTGATAGCAGTTTTTCACGCATGGCTGAGTTTATGTTACGCTGCCTTTCCCGTCTCACTTACGTTCTCAAAATTTTCGGTGACAGACAATACTGATTGGTGACACTTCTAGACCCACGCTACCAGGAGAACTTTCTATCTTTTATTCCAGAGGCAGACAGGTGTACTAAAATGTTGGAGGACCAGAGGGCCCTTCTTTTGAAATTATTAAAAAAATTACCATATGAAAACGCTGCCAGCAGAGGTCGCAGTTTGTTGGCCAAGCAAGGAGTACAGGTGAGAGAGACACAACTCCAATCCAGCAGAGGCAGTGGAACACTAGCAAAGTTCGGGGAGAGTTTTCTCAGAACCTCCCGTCGCCCTCTCCCTGAGGCGCTGTGGACTTTACAAGGAGTGAAAACTTACTGAAAATTGTGAGGGAGTAACTTGCTGACCGTATCAACGTCCTCTGTCATTCCTCGGTGCCTTTTAATTATTGGTTATCCACGCTGAACACGTGGCATGACCTGGCTCTCTGTACTGCGCACGTGCACTGTACTCACAGTCAGGGAGCACAAGGTGCCTCGCTCTCTGGCGGTCACTGGGCATATGGCGCCTTGCTAAATGGCAGTACCGCTTTTAGAGGTGGGAGCCAATGGGAACAGTCCTTTACAGTGCCAATGATCTAAGGACAGACCACGCTGCTCAGCCTCCTATGCGCTGCTTGTCCATGCCAAAAATCTATGCTGTCATGCCGACTTTGTATTAAACTGGCCCCTGCCTGTAGGTCACCGGATCTGTCTGTCTGCTGCAGTTCGCCACAGCGTCGGCGCTTTGGATGCATAGTGCACTGCCCCCTTCATGCTTACACGCTCACAGCTGGGAACTCACTCATGCTTTTGGTTTTTTCCCACACATTCGGCACAGGTTCCTTGTTTAAACATGCCCCTTCTTCATGGGTAATGGGACCTTTCCGTTCCTGTTCCACTTTTCCTTCCACGGAAAACAGGGGACGCAGCCTTGACAGTTCCGGACCCGACGCAGCACAGGTACCCGCAGTCCGGTCATCCTAAATCCGTACATATCTGGCCAATCAGTTCCTTAATGCAAGCATAATAGAAGGCATGTTCTTGCAATTTTCCAGAGAAAATTGTTCATTACATCCAGAACAGTGTCACTTTGAAGGACTTTGTGGCTCATATTAATCAACAACATGACACTAGTAGTCTCAAATGTCTAATTTTCGGTGAAAAATCATTTCCCCAGTGATAGGTTGTGTATGTTCTGACTTATGTAACATCATTTGGGTGATAATAATTATTCATACCTATTTGCTTCACAATATATTCATCTTTTTCTTTAAGGCTTCCGAATATAATGTTGTAAAAGTGAAAACAAGTTGGTGAAGTTTGTTTAAACTCAAATGTGAAAATAATTGTCATCTTTAATATTTTTCCATTCCGTGTGCGGCTAACCCACCTCATTGATCTTATTGATTTTCTTTGGCAAAAAAACAACAGCTCCATCAATACCACATGCTTTTCCAATTAATTCATCATGCTTGTAAAGTAGAGGTGAGATTACGGATCTAGATAACATCTCGGGACTGTAGGCAACATGACACTGTGGCACGACCCATTGGGGTTTAGCTAACAATTTCACATACTTAGTGCACTGCAGAACAGAGTTGTGAGAAAAACAAGATTTTGATTCAATAATATGTTGGATAGATTGTCAAATTCAAACACCCATGTAGCATTATTATAATTATTATTTAGTTATATAGCGCCATTTATTCCATGGTGCTGTACATGAGAAGGGGTTACATACAAAGTAATAGATATTGTTTACAGTTAACAAATTTGAAATGACAGACTGGTACAGAGGGGAGAGGACCTTGTCCTTGCGGACTTACATTCTGTGGGATAATGGGGAAGAGACAGAAGTTCGGGGGTGCGGCACCTCGGTTGGTGGAGAGGCGGCATCTCAGGTGGTGGTGTACAAGTCACATCTACGACCACCACGCTCTCCAATTGACACCTCTTGAAATGCAGCCAAAATGTCACAATCTCTAGCTTCTGTTAGAGGAAATGCAGGGGCTCCTTTTTTACATCAAGTTCAGTATTAGTAGGTGATGGCTTGTCAGAATCCAGCCCAGGAACACCAGGCTTCTGTAGTTGCGAGTCCTGGCCCCATGCTCTTCCAGGTGCTCTTCCCCTGGCTCTTCCATTCATGATTTCATCTAGAATATTTTGCCTTCGTAATCCAGAGATAGAGTACAATACCGCCCAAGCGTTCACCCTCTGCTCCTCAGACTTTCTATCTGCGCAGTGACAGACTCTAGGCAGGAGATGATGATTGTAATGTAAGGAGTACAGTTCATATAGTGTCTTGTGCTTGGGTGCGATGAAAACACAGGAGTCACAGGTTTGATATAGAAGGTCTTGTATTACTTCATACAAGTGTCAATAATAGTCACACAGTTTGCAGATACAAAAGCAGGAGACACAGCAGGCCAGAGTAACTTAAGCTCAGCAATCACTCTCCACAACAGGTTCAGGATCTCTTCTCTGTTACCATAAGTCCATGCAAACGTGGATTTATCAAAAAGCAAGGTTCCAAAGTCCACGAGTGTTCCAAAGTTCCACAATAGGAAATAACTGGAGTACAAGGTCCAAGGCTTCCAGGAGTCAGGTCACAGGTACACTGCAGGCTTGATTCTGAAGCACTGATTGCTCAGCTGTGGCTGCTTAAGAAGCAAGAGGAGAGAATCAGGGCGGGAACATGCAAGCTGGAAACTCCATATTGACTGAGGGCAAGATAGCTGCAGCAAGACAGAAAGTAAAATGGCTGACGGAAAAACTGAGTTTCAGGAACATGTACACAGAACCTTACAATGATGTTGGTAGTAGTTGAAGAAATTAAGACAGTCATGAAGCAGCCATAACAACTTGAAACAGAAGTATTTTTACCGAGATACCACTGTTGAATATTTGGGCTGTATTTTTACTCAAAAATAGTGTAAAGAACTAGGGTAACAGACAGCAAATACAGTGGAATGTAGGCCTGAATAGCCACAATTTAGGGTCCACAAATACATCAGACGTCTGACAGCGATACCACACTGTTCAATATGTGGCCGGAATTTTTTAATTTTTGAAAAAGTCTTTAAAAAAAAAACAGACTCGGGAAGACCTAACAGTTGGACTGGCAACTTCCATCATGTTGGTGTTACAGGGAACAGTTGCCCGCCTTCTGTCTGCAACCACCACACTGCTTCTTCCTGCCTGAAGGGGTGCTATGCCTCCCTCACCCTGTGTTCTGCTGTGCTCACTCTGCATGTCCTCCTGCCAGGTTGGGTCAGTTACTATATCATCCACCACCTCATCTTCCACTTCCGCACCCTGGTCCTACTACTGACTTTCTGGCAAATGTGTCTCATCATTGTCCATTCTTTGGACTGTGGCTGCTCCAATATTTTGGCATTGCTACATGGAATCTCATCTTGCCTCGCTTCAAGTGGACCAGGTGAGAGGCCCGACTATATAAATGGAAAAGTGAACAGCTCTTCGGAGTGTCCAAGTGTAGGATCAGTTATCTTAGGACACTCAGCATGGTGGGAGGAAGGAGGATCAGGGTAAAGAATATGCGAGTCAGATTCACGGCTACACAGACTTGACCGTGTGTAAGACAGAGTGCTGGTGGTGGTGCCCATGTAACTGGAATTATTATCCGCTATGCAATCAACAACCTTTTCACACTGCTCTGGCTTCAATAGTGCTGTTTTTCTGTGGTCCCCTAGGGCTTCGAAAACTGAGGTCCAGCGAGAAGAAGTGGGTGTTTTTGTTGGCCCAATTTCAGCTTGCCCTCAGCCTCTGCCTCAGAATGCACCATGACCAATACAGCCACGTCCCTTGCCACATGCCTTGCCCATTGTAAATGGACTCGAATATTGTACACGTTCACGACACATGGCTCAATTGGGAGCAAACTTGTATGTGATGTGTGCGGGAAAACCACAATTTAAAATATGTGGACAGTAGTTACAAACTTTGAGCACGCACAGATATGAGCTGGCACGGAGATACCACACCGAAACATGTGTGGCCTGTTTTTTTTGGAACCTATGTACTCCGGAATTAGTCCTTAGAAGTACTGTTGGTTTATCTGGATTTGAGTAGTTTAGGATGGTAGACCCCACACTGACTAAGAAGTCACCAAATCTGACCCTATCTCGGTAGCAGCTCTTCCTACACTATCTCAATCCGGAGCTGAATGCGGCGAGCAGGTCGGTGTCCGGTCCCTTATACCCCTGATGATGCTGTATGGCCCGCCAGTCATTGCACGACCACAACAAAGATGGCTGCGGCGTTTCATTGCCTGGCAGACAATCCCTGCATTGTGATTGGGTCTGTAAAGTCCGCCAAAAAAGCTGGGTGGAGACCCGAGTTCCTGCCGAATAATCCCGGAAATGCTCAGTGCTCGCAGAGTACACCGAGTACTGTGATACTCGGGCAAGTAACGAGTAGTGGTGAGCGCGTTCGCTCATCACTATTGAAAAGCTGTATGTCAAAATAATTATTTTCAAATGTTGTTTTCCTACATCTGAAAAACGTGCTGTATCCCAGGGTATATGAGGAGTTATCAGTTCACGTATATTTTGCCACAGTTATTGATGTGCACATGTGATTTTTTATTTGAAATGGAAAAAATAAAGTTGTGGATGTTTGCATGATGCTCTAGTTCCCAACTGCTTCTGCTATTATTGCTTAAACTATTTAAATCTTCTTGCACTGAAGTAATGTATTAAATTTTGAAGTAAATTGAAAGATCATGGAACCAGATATTGGTGCACATCACCTATTTAGCTTCGGTAATGAATTCTTCACCTTCTTTTTTTCTATAGCAACGATCAAGGATTGGGATTTCTTCCTCCATCTGTGAATTGCAGTTCCTAGGCAACCATGCCATGAACATTCTATTTCAATTAGAAGGAAATCTGTGCTAAAAATCAAATGATTTTTATAGGCCTGGTATCATACTTGTCTTAGTTTTACTGTTTTCTGTTTAGTTTGTCTAATATTTTGTGGTATTGATAGTTAAGTGAATTTGATCTTTTACAGAAAATATCTAACCTCTGTTTCTGTATGTAAAAAAAATACTAAAAAAAAATACTAATTGGGGTTGCTCCATCTCAGCCACTTAACTCAGCAGTTAAAGAAATTACAGTAGATAAATTCACAAATTGCTGCAAAATCAAATCAGTATATTTTGATAACCTATTTGTTTAACAAATTTAGCGCTGCTTCATTATATATACAGTACAGACCAAAAGTTTGGACACACCTTCTCATTCAAAGATTTTTCTGTATTTTCACGGCTATGAAAATTATAGAATCACACTGAAGGCATCAAAACTATGAATTAACACATGTGGAATTATACATTACACTTTACAAAAAAGTGTGAAACAACTGAAAATATGTTTTATATTCTAGGTTCTTCAAAGTAGCCACCTTTTGCTTTGATTACTGCTTTGCACGCAGAAAAGATGAACGGATGGACTCTACATGCCTAGTTCCCACCGTGAAGCATGGAGGAAGTGGTGTGATGGTGTGGGGGTGCTTTGCTGGTGACACTGTTGGGGATTTATTCAAAATTGAAGGCATAGTGAACCAGAATGGCTACCACAGCATCTCGCAGCAGCATGCTATTCCATCTGGTTTGCGTTTAGTTGGACCATCATTTATTTTTCAACAGGACAATGACCCCAAACACACCTCCAGGCTGTGTAAGGGCTATTTGACCAAGAGGGAGAGTGTTGGGGTGCTATGCCAGATGACCTGGCCTCCACAGTCACCAGACCTGAACCCAATCGAGATGGTTTGGGGTGAGCTCACCGCTTCAATTTTGAATAAATCCCCAACAGTGTCACCAGCAAAGCACCCCCACATCATCACACCACCTCCTCCATGCTTCATGGTGGGAACTAGACATGTAGAGTACAGCCGTTCACCTTTTCTGCGCCCCCTCTGCCCACCCGGTAGCTACGCTACTGGTACAGAGACATTACCAGTTTTACTGATGATATCAACATAACACAAATGTTCACCATCACTTTAGTCCTAGCCCCTAAGCATCTATCTGTCAAGGTACTTACTTGTACCCAAGAAAGCATCATATTATTGGAAACCTGAGTGGTAAAGAAAATTTTACCTTGAAACCTTTCCTAAATTACTTGCTTGATTCTACAATCTCCTTGATGCTGTGTTGCTGATGATTTTAAATTTCCCAGACAGATGCACCTTAACCTTGCTCTTATCGTTAGACTGGGCTCCAGCTGTCTCTACTTTCCATGCGCCTTGCTGATGTGTTATGCCCTATCAGTGCCATCCACTGTTTGGGAACAAAGTGATTTTTGAGACTTTTAATACAGATATCATATGCCTAGAATAGTTCATCAATAATTGCTTGATTAGGACTCCTTGCACCACTGATGATTAAAGAGTTAAAATATCACCTCCATTGCTCAGGTCCATATACACACGTGATCAAAATTGTTGGTACTTCTCGTTTAATGACAGAAAAAGCCACAATGGTCACAGAAATAACTTGAATCTGACAAACGTACTAATAAATCATAAACCTATGAAAATGAACAAATGAAAGTCAGACATTGCTTTTCAACCATGCTTCTACAGAATTAAAAAAAAATAAAACTCATGAAATAGAACTGGACAGAAATTATGGTACCCCTGAAAATAATGTGACAAAAGGGACATGTTAAATCAAGATGTGTCCACTAATTTGCATCACAGGTGTCTACAATCTTGGAATCAGTGAGTGGGCCTGTACAGAGGGCTACAGAAACCCATTGTGCTTTTTGGTGACATGGTGTGTATCACACTCAACATGGACCAGAGGAAGTGAAGGAAAGAGTTGTCTCAGTAGAGTAGAAAGAAAATTATAGACAAACAAGTTAAAGGTAAAAGTTATAAGACCATCTCCAAGTAGCTTGATGTTCCTGTGACTACAGTTGCACATATTATTCAGAAAGCTCCATGGAACTGTAGTCAACCTCGGATGTGGCCGAAGGAGGAAAATTGATGACAAATCAAAGAGACGGATAATACGAATGGTAACAAAAAAGCCGAGAAAACTTCTAAACAGATTAAAGGTGAACTTCAAGCTCAAGGAACATCAGTGTCAGATCGCACCATCTGTCCTTGTATGATCCAAAGTGGACTTCATGTGAGATGACCAAGGAGGACACCATTGTTGAAAAAAATCATAAAAAATCCAGACTGGAATTTGCCAAACTACATGTTGACAAGTCACAGAGCTTCTGGGAGAATGTCCTTTGGACAGATGAGACAAAAACTTTTTGGCAAGGCACAACAGCTCTATGTTCACAGACGGAAAAATTAAGCATATCAAGAAAAGAACACTGACCCTACTGTGAAACATGGATAAGGCTCTGTTATGTTCTGGGGCTGCTTTGCTGCATCTGGCACAGGGGCGCAGGGGACAGCAACGGAGCACGCACTAGCAGTACTTTATTAGGTAAACATCTTTTATGCCTTTGGGTAGCTCTTTATGCATTGCATTTCACTTATATAGTACATTGTGACTTGGTCCTGTTATGATTAGGAATAGAGCTTCTTTTGCCCATTCATTAAGTAAATTTGTTTAGATCCCGATCCAGTATTGATTAGTATCTATATTAATACTTTGGCATTTTTGGAGGGGAGAAGTTGCTTTATTAATTCTTGGGCAAATTTCTGGAGTTTTTTCCTGGGCAACTATAAGTGTTTTGATTTTTTGCTACCAAAGTGAGCTCTTCCAAGAGAGGTGTCTAGTTATACATATTTAATATCTCGGTTCTTATGGAGATTTCAATACAAATGATACGAGTTTTTGCACATGATATATGGATATTTGTTTTAACCTAGGAGATTTACTAATTCTGATTGTACCTCTGTATGTTAATCTCATTACATTTTGTCATTCCGTTGCTCCCCCTTATGGGGTATTTTTATGAATTTTTGAATATGTGGTCCTTTTAAATATGTTTAATTTTCTAATAAAGAGAATATTTTAAATGTATTGGTTTTGGTTCGCTTCCTTTTGGGAGGGCACAAAATTCTGTTGCCACCTTTTTTGTCTAATATAAGTATTGAAGTGCTATTTTGTATTTTTGGACACATTGTTGAACTATCTGGCACAGGGTGTCTAGAATCTGTGCAGGGTACAATAAAATATCAAGACTATCAAGGGATTCTAGAGAGAAATGTGCTGCCCAGTGTCAGAAAGCTTGGTCTCAGTCGCAGGTCATGGGTCTTGCAACAGGATAATGACCCAAAACACACAGCTAAAAACACCCAAGAATGGCTAAGAGGAAAATATTGGACTATTCTGAAGTGGCCTTCTATGAGCCCTGACCTAAATCCTATTGAGCATCTTTGGAAAGAGCTGAAACATGCCATCTGGGAAAGGCAACCTTCAAACAGGAGACAACTGGAGCAGTTTTTTTTCCCTTAAAACAGAGAAATATGTCACACAAAATAGTTAAGAAATAACATTTCCCACATGTCTACTTTACATCAGCACAGTTTTGGAACCAAAATTTTTTTTTGTTAGGAAATTATAAGGGTTAAAAGTTGACCAGTGATTTCTCATTTTTACAACAAAATTTACAAAGCCATTTTTTTAGGGACCACCTCACGTTTGAAGTCACTTTGACGGGTTTATATAGCAGAAAATACCCAAAAGTGACACCATTCTAAAAACTGCACCCCTCAAGGTACTCAAAACCACATTCAAGAATTTTATTAACCCTTCAGGTGCTTCACAGGAGCTGAAGCAACGTGGAGCGAAAAAATGAATATTTAACTTTTTAGCCACAAAAATGATCTTTTACAAACTTTTTTTTATTTTCACAAGGGTAAAAGGAGAAAATGGACAGATAAAGTTGTTGTGCAATTTCTCCTGAGTACGCCAATACCCCATATGTGGGGGAAAACCACTGTTTGGGCACACGGCAGAGCTCATAAGGGAGGGAGCGCCGTTTGACTTTTTCAAACTAAAATTGGCTGGAGTTGAGATTGGACGCCAAGTCGTGTTTGGAGAGCCCCTGATGCGCCTAAACAGTGGAAACCCCCCACAAGTGACACCATTTTGGAAACTAGACCTCCTAAGGAACTTATCTAGATCTGTTGTGAGCACTTTGAACCCCAAAGTGTTTCACAAAAGTTTATAATGCCTGGGTGTGAAAAAAAAAAAAATTTTTCCACAAAAATGATTTTTTTAGTCCCAAATTTTTGATTTTTCCCAAGAAATTGGACCTCAAAAGTTGTTGTCCAATTTGTCCTGAGTACGCTGATACCCCATATGTGGGGGGGGAAACTGTTTGCGCGCATGGCAGGGCTTGGAAAGGAAGCAGTAACGTTTTGGAATGCAAACATTGATGGGGGTCATGTTCCGCTTGTAGTGCCCCAGATGAGCCTAAACAGTGGAAACCCCCCACAAGTGATCCCATTTTGGAAGCTAGACCCCCTAAGGAACTTATCTAGATCTTTGGTGAGCACTTTGAACCCCCAAGTGCTTCACACAAGTTTATAATGCCCGGGCATGAAAATAAAAAATCCTATTTTTTTCCCCACAAAAATTATCTCTTAGTCACTAAGTTTTTATTTTCCCATAGGTAACAGGAGAAATTGGACCTCAAAAGTTGTTGTCCAATTTGTCCTGAGTACGCTGATACCCCATCTGTGGGGGGAATCACTGTTTGGGCGCACGGCAGAGCTCGGAATGGAAGGAGCACCATTTGACTTTTTCCAACCAAAATTGGCTGGAATTGAGATTAGACGCCATGATGCATTTGGAGAGTCCCTGATGTGCCTAAACAGTGGAAACCCCCACAAGTGACCCCATTTGGGAAACTAGACCCCTAAGGAACTTATCTAGATCTGTGGTGAGCAATTTGAACCCCCAAGTGCTTCACACAAGTTTATAACGTAGAGCCGTAAAATTAAAAAATCATATTTTTTCCACAAAATTGATCTTTTCACCCCAATTTTTATTTTCCCAAGGGTAACAAGACTCCAAAAGTTATTGTGCAATTTGTCCTGAGTACGCTGATACCTCATATGTGGGGGTAAACCACTGTTTGGGTGCATGGCAGAGTTTGGAAGGGAAGGAGCGCCGTTTGACTTTTTCAACGCAGAATTGGCTGGATGCCATGTCGTGTTTGGAGAGCTCATGATCTGCCTAAACAGTGGAAACCCCCACAAATGACACCATTTTGGAAACTAGACCCCTCAAGGAACTTATCTAGATGTGTGGTGAGCACTTTGAACCCCCAAGTGCTTCACAGAAGTTTATAACGTACAGCCGTAAAATAAAAAATCTTTTTTTGTTTTTACAAAAATGATTTTTTTGCCCCCAATATTTTATTTTCACAAGGGTAACAGGAGAAATTGGACCCCAAAAGTTGTTGTCCAATTTGTCCTGAGTACGCTGATACCCAGCATGTGGGAGTAAACTACTGTATGGGCGCACGTCGGGGCTCGGAAGGGAAGTAGTGACGTTTTGGATTACAGACTTTGATGGATTGGTCTGGGGGCGTCATGTCGCATTTGGAGAGCCCCTGATACGCCTAAACAGTGGAAACCCCCCACAAGTGACCCCATTTTGGAAAATAGACCCCACAAGGAACTTATCTAGATGTGTGGTGAGCACTTTGAAGCCTGAAGTGCTTCACAGAAGTTTATAGCGTACAGCCGTAAAAATAAAAAATCCTTTTTTTTTTTACAAAAATGATTTTTTCGCCCCAAGTATTTTATTTTCAAAAGGGCAAAAGGAGAAATTGGACCCCAAAAGTTGTTGTCCAATTTGTCCTGAGTACGCTGATACCCAATATGTGGGAGAAAACTACTGTATGGGCGCACGTCAGGGCTCGGAAGGGAAGTAGTGACGTTTTGGATTACAGACTTTGATGGAATGGTCTGGGGGCGTCATGTCGCATTTGGAGAGCCCCTGATGCACCTAAACAGTGGAAACCCCCCACAAGTGACCCCATTTTGGAAAATAGACCCCACAAGGAACTTATCTAGATGTGTGGTGAGCGCTATGAAGCCCCAAGTACTTCACAGAAGTTTATAACATACAGCCGTAAAAACAAAAAAATAATTTTTTTTTACAAAAATGATATTTTCGCCCCCAGTTTTTTATTTTCCCAAGGGTAACAGAAGAAATAGGACAAATTGCACAATAACTCTTGGGGTACAGAGTACGCTGATACCCCATATGTGGGGGTAAACTACTGTTTGGGCGCATGGCAGAGCTCAGAAGTGAAGGAGCACCGTTTGACTTTTTCAACGCAGAATTGGCTGGAATTGAGATCAGACGCCATGTCACATTTGGAGAGCCCCTGATGTGCCTAAACAGCAGAAACCCCCCAATTCTAACTCCAACCCTAACCCCAACACACCCCTAACCATAGTCCCAACCCTAACCACAAACCTAACCCTAACACACCCCTAACCCTAATCCCAACCCTAACCCTAATCCTAACGTTAGCGCCAACCCTAACCCTAACTTTAGCCGCAACCCTAACCCTAATGGGAAAATGGAAATAAATAAAAAAATTTAATTTTATTATTTTTCCCTAACTAAGGGGGTGATAAAGGGGTTTGATTTACTATTTATAGCGGGTTTTTGTGATTGGCAGCTGTCACGCTAAAAGACGCTTTTTATTGCAAAAAGTAGTTTTTTGCATCACCACATTTTGAGAGCTATAATTTTTGCATATTTTGGCCCACAGTCATGTGAGGTCTTATTTTTTGCGGGACGAGGTGACGTTTTTATTGGTACCATGTTTGAGCATGTGACGTTTTTTGATCGCTTTTTATTTCGATTTTTGGGAGGTTAGAATGAACAAAAATCAGCAATTCATGAATTTCTTTTGGGGGAGGCGTTTATACCGTTTCGCATGTGGTAAAATTGATAAAGCAGTTTTATTCTTCGGGTCAGTACGATTACGGCGATACCTCATTTATATCATTTTTTTATGTTTTGGGGCTTTTATAGAATAAAAGCAATTTTATCTAAAAAATTATTATTTTTGCATCGGTTTATTCTGCGAGCTAATAACTTTTTATTTTTTCGCTGATGATGCTGTATGGCAGCTCGTTTTTTGCGGGACAAGATGACGTTTTCAGCGGTACCATGTTTATTATATCGATCTTTTTGATCGCGTGTTATTCCACTTTTTGTTCTGCGGTAAGATGAAAAAGCATTGATTTTTTGCTTAGTTTTTTTTTTTTTTTTAAGGGGTTCACTAAAGGGGTTAAATAGAGGGACAGTTTTATAGGGGGGTCGTTACGGATGCGGCGATACCAAATATGTGTACTTTTATTGTTTTGTTTTTTTTATTTACAGGAAGAAATGAATTTATTGGGGAATATTTTTTTTTTTTTCTTATGATTTTTTTACCACTTTTTATTTCATTTTTTTAACTTTTTTACTTTGTCCCAGGGTGGGACATCACAGTATTTTAGCAGATCGCTGGTGTGACAGTGTGCACAGCACTCTGTCACACCAGCGATCGCTCTGGCATCGCTGCAGGCTTCCTGAGCGCCTGCTCTCAGCAGGCACTGAGGAAGCCGCCTCCCTGCAAGGCGCCATCTTGGATCCGGGACCTGGAGGGAGGACAGACCCTCGGAACAGCGCGACACATCGCGCTGCTCTGAGGGTCTCAGGGGAGCGCGCAGGGAGCCCCCTGCCTGCGCGATCCTCCCCTGTGCCCCCGGTACAACGCGATCATGTTTGATCGCAGTGTGCCAGGGGTTAATGTGCCGAGAGCGGTCCGTGACCGCTCCTGACACATAGTGCCGGGTGTCAGCTGTGATAATCAGCTGACACCCGGCCGCGATCGGCTGCGCTCCCCCTGGGAGCGCGTCCGATCGCACGGGACGTACTATCCCGTCCATGGTCATACGGGCCCAGGTACCATGGACGGGATAGTACGTCTGATGGCAGTAAGGGTTAATATACCAGCGAAATGTAACAAGGACCCTGTTAGAATGTATGGATGGCTAATTGAATAACAAGTTTTGGAAGGGTTTTTGGAATAAAAAGCTTTGGAAGGGTTTTTGTGATTTTAATACACAGCTGTGTTCAAAAGTTTACATTTTACTTTCTTGGCCTTTTTTTGAGAATATGAATGATAACACCAAAACTTTTTCTCCACTCATGGTTAGTGGTTGGGGGAAGTCACTTATTGTCAAATTACTGTTTCCTCTTTTTAATTCATAATGACAACCCAAAACATCCAAATGACCCCGATAAAAAGTATACATACCCCATTTCTTAATACCGTGTACTGCCTCCACTAACACCAATGACAGCTTGAAGTCTTTTGTGGTAGTTGTGGATGAGGTTCTTATTTTCTCAGATGGTAAAGCTGCCCACTCTCTTGGCAACAAGCCTCCAGTTCCTGTAAATTCTTGGGCTGTCTAGAATGAACAGCGGACTTGAGATTTCCCCAGAGTGGCTCAATGATATTGAGGTCAGTAAACTGAGATGGCCACTCCAGAACCTTCATTTTGTTTTGCGGTAGCCAATGACAGGTCGACTTGGCCTTGTGTTTTGGATCATTGCCATGTTAGAACATCCAAGTACGTCCCATTCGCAGTGACATCAGTGAGGGTGTGCGGAGTTCCCGGCTGACCTGAAGTGAACTCGATAGCGTGGGAAAAACTTAAGAAACTTTCCCACGCTAATCAGTTAATCTCCGGTCAGCCGGGGAGCCTCCGCAGTCATGAATTCATTCATTCTGCAGGAGTTTACAGCCGGGCCGGTAACATTAGCACCAGTCCCTGCAGTAAACTAGTTAACCCCTTTTGATGGATTGTAGCGGGGGACCTGACTGAATGGTGAATGACGGAGAGGTATGGATATTGTTGCTTTTTTATTTTATTTTTATTACAGGAGAACAGTGGATTCAGATGGATTAGCAGCATAATAAAATTTGGTCAAAAACTATGTGTAATTATTTCATTAAAATAATTTTTAATTAATGTTGGTGTGTTTTTTAACCCTTTACTACAATAGATTAATAATGGAGAGTTGTCTAATTGACAACTCTCCATTATTAACCCAGATTAATGTCATCTTTCAATAGCAAGGTGACATTAACCCCTAATTAACCTATGAGCCACTGCTAAAGGCAATGGGAATAGAGAGGCTAAGCGCCAGAAAAGGCACATCTAATAATAGATGTGCCTTTTCTGGCATGGCTGGGGCCAGATGTTAGTAGCCAGGGGGGCCCAAAAACAATGGTCCCTCTCAAGGCTATTAATATCTGTCCTCACTCACTGGCTTTCCCTGTCTGATGGAGAAAATACCGTGGGAGCTCATGCATTTTTTTACAACGAAGTTACACTTTAAATTAACACCTACATGTCCAAAATTTTGCACGCATACACTCATCTAATTATTAGTCTAAAACATATATAAAACTAAATAAAACGGTTTACTGTATGTAAACCATGTGTCATTTCATGTCGGGTTCTGTAATGATTTTACAGAAGGGCAATTGAATTAGCTGCTATTATGCTATGTAGAAGTGTATGAACTATAAATATATATATATATATGTGTCACAATGACATGTATATATACTGCTGAAAAAAATAAAAGGAACACTCAAATAACACATCCTAGATCTAAATGAATGAAATATTCTCATTGAAAACTTTGTTGTGTACAAAGTTGAATGTTGTTAGGGTCTGCGGAACGCACCAAATATATAAAGTGGAGAGGTGCGTTCGCAGCCCGGGGTCCACCGTGCAAGCAAAGCCTGCTGCTAGTAAGATGACGAAAGTAGCGAACTCTGTTATCCCGCAGAGTCGCTAAAATAAACGCCGTAGCGCGTTGTGGCAGTAAGTGCAGACACTGTTAATTCACAGAGCCGCTAACGGGATGCCACAGTGCTATATGGCGATATGTGCGAACTCACTTAGCTTCAATGAGCCGCAAAGTAAAACGCTAGGGCGCTGTCTAGCGTCGAGAGCGAACCCTGTTACGTCACAGAGCCGCTGAGAACAAACGCCGTGTCCTGTCAGGCTCTCAGGCACACGGTTAATTGCTAAGCGAGCATAATACGTGGTCATGCGCTAATGTCCTCCGCGGAGTCACCCGCAATCTATGGCGTCTGAACGCCAGACCCTGAATAACGGCAATCAAACTCCTCACCGGTTATGCCGGTAATCTAGGGCATCTAGGACACCGACCCTGACCAGCTAGCACACTAAACTCCTCACCGATTAAGTCGGTATTCTAGTGGCTTATTTCAGCCGGGTCCCTAACCACACACACGCATGACCACACTGGCGCATAGCATACAATGGTTGATATTAGCGCATGGCGGCCCAGCCATGCTACCCTTTTATAGCAACAGCCACAGGACCTTCCAGGAACAAGGACCAATGAGAACCTGTTCAGAAGACTAGTAGTAACAGGGCCTTACTGGCGGGCCAATAGGAGCCGCTGCAGTACCTGAGCATGTGACCCCTGATCTCCAATGAGAGATCTCACTCTGGGCACGCTCAGAAGGAAAAATGCAGGACTTTATCCCAAAGACGTCTGCTCCAGAACTGGCTACAATAGCAGATCCAGGAAAGGCAGCAGCAAGTCACTGCCCAGTAGTGGAGTGGGCAAGACGCCTGGAACGACGTCTCTGCTGAGCAGGCTCCACTGCGGCCGGAGACGAATGGGAGACCGCAGCGGCACTGGTTCGAGACTCCCCTTGTGCAGGAGCGGGAACTCGAACCCTAACATTACCCCCCCTCCTAGGGCCCCCCCTTCTCTGGCCTCGCTGCGTTCAAAGGCAGCGATGAGCTGCGGAGCGTGAACATGCTCGGCAGGCTCCCAAGACCTATCCTCAGGCCCATAGCCCCTCCAGTCCACCAAATAAAACTTTTTGCCCCGTACCACCTTACACCCCACGATGGTGTTCACCTCATGGTCATCCGCAGATGAACCCGATGTCCCGGCAGATGACTCAGAAAACCGGGACATGAGCACGGGTTTCAGGAGGGACACGTGAAAGGTGTCAGAGATACCCAGGCGTGGTGGAAGAGCTAAACGGTATACCACAGGGTTAACCTGCTCGAGGACCTTGAAAGGACCCAGGTAGCGGGGTGCCAACTTAGTGGACTCAACTCGCAGCCTGATGTTACGGGCGGAGAGCCACACCAAATCCCCAGGAGCAAATGTAGGAGCGGGGCGCCGATGGGCATCGGCCGAAGACCTCATCCTCTCTTTGGAGGCCTGAATGGCATCCTGCGTGCGGTCCCAAATGTCCCGTGCCTCCACAGCCCAGTCTGCCACCCTGGAATCGGCGGAAGACACGGGCATAGGCACTGGTACCCGCGGATGCTGACCGTAGTTCAGGAGGAATGGGGTCTGTCCGGTGGAATCAGCCACAGCATTGTTTAATGCAAACTCAGCCCATGGTAGCAAGGATGCCCAGTCATCCTGCCTGGCTGAGACAAAATGTCGTAGATAGGTGACCAAGGTCTGGTTGGCCCTCTCTACCAACCCATTCGTCTCAGGATGGTACGCTGAAGAGAGATTTAACTCAATACTGAGTAGACGACAAAGCTCTCTCCAGAACCGAGACGCAAACTGGGGACCTCGGTCACTGACAATCTTGTCCGGCATGCCGTGTAAACGGAAGATGTGCCAACAAACAACGCTGCCAGAGCCCGTGCAGAAGGTAACCGTGGTAGTGGCACCAGATGCAACCATTTTAGAGAAATGGTCGGTGATTACCCAAATGATGGTGCAACCCCGAGACTTGGGCAAGCCCACCACAAAGTCCATCCCAACCATCTCCCAGGGCCTTCTGCCACCGGCAAAGGGTAAAGTAACCCAGCTGGCCGTTGTCGTGGAGACTTATTTTTGGCGCAGGAGACACACGCCCGAACATAGTCCTCAACATCACGGACCATATGCGGCCACCAATATGTCCTCGCCAGCAACTCAGATGTCCTCTTTGCCCCAAAGTGTCCACCCACCCTGGACGAATGTGCCCAAGAGAGTACCTCCGGTCGCAAATTAGTAGGCACAAAAGTCTTGCCCGGGGCACAGACTCTAGCGAAACCGGGCCACTGTTCTCAGGCTCTCTGTGGGGACGATAAGCCGAGGCTCCTCCACCTCCTCCTCCGAGGACACCACAGAGCGAGAGAGAGCGTCGGCACGAATGTTCTTCTCTCCCGAGAGGAAATGCAGTGTGAAATGAAACCGGGAGAAGAACAAGGACCATCTGGCTTGGCGAGAATTAAGCCGCTGGCTGTCTGAAGATATACCAGGTTTTTGTGATCCGTGAAGACTTGGAAGGGAAAGCGAGCTCCCTCCAACAGATGTCTCCACTCCGAGAAGGCCAACTTCATTGCTAGCAACTCCCTGTCCCCGATGGAATAATTCCTCTCTGCTGGTGTGAAGGTCTTGGAGAAAAAGAAGCATGGATGCTTCCGACCTTGAGCATCCTTTTGGAAGAGGACTGCTCCAGCACCAACGGACGAGGCATCCACCTCCAATATAAATGGCTTATCAACATCGGGGCGATGTAGAATGGGAGCTCTAGCGAAATGAGACTTAATAGACGTGAAGGCCTTGGAGACCTCTTCAGACCACAATTTGGGATTAGCTCCCTTTTTGGTAAGGGCAACCACGGGAGCTACCAAAGTTGAGAAGTGGGGAATGAACTGACGGTAGTAATTAATGAACCCCATAAAGCGCTGCACCGCCTTTAGAGAGTGGGGTTCTTGCCAGTCCATCACCGCCTGTAGTTTGGCAGGATCCATAGCCAATCCCTGGGCGGAGATGATATAGCCCAGGAAAGGTAAGGACTCCTGCTCAAACACACATCTCTCCAACTTTGCGTAAAGGGAATTTGCCCGTAGGAGGTCGAAGACCCTGCCAACATCCCTCCGGTGGGAGTCAATATCTGGAGAGAAGATGAGTATATCATCCAGATAGACTACGACCGAGGTGGAGAGCATATCCCGGAAGATGTCATTGACAAAGTCTTGGAAAACGGCTGGAGCATTACAGAGCCCAAAGGGCATCACCAGATATTCGTAATGCCCATCCCTGTATTAAAAGCCGTCTTCCATTCGTCCCCCTCACGGATGCGAATCAGGTTATAAGCACCGCGCAGATCTAGTTTAGTGAATACCCTTGCTCCCCGAAGCCTATCAAATAGCTCAGAGATCAGGGCAACGGGTACTTGTTTTTAACGGTGATGGCGTTAAGACCCCTGTAATCAATACACGGACGCAATTCTCCGTTTTTTCTTCTGCACGAAGAAAAATCCCGCCCCTGCCGGTGACACCGACTTCCTAATAAACCCTCTTGCCAGGTTCTCCTGAATATATTGCGACATGGCCTCTGTCTCAGGAAGAGAGAGGGGATAGACCCTTCCCCGAGAGGTTCTGCGCCAGGCAAGAGGTCGATAGGACAGTCATAGGGGCGATGAGGCGGAAGAGTCTCCGCAGCCTTCTTGGAGAACACGTCTGCATATGACCAGTAGTGCTTGGGAAGTGGAGTAAGATCTGCGGGTAACTCAGTAGTGGTAACCTGAACGCAACTTCTGAAACATCTGCCTGTACATGCATCACTCCAACCCAGTATCCTACCCGAAGTCCACTCTATATGTGGGGAGTGGAAACGGAGCCAAGGTATACCTAGTAGGATCTCGTCTATTCCCTCGGGAAGGACGAGTAGGGAAATAAATTCCTGATGGAAGGAGATACAGACAATGCAAGTGGGACAGTCTGGTGAGTAATTTGTGAGGGCAATGACGACCCATTCACTACACGAACAGTCACTGATTTGTCAAGCGCCACCAGAGGTATTGCATGACGCCGAGCAAAGCAAGAGGACATGAAATTCCCCTCTGCTCCTGAGTCCACGCAAAGGTCGGCGGTGAGAATGGAAGTACCAACATGATTGTCCCTTTAAATGTTATCTTGGAGGAAAATGCCGCTGTCTCTAGTGAACCTCCTCCCAGGGCCACTAGACGCGATCGCTTCCCCGATCGCTGTGGACATCTGTTGGCATAGTGTCCTGCCTGCTGACAATGGTTACAAACCACGGATACTCGGACGGACCGAGACTTAGGTCCTGCATGAGGAACTTCTGTGGCCTTTTGAGGTTCGGACGCCAGATCGGGGAATTCGAGAGGTTTGGCAAAGGTAGGAGCCAACCAAAACCTCTGCCTACACTGGGCCCGCTCCAACCTCCGCTCGTGAAAACGGAGGTCAATGCGGGTAGATATGGAGATAAGCTTCTCCAGTGTGGCGGGAATCTCCCTGGTAGCCAAAGCGTCTTTAACATGGTCAGCCAGTCCC
Organism: Oophaga sylvatica; assembly: GCA_033576555.1. Taxonomy (NCBI): domain Eukaryota; kingdom Metazoa; phylum Chordata; class Amphibia; order Anura; family Dendrobatidae; genus Oophaga; species Oophaga sylvatica. The sequence continues at coordinate 162,668,525 of JARQOD010000001.1, read as the reverse complement.
CGCCAGTAGATAGGAATAAGAACTTTATCAGACCAATCTAGCTCAGCAGCCAGAGTCCGAAACTGGACGGAAAACTGACTGACCAAAGACAAACCCTGTGTCAATGCCAGCAGTTGTAGCGCCGTATCGTGGGTGACCTGGGTCCTAAAAAGACCTTTTTAAGAGCCTCCAAGAAACGAGGAGCACTCTGCACCACACGATCATCGCGCTCCCACAGCGGCGTTGCCCACTCCAACCTCTGCCCGAGAGTAAGAAAGTACAAAACCCACTTGTGCCCGATCCGTGGAAAACGTGCAGCCAGAAGCTCAAGATGTATAGACACTGACTCACGAATCCCCGACATTGCTTGCTATCACCGGCAAACTTGTCAGGAAGCGGGAGGTGGGATAATGTAGGGGCAGAGGTGGGCAGAGGACAAACTGGCTGCAGCCACGCTAGCAGCCTGAAAAAGCGACTGCGGTAACATCCACAGCTGAGGTTGTGCTCTCAAGAGCCTCCAACCTACCCTTCAGCTGCGGGATGTACTGCAATAGACGCTGTTCGTCCGCCATTTTACTAGCCAGACCCTGGCGCTAATATTATGTTTAGGGTCTGCGGAACACACCAAATATATATAAAGTGGAGAGGTGCGTTTCGCAGCCCGGGGTCCACCGTGCAAGCAAAGCCTGCTGCTAGTAAGATGACGAAAGTAGCGAACTCTGTTATCCCGCAGAGTCGCAAAAAATAAACGCCGTAGCGCGTTGTGGCAGTAATGCAGACACTTTTAAAATTCACAGAGCCGCTAACGGGATCCACAGTGCTATATGGCGATATGTGCGAACTCACTTAGCTCAGTGAGCCGCAAAGTAAAAACGCTAGGCGCTTCTAGCGTCGAGAGCGAAACCCTGTTACGTCACAGAGCCGCTGAGAACAAACGCCGTGTCCTGTCAGCTCTCAGGCACACGGTTAATTGCTAAGCGAGCATAATACGTGGTCTGCGCTAAAAGTCCTCGCGGGAGTCACCCGCAATCTATGGCGTCTGAACGCCAGACCCTGAATACGGCAATCAAACTCCTCACCGGTTATGCCGGTAATCTAGGGCATCTAGGACACCGACCCTGACCAGCTAGCACACTAAACTCCTCACCGATTAAGTCGGTATTCTAGTGGCTTATTTCAGCCGGGTCCCTAACCACAACACGCATGACCACACTGGCGCATAGCATACAATGGTTGATATTAGCGCATGGCGGCCCAGCCATGCTACCCTTTTATAGCAACAGCCACAGGACCTTCCAGGAACAAGGACCAATGAGAACCTGTTCAGAAGACTAGTAGTAACAGGGCCTTCCTGGCGGGCCAATAGGACCCCGCTGCAGTACCTGAGCATGTGACCCCTGATCTCCAATGAGAGATCTCACTCTGGGCACGCTCAGAAGGAAAAATGCGGACTTTATCCCAAAGACGTCTGCTCCAGAACTGGCTACAATAGCAGATCCAGGAAAGGCAGCAGCAAGTCACTGCCAGTAGTGGAGGGGGGCAAGACGCCTGAAAGACGTCTCTGCTGAGCAGGCTCCACTGCGGCCGGAGACGAATGGGAGACCGCAGCGGCACTGGTTCGAGACTCACCTTGTGCAGGAGCGGGAACTCGAACCCTAACAAATGTGCTGTCAACATAATCACACAAAAATCATCAATGGAATTCAAATTTTTGAACCAATGAGGCCTGGATTTGGAGAGACCCCAAAATGAAACTGGAAACAAGTCAAAATGATGCTCAGTATTGTGTGTGGCCTCCACGTGCCTGTATGACCTCCCTACAATGCCTGTGCATGCTCCTGATGAGATTGCTGATGTTCTCCTGAGGGATCTCCCCCAGACCTGGACTAAAGCATTCGTTAACTCCTGGACAGTCTGTGGTGCAACGTGACATTGGTGGATGGAGCGAGACATGCTGTCCCAGATGTGCTCAATTGGATTCAGGTCCCGGGGAAATGGGCAGGCCAGTCCATAGCTTCATCTTGTTGGAACTGCTGACACACTCCAGCCACATGAGGTCTGGCATTGTTCTGCATTAGGAGGAACTCAGGGCCAACCGCACAAGCATATGGTCTCACAAGGGGGTCTGAGGATCTCATCTCGGTACCTAATGGCAGTCAGGCTACCTCTAGCGAGCACATGGAGGATTGTGTGGCCCTCCAAAGAAATGCCACCCCACCCATTACTGACCCACTCCAAACCGTCATGCTGAAGGATTTTTGCAGGCAGAAAAATCGCTCTCCACTGCGTCTCCAGATTCTGTCACATCTGTCACATGTGCGAGTGTGAACCTGCTGCCTGCAACATCCTTCAGCATGACCGGTTTGGCAGTGGGTCAGTAATGGTTGGGGTGGCATTTCTTTGGAGGGCCACACAGCCCTCCATGTACTCACCAGAGGTAGCCTGAGTGCCATTAGGTACCGAGATGAGATCCTCAGACCCCTTGTGAGACAATATGCTGGTGCGGTTGACCCTGGTTCCTCCTAATGCAGCACAATGCCAGACCTCATGTGTCTGGAGTGTGTCAGCAGTTCCTGCAATATGAAGGCAATGAAGCTATGGACTGCCATACCCGTTCCCCAGACCTGAATCCGAGTGAGCACATCTGGGACTGCATGTCTCGCTCCATCCACCAACGTCACGTTGCACCACAGACTGTCCAGGAGTTGACGGATGCTTTAGTCCAGGTCTGGGAGGAGATCCCCAGGAGAACATCAGCAACCTCATCAGGAGCATACCCAGGCGTTGTAGGGATGGTCATACAGGCACGTGGAGGCCACACACAAAACTGACATCATTTGACTTGTTTCCCAATTTAATTTTGTCTTGTTTTGATTTTCATTTTTTACTTGTTTCCACTTTCATTTTGGGGGGTCTCTCCAAATCCAGGCCTCCATTGGTTAAAAATTTGATTTTCAATTATGATTTTT
>JARQOD010000001.1:162613005-162665477 GCA_033576555.1 Oophaga sylvatica | reverse complement strand
ATTTTTTATTTTCCCAAGGGTAACAGGAGAAATTAGACCACAAAAGTTGTTGTCCAATTTGTCCTGAGTATGCTGATACCCCATATGTGGGGGGGACCAATGTTTGGGCTCACGGCAGGGCTTGGAAGGGAAGGAGCGCCGTTTGACTTTTTCAAACCAAAATTGGCTGGAATTGAAATTGGACACCATGTCACGTTTGGAGAGCCCCTGATACGCCTAAACAGTAGAAACCCCCCACAAATGACACCATTTTGGAAACTAGACCCCTTCAGGAACTTATCTAGATGTGTGGTGAGCACTTTGAACCCCAAGTGCTTCACAGAAGTTTATAACGTAGAGCCGTGAAAATAAAAAAAATCATTTTTTTCCTCAAAAATGATTCTTTAGCCGCTATTTTTTTATTTTCCCAAGGGTAACAGGAGAAATTGGACTGCAAAAGTTGTTGTGCAATTTTTCCTGAGTACGCTGATACCCCATATGTGGGATGAAACCACTGTTTGGGCGCATGGGAGAGCTTGGAAGGGAAGGAGAGCCATTTTGTAATGCAGACTTTGATGGAATGTTCTGCGGGCGTCATGTTGTGTTTGCAGAGCCCTTGATGTGCCTAAACAGTAGGGGTTTATGTGCTGTTTTTTTATTTTGATCACTGTGATAGTTTATCACAGTGATCAAAATGTACTTTTAGCAGAATGAATGAATGAAACATTTTTTGAATCTGCCACCAGGCAGATTCTGCGGGCGCACTGCACATGAGCCCGCAATTTTTTTACAGGAAGAGGACCCGGGAGGATCGCAGGACAGGGGGACCTGCTGGAGGACAGGAGGACACCGGAAGGTACAGGGAGGGTCGGGGGACCTGGGGACCCTAATTCTCACCCCTCTGATGTGCTATCACATCAGAGGGGGAGAAATAATTTTTTTTTCTTTTTTTTGCGGTCGCGATCGCGACACCGGGGTCGATAAATACCGACCCGGATCATGTTCTCTGGGGTCTCGGCTACCCCGGCAGCCGAGACCCCAGAGAAAATTGCCCAAGCCCCCCCAGCACATCGCGGCGGGCGCACTGAGCATGCGCCCGCCATTTTCTCCCCTTTGCACCATGGCGGCGGCACCGGGGGACACCGGAGGGCCCTGGGGCCAAAAGTGTGGAATCGGGGGCCACAAGGGGGGATCAGGGACCCTTTTTCTCTCTCCTCTGATGTCCGATCACATCAGAGGAGAGAAAATTATATGGCACACCATTTTTTTTTTTTTGTTGCTATCGCCGCTTTAGGGTTAATAACGGCGATCGCAACATCGGGGTCGGTAAAAACCGACCCGATTCATGTTCTCTGGGGTCTCGGCTACCCCCGGCAGCCGAGACCCCGGAGAAAATGCGCCTCTGGGGGCGCTATTCACTTTTTCCATAGCACCGTTAATTAACGGTGCTGTGGTTTAAGTACCCTTAATGACCGCCGTGAAAAGGCGTATCGGCGGTCGTTAAGGGGTTAATATGTTCTTGTGTTGTCATTGATAATTTTACATTGGAAATTGTATATTGATCCACTAGTAAGTTTAATAAGCAAAGATGCAGGAGATCAAAGCAAGCATTAAGATATACGATAAAATAACTCAACATTAAAATTGCAACAAGAAGGAAAAGTCCTGAAATCATGTAAATGAGTGGATCAATAAACATGCTAATGATATGCAAATGATAAAAAAACTGGAAGTACATTTTCAAACATATTAATATATTCTGGATTGTTTCTGAGTGTCACACTCAGAAATTCATGCACTCACATGGCTCTCAGCATTTTAGTTACAATAACAGTTGGGTATTACTGTGCATTGATTCAGTTGTGCAATCAGTGGTGCAGCCATTTCTCCATAGTGTCCCAGGAATTTTTCAACATGACAATGAAAGGCTGCATGATGGTGCTACTATAGCAGACAGCATCTCCAGAATTGTCTCCTGTCGAGCACATCTGGGATGTCATTGGTCAGCAATTGCAAAGGGAGCTGCCAACAGCGGATCTTGATGATTTGTGTGCCCAACTGCATTCTGCGTGGTGAAACATTCATCAGACCACCATTCATAACTTCATTGACAACATGAGAAGATGGTGGAAGAGCATATATTTCTGCATGTGTACTTGACATTTAATAAATCGAGATGTTTGAAAATTCTGTTTCCTTTTTTTCCTTCATTTGTATGTCATTAACGTTGCGCATCCTACTCGACTCGACAGGGTTTCATCACCTTCTCCTTTGGTCGCTCTTCTCTGCTGTGCTCCATGCCAGGTTTTGCAAGTGGCCCGCATGCTCCTTTGTAATTATCTTCTTAGGCCTATATAAGGTTTACCAAGATTCACACCTGAGTCTTAGTATTAAGACTCTTAGTTGTGTTTGTTTCACTGTGCACCACTACCTGCTTTCTTGTGTCCTGTCTGCCTGTGGCCTCCAGTGCTTCAAGTCCTCTCTCCATATGTGCCTGTCTGCCGCTGCATCAAAGCCCAAAATCAATGTGTCAACCCAGATCTGGGCTTAGAAGATTCACGTCACAAGGTGACCCAACAACAATTAACATGTCTACCAATCTTGTAATTTTTCTAATTCCAAGACTTTTTCTTCTTCGTGTAGCCATTTCAATCTTGAGCAGTGCATATTGTATTTTTGACACATTTACCGTAGTTAGCAGTTTGGAAATATACTACAGCAACAACAATGCAATACTTTCAGGCCAGGGTATTGTATGGTTCTTTCACAGGACAGTCTTGTCTTAGGTGTTCTGGAATTTTTGCACTCTGGCTGGCCACTTTCTTGATTTCAGCTTCAGAAATTTTACAGTTACTGTAAACAGCATGTTGAAATACCCTAATAACTCAGCCAACATGTGATGTATTCCCATTCAGGACTTCCTGGAACAGCAACTGAATAATTCTTTGACTGATCTTTAGGGTTATAATTAGAGATGAACGAGCACCAAAATGCTCGCATGCTCGTTACTCGAACCGAGCAATCTATAATATAACGCTAGGAGTGTCACTCTGTCTGAAGCCTTTATAGACTGCGCAAGCACGACACGCCTGCGCGGTCTGGCTCCAGACAGAGTGAGGCATCCAGCAGTGAGTACTCTGTATGGCGCCGGAGATCGTGGTATGCGTACTGGATGCATACCGCGATCTCCGGCGCCATACTCACATACTTACCTGACCGGAGGAGCGTTGCCGCGGCGCTTCTCTTATCCCGGGGCAGGAGACCAGGAGTGCGTGTCGGTTTCGCGCATGTGCTATAGCGCTATCCAGCGCCATTTTGCTGAAGACACATTTACAGTGTGCCTTCAGCAATATGGCGCTGGACCGCGCGGTATGGGCATGCGCGTACTCCGGCACTGCTCTCCTCCCCCGGCGTCCAGCAGAACGGAACAGCTCTGTAGCACAGGGAAGAAGGGTGAGTATAAATGTTTGTTTTTTTGGGGGGTATGTGTGCAGTTTAATAGCGGTGAGGGGACCATGCACATCAGGATTGGGGGGTGAGGGGACCATGCATATCAGGATTGGGGGTTGAGGGGACGATGCATATCAGGATAGGGGGTGAGGGGACCATGCACATCAGGATTGGGGGGTGAGAGAACCATGCATATCAGGTTTGGGGGGTGAGGGGACCATGCACATCAGGATTGGGGGTGAGGGGACCATGCACATCAGGATTGGGGGGTGAGGGGACCATGCACATCAGGATTGGTGGGTGAGGGGACCATGCACATCAGGGTTGGGGGGTGAGAGGACCATGCATATCAGGATTGGGGGGTGAGGGGACCATGCACATCAGGATTGGTGGGTGAGGGGACTATGCACATCAGGGTTGGGGGGTGAGGGGACCATGCATATCAGCATTGGGGGTGAGGGGACCATGCATATCAGGATTGGGGGGTGAGAGGACCATGCACATCAGGATTGGGGGTGAGAGGACCATGCGCATCAGGATTGGGGGATGAGGGGACCATGTACATCAGGATTGGGGGGTGAGGGGACCATGCATATCAGGATTGGGGGGGTGAGGGGACCATGCACATCAGGATTGGTGGGTGAGGGGACCATGCACATCAGGGTTGGGGAGTGAGGGGACCATGCATATCAGGATTGGGGGGTGAGCGGACCATGCACATCAGGGTTGGGGGTGAGGGTCCATGCATATCAGGATTGGGGGGTGAGCGGACCATGCACATCAGGATTGGGGGGTGAGGGGACCATGCACATCAGGGTTGGGGGGTGAGGGGACCATGCACATCAGGATTGGTGGGTGAGGGGACCATGCACATCAGGGTTGGGGGGTGAGGGGACCATGCACATCAGGATTGGGGGGGTGAGAGAACCATGCATATCAGGTTTGGGGGGTGAGGGGACCATGCACATAAGTATTGAGGGGTGAGGGGACCATGCCCATCAGGGTTGGGGGTGAGGGGACCATGCATATCAGGATTGGGAGGTGAGGGGACCATGCATATCAGGATTTGGGGCTGAGGGGACCATGCACATCAGGATTGGGGGTGAGAGGACCATGCACGTCAGGGTTGGGGGGTGAGGGGACCATGCACATCAGGATTGGGAAGTGAGGGGACCATGCACATCAGGATTGGGGGGTGAGGGGATCATGCACATCAGGATTGGGGATGAGGGGACCATGCACATCAGGGTTGGGGGTGAGGGGACCATGCACATCAGGGTTGGGGGCTAAGAGGACCATTCATATCAGGATTGGGGGGTGAGTGGACCATGCACATCAGGATTGGGGGATGAGCGGACCATGCACATCAGGGTTGGGGGGTGAGAGGACCATGCACATCAGGGTTGTGGGGTGAGGGGACCATGCACATCAGGGTTGGGGGTGTGAGGACCATGCACATCAGGATTGGGGGGTGAGGGGACCATGCACATCAGGATTGGGGGGTGAGGGGACCATGCACATCAGAATTGGGGGGTGAGGGGACCATGCACATCAGGATTGGGGGGTGAGAGGACCATGCACATCAGGATGGGGGGTGAGAGGACCATGCATATCAGGATTGGGGTGGTACGGGGGCCATTCATATCAGGATTGCGGTGGTGCGGGGACCATTCATATCAGGATTGTGGGGTGAGGTGACCATGCATTCCAGGATTGGGGGGTGAGGGGACCATGCACATCAGGATTGGGGGTTGAGAGGACCATGCATATCAGTGATTGGGGTGGAGCGGGGACCATTCATATCAGGATTGGGGGGTGAGGTGACCATGCATTCCAGGATTGGGGGGTGAGGGGACCATGCATACCAGGATAGGGGGGTGAGAGAACCATTCATACCAGGTTAGGGGGGAGAGTGGACCAGGGACCATGCATGCCAGGATAGGCGGGTGAGGGGACCATGCATATCAGGTATGGGGGTGAGGAGACCAGGCATACCAGGATAGGGAGGTGAGGGGACCATGCATACAAGGATGGGGGGTGAGGGGACCATGCACATCAGGATTGGGGGGGTGAGAGAACCATGCATATCAGGTTTGGGGGGTGAGGGGACCATGCACATAAGTATTGAGGGGTGAGGGGACCATGCCCATCAGGGTTGGGGTGAGGGGACCATGCATATCAGGATTGGGAGGTGAGGGGACCATGCATATCAGGATTTGGGGGTGAGGGGACCATGCACATCAGGATTGGGGCTGAGGGGACCATGCACATCAGGATTGGGGGTGAGAGGACCATGCACATCAGGGTTGGGGGGTGAGGGGACCATGCACATCAGGATTGGGAGGTGAGGGGACCATGCACATCAGGATTGGGGGGTGAGGGGACCATGCACATCAGGATTGGGAAGTGAGGGGACCATGCACATCAGGATTGGGGGTTGAGAGGACCATGCATATCAGTGATTGGGGTGGAGCGGGGACCATTCATATCAGGATTGGGGGGTGAGGTGACCATGCATTCCAGGATTGGGGGATGAGGGGACCATGCATACCAGGATAGGGGGGTGAGAAACCATTCATACCAGGATAGGGGGGAGAGGGGACCAGGGACCATGCATGCCAGGATAGGCGGGTGAGGGGACCATGCATATCAGGATTGGGGGTGAGGAGACCAGGCATACCAGGATAGGGAGGTGAGGGGACCATGCATACAAGGATGGGGGGTGAGAGGACCATGCATACCAGTATTGGAGGGGTGAGGGGGCCATGCATACCAGGAATGAGGGATGAGGGATAACATGCATACCAGGATAGGTGGGTGAGGGGTATCATGCATACCAGGATTGGGGGTGAGGGGACCATGCATACCAGAATTGGGAGGTAAGGGGGTGCCATGTATACCAGGATTGGGGATGAGGGGACCATGCATACCAGGATTGGATGTGAGGGGGTACCATACATCCTGCTATATGGATGAGGGGGGACCATGCATACCAGCATTGGGGGGGTGAGGGGACCATGCATACCAGGATTGGGGGGTGAGGGGACCATGCATTCCAGGATTGGGGGGGAGGGACCATACATTCCAATATAGGGGGGTGAGGGGACCATGCATATCAGGATTGGGAGTGAGGGGACCATGCATATCAGAATGGGGGGTGAGAGGACCATGCATACCATGATTGGGGGACCATGCATGCCAGTATTGCGGGATGAGGGGTAACATGCATACCATGATAGATGGGTACCATGCACACCAGGATTGGGAGATGGAGATGAGGGGACCATGTATACCAGAATTGGGAGGTAAGGGGTGCCATGTATACCAGGATTGGGGATGAGGGGACCATGTATACCAGGATTGGGGGGTGAAGGGTACCATACATCCTACGATAGGGATGAGGGGGACCATGCATACCAGAATTGGGGGTGAGGGGACCATCCATACCAGAATTGGGGGTGAGGGGACCATGCATTCCAGGATTGGGCGGGAGGGGACCATGCATACCAGGATTGGGGGGTGAAGGGACCATGCATACCGGGATTGGGGGGTGAGGGGACCATGAATACCAGGATATAGATGAGCAGGTACCATGCATACCAGGATAGGGATGAGGGGGTACCATGCATACCAGGATTGGGGGATGAAGGGACCATGCATACCAGGAAGAGGAAAGGGGTGCCATGCATACCAGATTTTGGTGGGGGTGAGGGGACCATACATACCAGGATAGGGATGAGGAGTGCCATGCATATCAGGATAGGAGGGGGGCAGCAAATACCACGATGGGAGACCATATACCTATAAAAATGCTTGCCACCCGGGCGTTAGAACAGATTCATCACTAGTTCCTAAGTATAATGAGAGTCAATGGGAAATCCGAGCATTTTTCCGGCAGAGGTCTGGTGGACAGTAAAAAATGTTTAAATGGATGGAAAAAGTGCTGAATGAAAAAAGAACAGAATGGGGAAGACCCCTGGAAGCATCTTTCACTCCCATATCGCTGCTGAGAACAATGGTGTCACACTTTTACTCCAGTTTAAGGACTGAAAAAAAAACATTCAAAAATCGGCAAAAAATTGGAGTCTACATGAAAAAAATGTTGAGAAACATTTTTTCCTGTATAATGACTTTTATATAAGGCAAAATTTAAAAATAGGATTTTTAAAAAAAATAATAATTTAAGAAAACTAAAACTGAAATTTTTAGTAAAAAATTGGAAATTTCAGTGTAATTTATGAAGGAAGCAAGAACTGCTAAAAATGTGATATAAGAGGGACTCAGATACACCCTGTTTTAGGCATAATGGCAGGCCTCATACAAAGCACATTAAATTGTATGTATGAATCATTGAATCCATAACATTTTTGGAAGCTTTTTTAGAGTTTAGTTAACCAGCGAAATGTAACAAGGACCGCGTTAGAGTGTATGGATGGCTAATTGAATAACTAAAAAGTTTTGGAAGAGTTTTTGTGAGTTTAATATACTAACAAAATCTAACAAGAACTGCATTACAGTGTATGGATGAATCCTTGAATTACTAAAAAGTTTTGAAAGCTTTTGTTAAATGAAGAATGGTGGTACAATATATGGATGAATCATTGAATCCATAAAGAGTTTTGGTAGGGCTTTTGAGCGTTTACTATACCAGTGAAATGTAACAAGAACCACATTGAAGTGTATGGATGAATAATTGAATCAATAAACATTTTGAAAGGTTTTATTAGACTTAAGTATACCAGCAAAGTCTATCAAGAACCACGTTACTCTGTACACATGAATCATTGAATCCATAAAAAGTTTTGGAAGGTTTTTTTTAGAGTTTTATATACCAGCATAATGTAACAAGAACCACATTACAGTGTATAAATGAATCATTAAATCCATAAAACAGTTTTGGAAACTTTTTTAAAGTTTAATATACCATTGAAATGTAACAAGAACTGTGCTAGAGTGTGTGGATGACTAATTGAATTGTAAAAAGTTTTGAAAGGATTTTTTAGTTTAATATACCAGCAGAATGTAGCAAAAACCACAGAACAGTGTATGGATGAATCATTGAATCCATAAAAAGATGTGGAAGCATTTTTTAGACTTTAGTATACCAGTGAAATGTATTAGGAACCGCATTAGAGTGTATGGATGACTAATTGAAAAACTAAAATGTATTTGAAGGGTTTTTGTGAGTTTAATATACCAGCGAAATGTAAAATGAACCAATTTACAGTGCATGGATGAATCATTGAATCCATAAAAAGTTTTTAAAGCTTTTTTTAGAGTTTAGTATACCAGAGACATGTAATGAGAACCGCATTAGAGTGCATGGATGACTAATTGAATAACTAAAAAGTTTTGGAAGGGTTTTTATGAGTTTAATATACCAGGAAAATGTAACAAGAACCAGGCTACGGTTATGGATGAATCGCTGAATCCATAAAAAGTTTTTGAAGCATTTTTAGAGTTTAATGTTATGTTTTGGTAGCTGAGGAGAGCAGGCAAAAATGGCAATACACCAGAGAGGTTGGGATCTACTGGATTGCAGTACCCTGACTAACCACCACAACTAAAGGCAGCCGTGGAGCGTTCCTACATAGGTCCTAGACGCCTCGTCACAGCCTGAGAGGCTAACTACACCTAAAGATAGAAAGAGGAAAGCTATCTGCCCGGAGCAGATCCCCAAAGAACATAGGAAGCCCCAAACATGTAATGGCGGTTAGGCAAGAGGAAATACAGACACAGATAGAAAATAGTATGAGCAAACGCTGGGGCCCAATCTGCCTGGACAGAAAAGGATAGGAAGGATACTTACTGCAATCCAAAAAAAAACCCTAAAAAAAAACCAATGCTACTAATTGCAAAAACACCTGAGATCACACGACCTCTACCACCTAAATTAGTTCTCTGGTGTAACAAAACTAAGCCGCAGCCAAAGAAAAAACTGGAAAAGGCAAATGAACAAACAACAGTGGCTCCAGAGGAACCGAGAGGCGCCCAAGCCCCCCAAGGAGGGGAACCTGGCCAACCTCACAGAAATGCAGAGAAAAATGCAAATGGCAAGCACAAAAACAAAAAACAGAAAATATCTTATCTGAGAGCAGGAGAAGAGGCAAGACTCAGCAAGCTTCCAAGTGAACCAGGAAACAACATTGAGACAAGAACAATTGATCACCGGCAACCATGATGGGGGGAAACCTCCCTTATATCCAGCCAGTCCGTAATTCCTGATTGCCAATCCTCATTGAATGGTTCAGTACTGTTTGTAGCCACCACAGGGAGCTTCTGCTCAGAATTAATTTCTAAAACATTCATAACAGTTTAATATACCAGCAAAATGTAATAAGAACCGTGTTACAGTGTATTGATGACTAATTGAATCCAATAAAAAGTTTAGGAAGGGTTTTTAGACCAAATAATTTGACCAAAAATATTTTGCGAACTGTACCAGGCAAAGAGGTTTTTCAAAATTTGAGCTCACCATAATTGTATGCAAGGCATGTTAAATAGTATGCATGAATCATTGAATCCATAACATTTTTGGAAGCTTTTTAGAGTTTAACCCCTTCACCCCCAAGGGTGGTTTGCACGTTAATGACCGGGCCAATTTTTACAATTCTGACCACTGTCTCTTTATGAGGTTATAACTCTGGAACGCTTCAACGGATCTTCGCGACTCTGAGATTGTTTTCTCATTACATATTGTACTTCACGTTAGTGGTAAAATTTCTTCGATATACCTTGCATTTATTTTTGAAAAAAAACGCAAATATGGCAAAAATTTTGCAATTTTCAAACTTTGAATTTTTTTTCCCTTAAAACAGAGAAATATGTCACACAAAATAGTTAAGAAATAACATTTCCCACATGTCTACTTTACATCAGCACAGTTTTGGAACCAAAATTTTTTTTTGTTAGGAAATTATAAGGGTTAAAAGTTGACCAGTGATTTCTCATTTTTACAACAAAATTTACAAAGCCATTTTTTTAGGGACCACCTCACGTTTGAAGTCACTTTGACGGGTTTATATAGCAGAAAATACCCAAAAGTGACACCATTCTAAAAACTGCACCCCTCAAGGTACTCAAAACCACATTCAAGAATTTTATTAACCCTTCAGGTGCTTCACAGGAGCTGAAGCAACGTGGAGCGAAAAAATGAATATTTAACTTTTTAGCCACAAAAATGATCTTTTACAAACTTTTTTTTATTTTCACAAGGGTAAAAGGAGAAAATGGACAGATAAAGTTGTTGTGCAATTTCTCCTGAGTACGCCAATACCCCATATGTGGGGGAAAACCACTGTTTGGGCACACGGCAGAGCTCATAAGGGAGGGAGCGCCGTTTGACTTTTTCAAACTAAAATTGGCTGGAGTTGAGATTGGACGCCAAGTCGTGTTTGGAGAGCCCCTGATGCGCCTAAACAGTGGAAACGCCCCACAAGTGACACCATTTTGGAAACTAGACCTCCTAAGGAACTTATCTAGATCTGTTGTGAGCACTTTGAACCCCAAAGTGTTTCACAAAAGTTTATAATGCCTGGGTGTGAAAAAAAAAAAAATTTTTCCACAAAAATGATTTTTTTAGTCCCAAATTTTTGATTTTTCCCAAGGAAATTGGACCTCAAAAGTTGTTGTCCAATTTGTCCTGAGTACGCTGATACCCCATATGTGGGGGGGGAAACTGTTTGCGCGCATGGCAGGGCTTGGAAAGGAAGCAGTAACGTTTTGGAATGCAAACATTGATGGGGGTCATGTTCCGCTTGTAGTGCCCCAGATGAGCCTAAACAGTGGAAACCCCCACAAGTGATCCCATTTTGGAAGCTAGACCCCCTAAGGAACTTATCTAGATCTTTGGTGAGCACTTTGAACCCCCAAGTGCTTCACACAAGTTTATAATGCCCGGGCATGAAAATAAAAAATCCTATTTTTTTCCCCACAAAAATGATCTCTTAGTCACTAAGTTTTTATTTTCCCATAGGTAACAGGAGAAATTGGACCTCAAAAGTTGTTGTCCAATTTGTCCTGAGTACGCTGATACCCCATGTGTGGGGGGGAATCACTGTTTGGGCGCACGGCAGAGCTCGGAATGGAAGGAGCACCATTTGACTTTTTCCAACCAAAATTGGCTGGAATTGAGATTAGACGCCATGTTGCATTTGGAGAGTCCCTGATGTGCCTAAACAGTGGAAACCCCCCACAAGTGACCCCATTTGGGAAACTAGACCCCTAAGGAACTTATCTAGATCTGTGGTGAGCAATTTGAACCCCCAAGTGCTTCACACAAGTTTATAACGTAGAGCCGTAAAATTAAAAAATCATATTTTTTCCACAAAATTGATCTTTTCACCCCAATTTTTATTTTCCCAAGGGTAACAAGACTCCAAAAGTTATTGTGCAATTTGTCCTGAGTACGCTGATACCTCATATGTGGGGGTAAACCACTGTTTGGGTGCATGGCAGAGTTTGGAAGGGAAGGAGCGCCGTTTGACTTTTTCAACGCAGAATTGGCTGGATGCCATGTCGTGTTTGGAGAGCTCATGATCTGCCTAAACAGTGGAAACCCCCACAAATGACACCATTTTGGAAACTAGACCCCTCAAGGAACTTATCTAGATGTGTGGTGAGCACTTTGAACCCCCAAGTGCTTCACAGAAGTTTATAACGTACAGCCGTAAAAATAAAAATCTTTTTTTTTTTTTACAAAAATGATTTTTTTTGCCCCCAATATTTTATTTTCACAAGGGTAACAGGAGAAATTGGACCCCAAAAGTTGTTGTCCAATTTGTCCTGAGTACGCTGATACCCAGCATGTGGGAGTAAACTACTGTATGGGCGCACGTCGGGGCTCGGAAGGGAAGTAGTGACGTTTTGGATTACAGACTTTGATGGATTGGTCTGGGGGCGTCATGTCGCATTTGGAGAGCCCCTGATACGCCTAAACAGTGGAAACCCCCCACAAGTGACCCCATTTTGGAAAATAGACCCCACAAGGAACTTATCTAGATGTGTGGTGAGCACTTTGAAGCCTGAAGTGCTTCACAGAAGTTTATAGCGTACAGCCGTAAAAATAAAAAATCCTTTTTTTTTTTACAAAAATGATTTTTTCGCCCCAAGTATTTTATTTTCAAAAGGGCAAAAGGAGAAATTGGACCCCAAAAGTTGTTGTCCAATTTGTCCTGAGTACGCTGATACCCAATATGTGGGAGAAAACTACTGTATGGGCGCACGTCAGGGCTCGGAAGGGAAGTAGTGACGTTTTGGATTACAGACTTTGATGGAATGGTCTGGGGGCGTCATGTCGCATTTGGAGAGCCCCTGATGCACCTAAACAGTGGAAACCCCCCACAAGTGACCCCATTTTGGAAAATAGACCCCACAAGGAACTTATCTAGATGTGTGGTGAGCGCTATGAAGCCCCAAGTACTTCACAGAAGTTTATAACATACAGCCGTAAAAACAAAAAAATAATTTTTTTTTACAAAAATGATATTTTCGCCCCCAGTTTTTTATTTTCCCAAGGGTAACAGAAGAAATAGGACAAATTGCACAATAACTCTTGGGGTACAGAGTACGCTGATACCCCATATGTGGGGGTAAACTACTGTTTGGGCGCATGGCAGAGCTCAGAAGTGAAGGAGCACCGTTTGACTTTTTCAACGCAGAATTGGCTGGAATTGAGATCAGACGCCATGTCACATTTGGAGAGCCCCTGATGTGCCTAAACAGCAGAAACCCCCCAATTCTAACTCCAACCCTAACCCCAACACACCCCTAACCATAGTCCCAACCCTAACCACAAACCTAACCCTAACACACCCCTAACCCTAATCCCAACCCTAACCCTAATCCTAACGTTAGCGCCAACCCTAACCCTAACTTTAGCCGCAACCCTAACCCTAATGGGAAAATGGAAATAAATAAAAAAATTTAATTTTATTATTTTTCCCTAACTAAGGGGGTGATAAAGGGGGTTTGATTTACTATTTATAGCGGGTTTTTGTGATTGGCAGCTGTCACGCTAAAAGACGCTTTTTATTGCAAAAAGTAGTTTTTTGCATCACCACATTTTGAGAGCTATAATTTTTGCATATTTTGGCCCACAGTCATGTGAGGTCTTATTTTTTGCGGGACGAGGTGACGTTTTTATTGGTACCATGTTTGAGCATGTGACGTTTTTTGATCGCTTTTTATTTCGATTTTTGGGAGGTTAGAATGAACAAAAATCAGCAATTCATGAATTTCTTTTGGGGGAGGCGTTTATACCGTTTCGCATGTGGTAAAATTGATAAAGCAGTTTTATTCTTCGGGTCAGTACGATTACGGCGATACCTCATTTATATCATTTTTTTATGTTTTGGGGCTTTTATAGAATAAAAGCAATTTTATCTAAAAAATTATTATTTTTGCATAGGTTTATTCTGCGAGCTATAACTTTTTATTTTTTCGCTGATGATGCTGTATGGCAGCTCGTTTTTTGCGGGACAAGATGACGTTTTCAGCGGTACCATGTTTATTTATATCGATCTTTTGATCGCGTGTTATTCCACTTTTTGTTCTGCGGTAAGATGAAAAAGCATTGATTTTTTGCTTAGTTTTTTTTTTTTTTTTAAGGGGTTCACTAAAGGGGTTAAATAGAGGGACAGTTTTATAGGGGGGGTCGTTACGGATGCGGCGATACCAAATATGTGTACTTTTATTGTTTTGTTTTTTTTATTTACAGGAAGAAATGAATTTATTGGGGAATTTTTTTTTTTTTTTTCTTATGATTTTTTTACCACTTTTTATTTCATTTTTTTAACTTTTTTACTTTGTCCCAGGGTGGGACATCACAGTATTTTAGCAGATCGCTGGTGTGACAGTGTGCACAGCACTCTGTCACACCAGCGATCGCTCTGGCATCGCTGCAGGCTTCCTGAGCGCCTGCTCTCAGCAGGCACTGAGGAAGCCGCCTCCCTGCAAGGCGCCATCTTGGATCCGGGGACCTGGAGGGAGGACAGACCCTCGGAACAGCGCGACACATCGCGCTGCTCTGAGGGTCTCAGGGGAGCGCGCAGGGAGCCCCCTGCCTGCGCGATCCTCCCCTGTGCCCCCGGTACAACGCGATCATGTTTGATCGCAGTGTGCCAGGGGTTAATGTGCCGAGAGCGGTCCGTGACCGCTCCTGACACATAGTGCCGGGTGTCAGCTGTGATAATCAGCTGACACCCGGCCGCGATCGGCTGCGCTCCCCCTGGGAGCGCGTCCGATCGCACGGGACGTACTATCCCGTCCATGGTCATACGGGCCCAGGTACCATGGACGGGATAGTACGTCTGATGGCAGTAAGGGGTTAATATACCAGCGAAATGTAACAAGGACCCTGTTAGAATGTATGGATGGCTAATTGAATAACAAGTTTTGGAAGGGTTTTTGGAATAAAAAGCTTTGGAAGGGTTTTTGTGATTTTAATACACAGCTGTGTTCAAAAGTTTACATTTTACTTTCTTGGCCTTTTTTTGAGAATATGAATGATAACACCAAAACTTTTTCTCCACTCATGGTTAGTGGTTGGGGGAAGTCACTTATTGTCAAATTACTGTTTCCTCTTTTTAATTCATAATGACAACCCAAAACATCCAAATGACCCCGATAAAAAGTATACATACCCCATTTCTTAATACCGTGTACTGCCTCCACTAACACCAATGACAGCTTGAAGTCTTTTGTGGTAGTTGTGGATGAGGTTCTTATTTTCTCAGATGGTAAAGCTGCCCACTCTTCTTGGCAACAAGCCTCCAGTTCCTGTAAATTCTTGGGCTGTCTAGAATGAACAGCGGACTTGAGATTTCCCCAGAGTGGCTCAATGATATTGAGGTCAGTAAACTGAGATGGCCACTCCAGAACCTTCATTTTGTTTTGCGGTAGCCAATGACAGGTCGACTTGGCCTTGTGTTTTGGATCATTGCCATGTTAGAACATCCAAGTACGTCCCATTCGCAGTGACATCAGTGAGGGTGTGCGGAGTTCCGGCTGACCTGAAGTGAACTCGATAGCGTGGGAAAAACTTAAGAAACTTTCCCACGCTAATCAGTTAATCTCCGGTCAGCCGGGGAGCCTCCGCAGTCATGAATTCATTCATTCTGCAGGAGTTTACAGCCGGGCCGGTAACATTAGCACCAGTCCCTGCAGTAAACTAGTTAACCCCTTTTGATGGATTGTAGCCGGGGACCTGACTGAATGGTGAATGACGGAGAGGTATGGATATTGTTGCTTTTTTATTTTATTTTTATTACAGGAGAACAGTGGATTCAGATGGATTAGCAGCATAATAAAATTTGGTCAAAAACTATGTGTAATTATTTCATTAAAATAATTTTTAATTAATGTGTGTGTGTTTTTTAACCCTTTACTACAATAGGATTAATAATGGAGAGTTGTCTAATTGACAACTCTCCATTATTAACCCAGATTAATGTCATCTTTCAATAGCAAGGTGACATTAACCCCTAATTAACCTATGAGCCACTGCTAAAGGCAATGGGAATAGAGAGGCTAAGCGCCAGAAAAGGCACATCTAATAATAGATGTGCCTTTTCTGGCATGGCTGGGGCCAGATGTTAGTAGCCAGGGGGCCCAAAAACAATGGTCCCTCTCAAGGCTATTAATATCTGTCCTCACTCACTGGCTTTCCCTGTCTGATGGAGAAAATACCGTGGGAGCTCATGCATTTTTTTACAACGAAGTTACACTTTAAATTAACACCTACATGTCCAAAATTTTGCACGCATACACTCATCTAATTATTAGTCTAAAACATATATAAAACTAAATAAAACGGTTTACTGTATGTAAACCATGTGTCATTTCATGTCGGGTTCTGTAATGATTTTACAGAAGGGCAATTGAATTAGCTGCTATTATGCTATGTAGAAGTGTATGAACTATAAATATATATATATATATGTGTCACAATGACATGTATATATACTGCTGAAAAAAATAAAAGGAACACTCAAATAACACATCCTAGATCTAAATGAATGAAATATTCTCATTGAAAACTTTGTTGTGTACAAAGTTGAATGTTGTTAGGGTCTGCGGAACGCACCAAATATATAAAGTGGAGAGGTGCGTTCGCAGCCCGGGGTCCACCGTGCAAGCAAAGCCTGCTGCTAGTAAGATGACGAAAGTAGCGAACTCTGTTATCCCGCAGAGTCGCTAAAATAAACGCCGTAGCGCGTTGTGGCAGTAAGTGCAGACACTGTTAATTCACAGAGCCGCTAACGGGATGCCACAGTGCTATATGGCGATATGTGCGAACTCACTTAGCTTCAGTGAGCCGCAAAGTAAAACGCTAGGGCGCTGTCTAGCGTCGAGAGCGAACCCTGTTACGTCACAGAGCCGCTGAGAACAAACGCCGTGTCCTGTCAGGCTCTCAGGCACACGGTTAATTGCTAAGCGAGCATAATACGTGGTCATGCGCTAATGTCCTCGCGGGAGTCACCCGCAATCTATGGCGTCTGAACGCCAGACCCTGAATACGGCAATCAAACTCCTCACCGGTTATGCCGGTAATCTAGGGCATCTAGGACACCGACCCTGACCAGCTAGCACACTAAACTCCTCACCGATTAAGTCGGTATTCTAGTGGCTTATTTCAGCCGGGTCCCTAACCACACACACGCATGACCACACTGGCGCATAGCATACAATGGTTGATATTAGCGCATGGCGGCCCAGCCATGCTACCCTTTTATAGCAACAGCCACAGGACCTTCCAGGAACAAGGACCAATGAGAACCTGTTCAGAAGACTAGTAGTAACAGGGCCTTCCTGGCGGGCCAATAGGAGCCGCTGCAGTACCTGAGCATGTGACCCCTGATCTCCAATGAGAGATCTCACTCTGGGCACGCTCAGAAGGAAAAATGCAGGACTTTATCCCAAAGACGTCTGCTCCAGAACTGGCTACAATAGCAGATCCAGGAAAGGCAGCAGCAAGTCACTGCCCAGTAGTGGAGTGGGCAAGACGCCTGGAACGACGTCTCTGCTGAGCAGGCT
Organism: Oophaga sylvatica; assembly: GCA_033576555.1. Taxonomy (NCBI): domain Eukaryota; kingdom Metazoa; phylum Chordata; class Amphibia; order Anura; family Dendrobatidae; genus Oophaga; species Oophaga sylvatica. The sequence goes on along the minus strand of JARQOD010000001.1, from coordinate 162,648,014 downwards.
CCACTGCGGCCGGAGACGAATGGGAGACCGCAGCGGCACTGGTTCGAGACTCCCCTTGTGCAGGAGCGGGAACTCGAACCCTAACATTACCCCCCCTCCTAGGGCCCCCCCTTCTCTGGGCCTCGCTGCGTTCAAAGGCAGCGATGAGCTGCGGAGCGTGAACATGCTCGGCAGGCTCCCAAGACCTATCCTCAGGCCCATAGCCCCTCCAGTCCACCAAATAAAACTTTTTGCCCCGTACCACCTTACACCCCACGATGGTGTTCACCTCATGGTCATCCGCAGATGAACCCGATGTCCCGGCAGATGACTCAGAAAACCGGGACATGAGCACGGGTTTCAGGAGGGACACGTGAAAGGTGTCGGAGATACCCAGGCGTGGTGGAAGAGCTAAATGGTATACCACAGGGTTAACCTGCTCGAGGACCTTGAAAGGACCCAGGTAGCGGGGTGCCAACTTAGTGGACTCAACTCGCAGCCTGATGTTACGGGCGGAGAGCCACACCAAATCCCCAGGAGCAAATGTAGGAGCGGGGCGCCGATGGGCATCGGCCGAAGACCTCATCCTCTCTTTGGAGGCCTGAATGGCATCCTGCGTGCGGTCCCAAATGTCCCGTGCCTCCACAGCCCAGTCTGCCACCCTGGAATCGGCGGAAGACACGGGCATAGGCACTGGTACCCGCGGATGCTGACCGTAGTTCAGGAGGAATGGGGTCTGTCCGGTGGAATCAGCCACAGCATTGTTTAATGCAAACTCAGCCCATGGTAGCAAGGATGCCCAGTCATCCTGCCTGGCTGAGACAAAATGTCGTAGATAGGTGACCAAGGTCTGGTTGGCCCTCTCTACCAACCCATTCGTCTCAGGATGGTACGCTGAAGAGAGATTTAACTCAATACTGAGTAGACGACAAAGCTCTCTCCAGAACCGAGACGCAAACTGGGGACCTCGGTCACTGACAATCTTGTCCGGCATGCCGTGTAAACGGAAGATGTGCCTAACAAACAACGCTGCCAGAGCCCGTGCAGAAGGTAACCGTGGTAGTGGCACCAGATGCACCATTTTAGAGAAATGGTCGGTGATTACCCAAATGATGGTGCAACCCCGAGACTTGGGCAAGCCCACCACAAAGTCCATCCCAACCATCTCCCAGGGCCTGTCTGCCACCGGCAAAGGGTAAAGTAACCCAGCTGGCCGTTGTCGTGGAGACTTATTTTTGGCGCAGGAGACACACGCCCGAACATAGTCCTCAACATCACGGACCATATGCGGCCACCAATATGTCCTCGCCAGCAACTCAGATGTCCTCTTTGCCCCAAAGTGTCCACCCACCCTGGACGAATGTGCCCAAGAGAGTACCTCCGGTCGCAAATTAGTAGGCACAAAAGTCTTGCCCGGGGCACAGACTCTAGCGAAACCGGGGCCACTGTTCTCAGGCTCTCTGTGGGGACGATAAGCCGAGGCTCCTCCACCTCCTCCTCCGAGGACACCACAGAGCGAGAGAGAGCGTCGGCACGAATGTTCTTCTCTCCCGAGAGGAAATGCAGTGTGAAATGAAACCGGGAGAAGAACAAGGACCATCTGGCTTGGCGAGAATTAAGCCGCTGGGCTGTCTGAAGATATACCAGGTTTTTGTGATCCGTGAAGACTTGGAAGGGAAAGCGAGCTCCCTCCAACAGATGTCTCCACTCCGAGAAGGCCAACTTCATTGCTAGCAACTCCCTGTCCCCGATGGAATAATTCCTCTCTGCTGGTGTGAAGGTCTTGGAGAAAAAGAAGCATGGATGCTTCCGACCTTGAGCATCCTTTTGGAAGAGGACTGCTCCAGCACCAACGGACGAGGCATCCACCTCCAATATAAATGGCTTATCAACATCGGGGCGATGTAGAATGGGAGCTCTAGCGAAATGAGACTTAATAGACGTGAAGGCCTTGGAGACCTCTTCAGACCACAATTTGGGATTAGCTCCCTTTTTGGTAAGGGCAACCACGGGAGCTACCAAAGTTGAGAAGTGGGGAATGAACTGACGGTAGTAATTAATGAACCCCATAAAGCGCTGCACCGCCTTTAGAGAGTGGGGTTCTTGCCAGTCCATCACCGCCTGTAGTTTGGCAGGATCCATAGCCAATCCCTGGGCGGAGATGATATAGCCCAGGAAAGGTAAGGACTCCTGCTCAAACACACATCTCTCCAACTTTGCGTAAAGGGAATTTGCCCGTAGGAGGTCGAAGACCCTGCCAACATCCCTCCGGTGGGAGTCAATATCTGGAGAGAAGATGAGTATATCATCCAGATAGACTACGACCGAGGTGGAGAGCATATCCCGGAAGATGTCATTGACAAAGTCTTGGAAAACGGCTGGAGCATTACAGAGCCCAAAGGGCATCACCAGATATTCGTAATGCCCATCCCTGGTATTAAAAGCCGTCTTCCATTCGTCCCCCTCACGGATGCGAATCAGGTTATAAGCACCGCGCAGATCTAGTTTAGTGAATACCCTTGCTCCCCGAAGCCTATCAAATAGCTCAGAGATCAGGGGCAACGGGTACTTGTTTTTAACGGTGATGGCGTTAAGACCCCTGTAATCAATACACGGACGCAATTCTCCATTTTTCTTCTGCACGAAGAAAAATCCCGCCCCTGCCGGTGACACCGACTTCCTAATAAACCCTCTTGCCAGGTTCTCCTGAATATATTGCGACATGGCCTCTGTCTCAGGAAGAGAGAGGGGATAGACCCTTCCCCGAGGAGGTTCTGCGCCAGGCAAGAGGTCGATAGGACAGTCATAGGGGCGATGAGGCGGAAGAGTCTCCGCAGCCTTCTTGGAGAACACGTCTGCATATGACCAGTAGTGCTTGGGAAGTGGAGTAAGATCTGCGGGTAACTCAGTAGTGGTAACCTGAACGCAACTTCTGAAACATCTGCCTGTACATGCATCACTCCAACCCAGTATCCTACCCGAAGTCCACTCTATATGTGGGGAGTGGAAACGGAGCCAAGGTATACCTAGTAGGATCTCGTCTATTCCCTCGGGAAGGACGAGTAGGGAAATAAATTCCTGATGGGAAGGAGATACAGACAATGCAAGTGGGACAGTCTGGTGAGTAATTTGTGAGGGCAATGACGACCCATTCACTACCCGAACAGTCACTGATTTGTCAAGCGCCACCAGAGGTATTGCATGACGCCGAGCAAAGCAAGAGGACATGAAATTCCCCTCTGCTCCTGAGTCCACGCAAAGGTCGGCGGTGAGAATGGAAGTACCAACAGTGATTGTCCCTTTAAATGTTATCTTGGAGGAAAATGCCGCTGTCTCTAGTGAACCTCCTCCCAGGGCCACTAGACGTGATCGCTTCCCTGATCGCTGTGGACATCTGTTGGCATAGTGTCCTGCCTGCTGACAATGGTTACAAACCACGGATACTCGGACGGACCGAGACTTAGGTCCTGCATGAGGAACTTCTGTGGCCTTTTGAGGTTCGGACGCCAGATCGGGGAATTCGAGAGGTTTGGCAAAGGTAGGAGCCAACCAAACCTCTGCCTACACTGGGCCCGCTCCAACCTCCGCTCGTGAAAACGGAGGTCAATGCGGGTAGATATGGAGATAAGCTTCTCCAGTGTGGCGGGAATCTCCTGGTAGCCAAAGCGTCTTTAACATGGTCAGCCAGTCCCCGCCAGTAGATAGGAATAAGAACTTTATCAGACCAATCTAGCTCAGCAGCCAGAGTCCGAAACTGGACGGAAAACTGACTGACCAAAGACAAACCCTGTGTCAATGCCAGCAGTTGTAGCGCCGTATCGTGGGTGACCTGGGGTCCTAAAAAGACCTTTTTAAGAGCCTCCAAGAAACGAGGAGCACTCTGCACCACACGATCATCGCGCTCCCACAGCGGCGTTGCCCACTCCAACGCTCTGCCCGAGAGTAGAGAAAGTACAAAACCCACTTGTGCCCGATCCGTGGGAAAACGTGCAGCCAGAAGCTCAAGATGTATAGAGCACTGACTCACGAATCCCCGACATTGCTTGCTATCACCGGCAAACTTGTCAGGAAGCGGGAGGTGGGATAATGTAGGGGCAGAGGTGGCAGAGGACAAACTGGCTGCAGCCACGCTAGCAGCCTGAACAGCGACTGCGGTAACATCCACAGCTGAGGTTGTGCTCTCAAGAGCCTCCAACCTACCCTTCAGCTGCTGGATGTACTGCAATAGACGCTGTTCGTCCGCCATTTTACTAGCCAGACCCTGGCGCTAATATTATGTTAGGGTCTGCGGAACGCACCAAATATATAAAGTGGAGAGGTGCGTTCGCAGCCCGGGGTCCACCGTGCAAGCAAAGCCTGCTGCTAGTAAGATGACGAAAGTAGCGAACTCTGTTATCCCGCAGAGTCGCTAAAATAAACGCCGTAGCGCGTTGTGGCAGTAAGTGCAGACACTGTTAATTCACAGAGCCGCTAACGGGATGCCACAGTGCTATATGGCGATATGTGCGAACTCACTTAGCTTCAGTGAGCCGCAAAGTAAAACGCTAGGGCGCTGTCTAGCGTCGAGAGCGAACCCTGTTACGTCACAGAGCCGCTGAGAACAAACGCCGTGTCCTGTCAGGCTCTCAGGCACACGGTTAATTGCTAAGCGAGCATAATACGTGGTCATGCGCTAATGTCCTCGCGGGAGTCACCCGCAATCTATGGCGTCTGAACGCCAGACCCTGAATACGGCAATCAAACTCCTCACCGGTTATGCCGGTAATCTAGGGCATCTAGGACACCGACCCTGACCAGCTAGCACACTAAACTCCTCACCGATTAAGTCGGTATTCTAGTGGCTTATTTCAGCCGGGTCCCTAACCACACACACGCATGACCACACTGGCGCATAGCATACAATGGTTGATATTAGCGCATGGCGGCCCAGCCATGCTACCCTTTTATAGCAACAGCCACAGGACCTTCCAGGAACAAGGACCAATGAGAACCTGTTCAGAAGACTAGTAGTAACAGGGCCTTCCTGGCGGGCCAATAGGAGCCGCTGCAGTACCTGAGCATGTGACCCCTGATCTCCAATGAGAGATCTCACTCTGGGCACACTCAGAAGGAAAAATGCAGGACTTTATCCCAAAGACGTCTGCTCCAGAACTGGCTACAATAGCAGATCCAGGAAAGGCAGCAGCAAGTCACTGCCCAGTAGTGGAGTGGGCAAGACGCCTGGAACGACGTCTCTGCTGAGCAGGCTCCACTGCGGCCGGAGACGAATGGGAGACCGCAGCGGCACTGGTTCGAGACTCACCTTGTGCAGGAGCGGGAACTCGAACCCTAACAAATGTGCTGTCAACATAATCACACAAAAATCATCAATGGAATTCAAATTTTTGAACCAATGGAGGCCTGGATTTGGAGAGACCCCAAAATGAAACTGGAAACAAGTCAAAATGATGCTCAGTATTGTGTGTGGCCTCCACGTGCCTGTATGACCTCCCTACAATGCCTGTGCATGCTCCTGATGAGATTGCTGATGTTCTCCTGAGGGATCTCCTCCCAGACCTGGACTAAAGCATTCGTTAACTCCTGGACAGTCTGTGGTGCAACGTGACATTGGTGGATGGAGCGAGACATGCTGTCCCAGATGTGCTCAATTGGATTCAGGTCTGGGGAATGGGCAGGCCAGTCCATAGCTTCATCTTGTTGGAACTGCTGACACACTCCAGCCACATGAGGTCTGGCATTGTTCTGCATTAGGAGGAACTCAGGGCCAACCGCACAAGCATATGGTCTCACAAGGGGGTCTGAGGATCTCATCTCGGTACCTAATGGCAGTCAGGCTACCTCTAGCGAGCACATGGAGGATTGTGTGGCCCTCCAAAGAAATGCCACCCCACACCATTACTGACCCACTGCCAAACCGGTCATGCTGAAGGATGTTGCAGGCAGAAGATCGCTCTCCACTGCGTCTCCAGATTCTGTCACATCTGTCACATGTGCTGAGTGTGAACCTGCTGCCTGCAACATCCTTCAGCATGACCGGTTTGGCAGTGGGTCAGTAATGGTGTGGGGTGGCATTTCTTTGGAGGGCCACACAGCCCTCCATGTACTCACCAGAGGTAGCCTGAGTGCCATTAGGTACCGAGATGAGATCCTCAGACCCCTTGTGAGACAATATGCTGGTGCGGTTGACCCTGGGTTCCTCCTAATGCAGCACAATGCCAGACCTCATGTGTCTGGAGTGTGTCAGCAGTTCCTGCAATATGAAGGCATTGAAGCTATGGACTGCCATACCCGTTCCCCAGACCTGAATCCGAGTGAGCACATCTGGGACTGCATGTCTCGCTCCATCCACCAACGTCACGTTGCACCACAAACTGTCCAGGAGTTGACGGATGCTTTAGTCCAGGTCTGGGAGGAGATCCCTCAGGAGAACATCAGCAACCTCATCAGGAGCATACCCAGGCGTTGTAGGGAGGTCATACAGGCACGTGGAGGCCACACACAATACTGAGCATCATTTTGACTTGTTTCCAATTTAATTTTGTCTTGTTTTGATTTTCATTTTGACTTGTTTCCACTTTCATTTTGGGGGGTCTCTCCAAATCCAGGCCTCCATTGGTTCAAAAATTTGATTTCAATTGATGATTTTTGTTTATGTTGACAGCACATTCAACTTTGTACACAACAAAGTATTCAATGAGAATATGTAATTCATTTAGATTTAGGATGTGTTATTTGAGTGTTCCATTTATTTTTTTGAGCAGTGTATATTAGAGATAAGCGACTTTGCCTCCGGGAGGGTCGAGTCGGGTTTCGGACCATCCGACTTTACCAAAAGTCGAGTCGAACGAGATCGGCCGACTAACTAACGGCCAAAGTCGGAGTTTCGACAAAAACCGAAACCCGACCTCAATGCAAGTCAATGGGGAATAATAGTCGCCAGTAAACACACCTACAGTGCCCATTTCAATGCCAACGACATCAACTCTTATTACTTAAGCTTGTCAACCTTAATTTACTTTATAATAATAGTAACGCATTGAAAACTGGGGGTTATTTGGCTAAAATTGTGGGGGTACAGCCCAGTTAGAGAGGTGGAAAAACTGGCATATGTTGAAGTATAGGCTTTACGTTCAGCAGCTGCAAATGGAGGAATTGGAGAAGTCGGAGGAAGAGGAGGACAAAGCGAGCTATTTTGCTGCAACCTATGTGTCATCAGAGGAAGGTGGGACAAAATCCTTTGAAACCCAGGCATGGTTCATTTTAATGAAGGTGAGATCACCTACATTTTGGGTCGACAGCCGGGTCCTTCTTTCTGTCAGGATTGATCCAACAGCACTGAAGACTCTTTCTGATAGCACACTACCAGCAGGGCAAGCGAGCTCCTGTAAGACATATTGTGCCAATTCAGGCCAGGTGTCCAGTTTACAGTCAAAGTAGTCAAAGGGGAATGAACTGTGAGGGAGAACATCGATAGGGGAGGAGAGGTAATTTTGAACCATAGTTGACAACTGCTGTCTCCTGTCTGTTGCAATTAATTCAGTATTACCAGTCATGTGAGCGGTACTCGAGAAATCAGTCCACAACATGGTCATGAAACCCCTGTCTCCAATGCCACTTCGGCTGTGTGCACCACAAACACCTTTTCCATGTTGCCCAGTACGGCTCATGGCAGAACCTGCACCGCTGCTATGTGCTGGGAATGCCTCTAACAAATGGTTTACCAGAGTTGCTTGTTTGCTCTCCAATATTAGCTCTAGGTTCTTCTGTGGCATGATGTTCTGTAATTTGCCTTTATAGCGTGGATCGAGGATGCTGGCCAACCAGTAGTCGTCATCCTTCATAATTTTGGCAATGCGGGGGTCCCTTTTTAGGATCTGCAAGACATAATCACACATGTGGGCCAATGTTCCAGTTGTCAATGATGCACTGCCAGTGGTGGGTGGAGAAGCACTTTCTGCCAAATCCACATCCCTCCAGTCACGCACAAACCCTGTACCTGACCTAGGCAAGCCAACATTTTCTCTTGCTCCTGTTATGATCTGCTACAAGCACTAAGGAAAGGTGGGAATTCTGTCCCTACAATAGGACTGAGCTGGATCCCTACGATGTAACGGGGAACCTGATCCTGCGACCAGACCCGCTAAAGTCCTCAGCTAGTCTGAATGAAGACCTATAGTTGCGAGGGAGGAATCCCTACAAGATCTAGGGACTGGGTGAAAAGGTGGACACCTCCTAACAGAAAGTGTAGCAGGGAAAATAAAACAGAAAACAAATACTAAGAGATACTAAGATCTAGCAAAACTGACAGAGTAAGGCACCTAAGCACCCGGCTAGCTTAAGAGTAGATAATACAATGAAGTCCAGCAAGGCCAGAAGGGCGGAACCAGACCAAATAGGGTAAAAAGGTCATGTGACCAGCAAAGTGAAACAAAACCTAACAAGAGGGTTCTAACAGTACCCTCCCTTCTAAGAGGATCCTCCGGATCCCCTAGGACTTAGGCTTATCCGGAAACCTCTTGTGAAACGCTCTGACAAGTCTAGACGCAGAAACATCATCCGCCCTCACCCATGAGTTATCCTCGGGTCCATAACCCTTCCAAGCGACGAGGTACTGTAAACTCCCTCTATACCGTCTAGAATTTAGGATGCGGGAAATCTCATATTGCCTGTCCTCCACCACCAGGGGAACAGTGGCCGAGACGTCTCCATCTGAGACCTCAGCTTTTTTCAAGAGAGAAACATGAAACACCAGATTAATCTTCCAGGAGGTGGGAGGGCTCCAACTTAACAGCAGATTGGTTAATAACCTGAAGCACCTTAAAGGGCCCTACAAACTTGGGACCCAATTTCTTAGACGGAATCCTCAAGCGCAGATTCTTAGAGGACAACCAAACCATGTCACCAATAGCAAACAAAACCTCTTGTCGTTTTCTATCAAAATACACTTTGGATCTTTTGTTAGCCTCCTGAAGATTACCACGCACATCAGTCCAAACTCTCTCCAAAAGACCAGAAAAATTCTCCTCTTCAGGTACAGCCGATCCCAACTTGGAAAATGACCCAAACGACGGATGTCTCCCAGTACAACAAAAAAAAGGCGAACAACCAGCAGAAGCGGATGTATGGTTGTTAAGAGCAAACTCAGCAAGTGGCAGAAACTCAGACCACCCCTCTTGATTATCAGTCACAAAACAACGCAAGAACTGCTCAACATCCTGGTTTTTCCTTTCTGTCTGGCCATTAGACTCCGGATGATATCCGGATGAAAACGACAAATGAACTCCCAACCTGTCACAAAAGGCGCGCCAAAAACGAGCCACAAACTGAGGTCCCCTATCGGAAACAATGTCAGTAGGAACACCATGTAGTCTGACTATTTCCTTGACAAAGGCCTTAGCAAGAGTCTTAGCGCAGGGCAGTTTGATGAAAGGAACCAAGTGACACATCTTGCTAAAACTGTCCACGACCACCCAGATGACAGTGAAACCCTCAGAGGGGGGAAGGTCAGTAATAAAGTCCATAGCCAAATGTGTCCAAGGTGCACTAGGGACCTCCAGAGGGCAAAGCAACCCCGCAGCAGGAGTATGAGAAGACTAAGATCTAGCACACACAGTGCATTGACGCACCCACTTAATGACTTCCTTCTGCCATCCTGGCCACCAAAAACTGCGACCCACAAGTCTCTTGGTCTCAGAGATTCCAGGATGACCTGCCAACCGAGAGTCATGACATTCATCAAACAAATCTCTCCTCAGGGTACCAGGCACAAACAACCTCCCATGCGGCGTGTTAGATGGGGCATTCTCCTGTGCTTTAAGAATCTCATCTTCCAGCACGGAGTTTAAAACAGCAATAACAACCCCCTCTTGCAAGATGTTTTCCTCCTCCTCCTCAGTACCCACCATAGGAGAAAAGCTGCGAGACAAAGCATCAGCTTTAACATTTTTAGTACCTGGGATGTAAGTAACGGTAAAATTAAACCGTGAGAAAAGCAGTGCCCACCTAGCCTGACGGCATTCAAGCGTTTGGCAGCATCAAGGTATATCAGGTTTTTATGATCGGTGAAGACTTGAATGGGAAATTCCGCTCCCTCCAAAAAATGACGCCAGTGTTCAAATGCGAGTTTAATTGTCAACAATTCCCGATTACCGATATCATAATTTAGTTCAGACACAGAAAATTTCTTTGAAAAAAAAGCACAGGGATGTACTCCATCCGACTTTTCCTGAGGCAACACCGCGCCGACCCCCACAGAAGAAGCATCAACCTCAACCAAAAATGGTTTAGTCACATCAGGCTGCGTAAGGATGGGAGCAGAGCTGAACCTCTCCTTTAGCAACACAAAAGCCTCAATAGCCTCAGCAGTCCACTCAACCGCATCAGCACCTTTCCTGGTGAGATCGGTCAGAGGTTTGGCAATCACAGAAAAATCTTTTATGAATTTTCTATAATAATTGGCGAACCCCAAAAACCTCTGTATTGATTTCACACCAATAGGTCTAGGCCATTCCTGCACAGCTTGCACTTTCACCGGGTCCATCTCAAAACCTTCACTGGAGACAATGTAGCCCAAAAAACTAAGTCTCTGTACAGCGAACTCACATTTTTCTAGTTTGGCAAAAAGTGAATTATCACTCAGTAACTGTAATACTTCACGCACACTCCTCCAATGAGACTCCAAATCCGGTGAATAAATCAAAATGTCATCCAAATACACAACCACACTTCTGCCGATCAAAGGTCTAAGGATGTCATTAATAAGATTCTGAAAAAATGCCGGAGCACTGGAAAGTCCAAAAGGTATGACCAGATTCTCAAAATGACCCAGTGGAGTGTTAAACGCAGTCTTCCATTCATCCCCCGCCTTCATGCGCAACAAATTGTATGCCCCTCGAAGATCAATTTTCGAGAACCACTTGGCCCCCACTAACTGGTTAAACAAATCAGGAATCAATGGCAGTGGGTAAGGATTGCGTACAGTAATCTTATTAATCTCACGAAAGTCTAGACAAGGCCTTAAACCGCCGTCCTTTTTTTTAACAAAAAAAAATCCAACCGCCACAGGAGACTTGGAAGGCCTAATGTGACCGGCGGCCAAGCTTGTCTGTATGTATTCCTCCAAAGCCTTTCTCTCAGGAATAATCAAATTAAATAAGCGACTTTTAGGAAGAGTCGCTCCAGGGACAAATTCAATTGCACAATCATATCTCTATGAGGAGGCAATACCTGCGATTCTTTATCAGAAAAAACTATCCAAAAATCCTGAATAGGTACAGGTAACTCCCCCTTAACTACAGCAGCAATACGCCCGTTACAACACTTGTCATAACAACTGGGACTCCAGGACTTAATTTCATTGGTAGACCACTCCAGTACCGGATTGTGCAATTTTAACCAGGTAACCCCAAAATCACCGGTGAGGGCAAATTATTCAAAACCACCAAATCCAAATTCTCTTGATGAACACCATTAATAGTAAGAGGAAATTCACAGATATGGTGAGTAACATTTTTCAAGTGAGAACCATCCACAGACACCACATTAATAGGGGAAGACAGAAGTTTGGGTTTTAATTTTAGTTTTTTCCAAAAATTTCCCATCAATCACATTGAGAGTTGAACCACAATCCACAAATACCCGAAACTCCATTAATTCCTCCTCAACGGCAGTGGTAGCAGAAAGAAAGACACCTTTATTGTTTAAACAAGCTATACGGGCGAAACTGACCTCATTTTTTTTCTCTCTTTATTCATTCGAAGCGCACAGTTCTTAATAAAATGCTCCGATTTACCACAGTAGAAACACAAGCCCTTAGCAAATCTGCGTTCTTTTTCCCGAGAGTGAAGTGTCATTGCTCCAATTTCCATCGGCTCTGCAATGTCAGTACATTCCTTCTCCAAACTTGGAGCTGACAAGGCAGATTTACTCTCATTAACCCTTGCACGCAGTCTCCTATCCACCCGTATGGCTAATTGCATAGCCTCTTGCAAGTTACCAGGTATAGGATAAGCAATCAGCAAATCTTTAACCCTTTCACTTAACCCTGCAAGAAATAAACTTTTCAAAGCTGAATCGTTCCAGCCCACCTGTGTGGACCACCTTCTGAAGTGAGTACAATATTTCTCCACATTACCTGATCCCTGTCTCAAACGTCTCAATTCTGTCTCAGCTGATGAAACACGATCCGGATCGTCATATAACAACCCCAAAGCAGAAAAAAACTATCCACTGATATAAAGCATGGATCACTAGGCTGCAGAGAAAAGGCCCAATCCTGAGGTTCTTTGCGCAAAAGTGACATTATGAACCCTATGCGCTGTGATTCCTCACCAGAGGATCTGGGTCTCAAACGGAAATACAACAAGCAAGCATTTTTAAAAGAAAAAAAATCTTGTTGTTCACCAAAAAATAAATCAGGCAAACGTACCTTTGGCTCCACGAAATGTGCTCCAGAACAACTACTCACGTGTTGCTTTATCTCAGCCACCTCCAGAGAAAGTCCCTGCAGGCGCTGAACCAAATCCTGAACCGACACCATGATGGAAAACAGAAAATCTTTCCTTAGAGATTTTTTTATTTTTTTTTTTTTTGGCTGGACTTACTGTTATGATCTGCTACAAGCACTAAGGAAAGGTGGGAATTCTGTCCCTACAATAGGACTGAGCTGGATCCCAACGATGTAACGGGGAACCTGATCCTGCGACCAGACCCGCTAAAGTCCTCAGCTAGTCTGAACGAAGACCTATAGTTGCGAGGGAGGAATCCCTACAAGATCTAGGGACTGGGTGAAAAGGTGGACACCTCCTAACAGAAAGTGTAGCAGGGAAAATAAAACAGAAAACAAATACTAAGAGATACTAAGATCTAGCAAAACTGACAGAGTAAGGCACCTAAGCACCCGGCTAGCTTAAGAGTAGATAATACAATGAAGTCCAGCAAGGCCAGAAGGGCGGAACCAGACCAAATAGGGTAAAAAGGTCATGTGACCAGCAAAGTGAAACAAAACCTAACAAGAGGGTTCTAACAGCTCCCTGAGAAGCATCCTCCTCCCCAAAATAATCATCCCCCTCATCTTCCTCATCCTCCTCTTCTTCCTCTACCTCGTCCAGGACAGTTCCCTGAGCAGACAATGGCTGACTCCTCCTCCTCCTCTTCCTCCTCCGCTGCAGACGCCTGATCCTTAATGTGCATCAAAGTTTGCAAGAGCAGACGCATAAGTGGGATGCTCATGCTTATGATGGTGTTGTCTGCGCTTACCAGCCATGTGCATTCCTCAAAACACTGAAGGACTTTACAGAGGTCTTTCAGCTTTGACCACTGCACACCCGACAACTCCATGTCTGCCCTCAATCTGCCTGCCCGTGTATCCTCCCACAAATGCATTACAGCCTGCCTCTGTTCGCACAGTCTCTCAACCATGTACATGATGGAGTTCCACTTTGTTGCAACGTCTATGATTAGGTGGTGCTTGGGGAGGTGGAGCGATCGCTGCAGCCTCTGCATACGACTGGAGTCTACGGGCAGGCGAAGGATGTGAGTGCACAGTCTTTGCACCTTATGGAGCAGGGCTGGTAACTCTGGATAATTATTTATGAAGCACTGCGCCACGAGGTTCAAGGTGTGAGCCAGGCAAGGTATGTGTCTGAGTTTGCCAGGGCTATGGCCGCCACAAAATTACATCCATTATCACTGACTACCTTGCCTGGCTCAAGATGTAGACTGCCCAGCCATGACTCAGTTTCTCGCTGCAAGTAGTCAGCCAGTACCTCCGCGGTGTGTCTGTTGTCGCCTAAAGACATCATCTTTAAAACAGCCTGCTGATGCTTACCACTAGCTGTTCGATAGTGTGATACCTCGTGTGCAACACTGTCAGCTGCGGATGGAGTGCTCGTGCGACTGCGCTCTGTCGACGAGCTTTTGCTTCTGGAGGAGGGTCGAACGCCTACAGCCAACTGTTGCCTATACCGTGGGCTAGGCAGTACTGTTTCACCGCCTCTGTCCCTGTGGAGCCTGCATCCACCACATTAACCCAGTGAACAGTGATGGACACGTAACGGCCCTGGCCATGACTACTGGCCCATGCATCTGTTGTGAGGTGCATCTTTCCACTCACTGATTGTTTGAGTGCATGGACAATGCGGTCTTTCACATGCAGGTGAAGGGAAGGGATGGCTTTTCTAGCAAAGAAGTGCCAACTGGGTTGGTCATAGAGCTCTCGGAACACTGCGCTTTCAACCAAACGGAAGGGCATCATCTCTAATGAGATCAGTTTGGCAATGTAGGCGTTCAAAGCCAGTGTACACAGATGAGAGGATGAGTACTTTCTTGTCCTACTCATAGTATCTGCTAGGATGAGCTGGACTTGAGAGCTGCATATGGTGGAACTAGCAGTGGACATAGCGGACTGAGAGGTGGTTGGTGATGGTGATGGTGGTGGTGGTGGTGATGGCCTAGATTCAGTCTTTCGTTGGAAAAACATTGGGATTCCCTGACTGCTTTGGCCTTGCGACGACACCTCAACATTGCTAGCTGGTGGTGTGCTAACTGGTGGGCTTACAGTGGGGGAAACAATGTAGCGTTGCTGGCTACCTTCAGTCTGAGCAGGTGTACGTGTGGTACTTGAGGTTTAGTAGTCCGTCCACGCTTACAAGTGTATGGTGTTTACATGTCTAAGCATGCAACTGGTATTCAAATTTCGGAGATTTTTCCCTCGGCTAAAAGTCGTTCCGCACTTCTTACAGATAACCTTTGCCTCATCAATAGGATTTTGGTCAAAAAGGTGCCACACTGCACTCTTCCTACTATGGGAAAACTTTTCAGCGCTTGCACGCTGCGTTAATTTGATCATCTGGCCAAGCTGTCCTGCAACTCTTTTTGTTTTTTTAACTCGTTTTTGGACTGCTACAGGCCTGCCAGATAACCGCAGCTGCGATGTCGATGCCTGCTGCGGATCCTCCTCCTCTTCTGAGCTATTAACAGCGGCACCCTCTTCCCCCAATGTATGCCAATTCGGGTCAACAACTGGGTCATCCATCACCTCCTCTTCAATTTCATCTGCACCTTCCTCTGTGTCACCGTGTAAGGTGGTATAGTATGCAGGAAGGGGCACCTGAGTTTCATCAGGGTCAGATTCTGTCTCAGTAGACTGCGAGGGCAATGCAGTGCTCTGGGTGAATGTACCAGCAGAATCATAATGTAGCAGTGGCTGTGCATCAGTGCACTCCATGTCATATTCATCTTGGACTCGGGAATTCAGGATTTGACTTGATAAGTTAGGCATGGTATGTGAAAAGAGCTCCAGGGAGTAATCTGAAGTGTGGCCTGCCGCATCCTTCACTTTTGGTGGAGTGAAGGACACAAGGAAAGGTGTTGTTCCTGACCAGGAGCCTGCACTGATGACTCAGTGCTTGCAGTTTTTGAAACTTCAGAAGAGGAGGCGATAGAGCAGGAGGCTGTTTCGGCAATGTAAGCCAAAACCTTTACCTGATGCTTCCTCTTTAAAAGCGGTTTACCTACTCCCAGAAAAGGGAGCCTTCCAGGCCTTCTGAAGCAAGACAATGACGCAGGCTCAACACCTCCTGCCTTAGGTGCTATTGTGCTTTTGGCACTACCAGCAGATGCTCCACCACCACCATCAGTACCAGCTGCCCCCCCGCCCAAGTCCGCGGCCTCTTCCACCATACTTCCTCATGTTTGGGAAAATGTAACAAAAATACCAGCAGATATATGGTACTTTATGAGGAGCGTAAAGCTGTATACGGTGTAGGGGAAAATTTAAATCTCTGTATATATTTCCAGAGTCACACACAGACACTCACTCAGTATGGATTTGACCGTAATACAAAATGCAGAAAAATGGTACTGTATCAGAAGCGTACAGCTGTATACGGTGTAGGGGAAAATTTAAATCTCCGTATATATTTCCGGAGTCACACACAGACGCTCACTCAGTTTGGATTTGACCGTAATACAAAGAGCAGATATACGGTACTGTATCAGAAGCGGACAGCTGTATACTGTGTAGGGGAAAATTTAAATCTCCGTAAATATTTCCAGAGTCACACACAGACGCTCACTCAGTATGGATTTGACTGTAATACAAAGAGCAGATATACGGTACTGTATCAGAAGCGGACAGCTGTATACTGTGTAGGGAAAAATTTAAATCTCCGTATATATTTCTGGAGTCACACACAGACGCTCACTCAGTATGGATTTGACTGTAATACAAAGAGCAGATATACGGTACTGTATCAGAAGCGTACAGCTGTATACGTTGTAGGGAAAATTTCAATCTCCCTATATATTTCCGTAGTCACACACAGACGCTCACTCAGTATGGATTTGACTGTAATACAAATAGCAGATATACGGTACTGTATCAGAAGCCGACAGCTGTATATGGTTGGTGTATTGGAAAATTTCAATCTCCGTATAAATTTCCGGAGTCAGACACAGACACTCACTCAGTATGGATTTGACCGTAATACAAAAAGCAGAAAAACGGTACTGTATCAGAAGCGTACAGCTGTATACGGTGTAGGAGAAAATTTAAATCTCCATATATATTTCTGGAGTCACACACAGACGCTCACTCAGTATGGATTTGACCGTAATAAAAACAGCAGAAATACAGTACTGTATCAGAAGCGTACAGCTGTATACAGTGTAGGGAAAAATTTAAATCTCCATATTTATTTCCAGAGTCACACACAGATAGTCAGCATGTATTTGTGTAGCCCAGCTGCGCTTGGAATCACATTTCCCAGGAGGATGCACCAAAGGTAACACCCACAGAGACCTGATATGCACACAACACACCTTCACCATTCCTAGAGCCACCAGAGGGAGCCCTTTTGTAGTATATAAGGGTAGTGAAGTCACAGCAGACAAACAGTCTACGCCTAGACAGCAGAGAGTTCAGTCTAGCTGAGAACGAGTCTTGCTAGTCACCTCTGAGAGGAGTTGAGAGTTGCTGAGAGAACCTGAAGACTGCAGCTTTGAGCTTAGTTCAATGTGTGGAGGCTAGTACGAGTGGAGAAAGATAGCCACTTCAGCCTGGTCAGAACTGAGTCAACTGAGTGCAGTTCAGG
Source organism: Oophaga sylvatica (assembly GCA_033576555.1). NCBI lineage: Eukaryota > Metazoa > Chordata > Amphibia > Anura > Dendrobatidae > Oophaga > Oophaga sylvatica. The sequence goes on along the minus strand of JARQOD010000001.1, from coordinate 162,630,942 downwards.
GAACAAGCATGCCGACGCTTTGAGAGCGGTGAAGAGAGAGAAGAATCAGCTATCTTCTGCTAGTGTGCCTATGCTAAAGGACGGAGTAGGACGAAAGGCGAGTGGAAGAGAAGAAGAGAGTAATAGAGGTTGAAACAGCATTGATAGCTTACCTCTACTCTGAATAACCGGACACCGGGTCCGAGCTTGCTAGAATCTACACGACTAGTAGGAGATACCGGAGACCCTGCGGGACTTCAAGTTGCAGGAGCCCACAAGTGTTGATACGTAACCAGGGTCAGAAAGACAGGAGTCTGGGCTGGATCCACCATTGGAGACACTGTTCTATCCTAGAGAAGGCCCCACCACAAAGTCAGCCGGGCGTATAAGTGAAGACAGAGTTAGACTTCGTAATATACAGGTCAGAAACTCACACTACAGGAGTAAGGAGGCCTACACCTACTCAGTGGGAATAACTGGACGTGCATCCTCCACCCTGCCAGCATCCTGGGACGTGCCTGTTATCCCACCAGTAAAGGTACAGAAAGAGACTTTGTGTGTGTCTGCCTTATTACTCCTGCGGCTGAACTCCCCTTCTCCGTCCTGCACCCCTATACCCCGTTTACCCTGAAGGACCCCAGCCTTGTCTGTGGAAGGCTTAACACCTTGCTGCCCAACACCAACCCTTCAGCGGATCTGCATAGCAGCGCTGGTCACACTGACCAGGTACCACAGGTGGCGTCACGAATTCCTACAAATACTTTAATCCCCTGTAAATACCCCCCTTTTTAGTGAGCGCCTAGGGCCACGGACCGAGCTGTGCTACCCGTGACATCCCCCATTGAAGTGAACGGGCTCAGTGCCGAGTACCCCACAGGCCCTGGCGGGCTACTCATATTTGTCCGTGATACCAGCCGGTACACGGTAGTGTGTGAGGAGCGTACAGCTCTATACGGTGTGGGAAAAAATGAACTGTCGGTAACTGTGCAGAAAAAAAGAAGAAAAGTATTAGTGCTGTGTAAAAAGCAGTCTGCACAGCAGTGTACACACAGCAATACAGCTATCAGGCAGCCTAATAACCAGCGCTGTTGCACACAAGAAAATCCTCCCCTGTCACTGCACACTAACTGTACAGCACAATTGCTATCAGCACAAGCACAGAAGAACTTCTCTTTCCAGCCCTAACTCTCTCCCTACTGATAAACAGTCAGCAACCTCTCCCTACTGTTAAGATTGCCAGAAGTAAAATGGAGGTCGGCGGTCAGGGCTATTATAGACACTATGACGCCCCCCAAAGCAAGCCAATCACTGCAATGCCCTTCTCTAAGATAGTGGTGGACGCTGCACATGACATGTCGTTGCTCACAGTGTACGTCCTTGCTCATTGGCTGAAAAAAGGCGCCTGAAAGCATTCTGGGAAAACTGACTTTGGTGCTCGTTTTGCCGACCGCATGTCCGACCTCACGCTATGGTCGTGTTTCGGCCAGCAAAACCCAATTTTGGCGAAAGTCGGCGACTTATAAATCTAACCGACCTGTTTCGCTCAACTCTAGTGTATAAATATATATATATATGTATTCTGTGTATATATCTATTCTTTCCATTCTTTATTAAACATGTCAATGTGATTTTACAGTATACCACACTGAATTGCCAGTTTACCTAAAGGACACCAGGGCGTATTTCTCGCAAGTCACACGTGTGGTCCTTGTGTAATCCGATTTTTCTCGCACCCATAGACTTGCATTGGCGATTCTCGGCTGACATACGGTGCAAATCGCAGCGTCATCTGATTTTTACCATTGTGCAACATTTCCTCTAATGGTACAATCTCTGCTGCAATCCCTGCTCGCTGTCATCTGATTTTTACCACTGTGCAACAATTCCTCTAATGGTACAATCTCTGCTACAATCCCTGCTTGCTGTCATCTGATTTTTACCACTGTGCAACATTTCCTTTATTGGTATATATCAGTGCCTGCTGAATGTTTACTAAATTCATTTGTTGCATTATACTCAATACTTACTGCTGTATAGCCATGCTGGGGCCAGTAGAGATGCTATCAGGTGCAAGGTGTTACCAGCATATGCATGTAGCCAGGCCCTGTACCTTTGTCTAAGCTCCCCTGGTGTGCTGGGCAGCTGCTAATTTATCCCAAACCAGCTCCCACAATCCCTCTCACCTGATCCTCAACTCATTCCTATATATTCAGTAGCAGCCTAAGGGGTCCACATGTGTTGGGTCAGGCATGCGTATTTCTGCAACATAAGTATCACTGCAGCAAAAGTATCAAGAAGCTGCAGTTATATCAACGACAGTTAGTCACGGCTGGAGTCAGGACCTCACACTATCTATCTGTCTCTTTTGGGTATGTCTGCTGAGTAAGCACTTCATATTACTTGTACCTGGCTTTTCTATTAACCCGTCCCACTCTATCACCATGTTTACATATGCCCTCACAGTGTTTGCTCTGTTAATCCTCACTCTCCTTCGCTATCCCCAAACCCCGCACCCTCTAACCAAATATTCATCTCCCCTTCCCTCTTACCTCCCCACCTGACCTCCTCTGCTGACCTGCTCCCCAACCTCAAATCTGTCCTAATAAAACATAAAGCCACCCACTCTCTTTCTCCCACTTGCTCTTCCTTTCTCTGCTTCTCCTCTGAACTCATAATCTTTCCCCCATCTCACAGATCTTCCTTACCTGACCTATCTATCACAATTAACGACATCACGCTTTCCCCCGTATCGGAAGTCCGCTGACTCGGAGTAACCCTTGACTCTGCCCTGTCCTTGAAACCACACATCCAAGCTCTTTCTACCTCCTGTCGCCTTCAGCTCAAAAATATTTCCAGAATCTGTCCTTTCCTCAACCCTCAATCTACTAAAATGATTGTGCATGCAATCATCATCTCCCGCCTCGACTACTACAACATCCTTTTCTGTGGCCTCCTTGCTAACACCCCCGCACCTCTCCAGTCCATCCTTAATTCTGCTGCCCTCAGCGTATCCAGTTCAAATTACTAATACTGACCTACAATGCCATCTATACCCTATCTCCCCATATGTCTCTGAACTAATCTCTACCTTCCCTCACGTAATCTCTGATCCTCCCAAGACCTCCTTCACACTTACTTGCTCCTCACCCAACCGCCTCCAAGACTTTTCCCTATTATCCACCTCCTCTGGAATTCTTTGCCCCAACACGTCCGGCTATCAACCACATTCGGATCCTTCAGACGGAACCTGAAAACCCACCTCTTCAGGAAAGATTACAGCCTGCAATGACCTTGCTACCTCCTCACCACTAACGGAGATATCGCCTCAACCAACACCGGGACTGCTGCAACTCACCAACCTGTTGTCTCCTTCCCAACAATCCTGTAGAATGTAAGCCTGAAAGGGCAGGTTCCTCTCCCCTCTGTATCAGTCTGTCATTGTTAGTTTGTTTACTATAAGTGATATCTGTAATTTGTATGTAACCCCTTCTCATATACAGCACCATGGAATCAATGGTGCTATATAAATTAATAATAATAATAAATTCACTCGCATGTATATTACGGCGGAGAAAAAAAATCGGCTGCTGGGAGCTGTACCATAGATTAACATTGGCCGAGTGCAATGCGATATTTTTTCCCACATTGCACTCGTCCGTATTTCTCGCTAGTGTGACTCCGGCCTTAAAGTGCCACTCCAGCCATGCAATAAAAAAATGCTGGAGTGGTGCTTTAAAGGAGTTATTTAAGAAGCCACATGTGAATGGTGCCACAGAGCACAGAATCGACCACAGCTCTAGTTACGTGATGCTCTTCAGAGCTCTGGTTCTCGAGATTATGGGGGTCCCAGAGATTGGCAAATTATCCCATATACCAAGGAGAAATGGTTACTTGGGGTAACCCATTTAAACAGGTTTTCCAAGATTTGTCTTTGTTTGGCCATAGGAATATAAAAAATAAACCAATAATGACAATCCAGAAGTGCAATACAGCCTCTCCGACAACGTGACAGGAGAAGTGTATGTATACAGTGTATAAATACAGAATAAGGCCCTGATCACACGTTCAGTATTTTACATCAGTATTTGTAAACCACGACCACAGTCGGCGCAGTAGCAGCTATCGGTGTATATAAAGGTGATCCAATAGCTGCTACTACGCATGCACCGGTGGTGCCATCTTGGAGGAGAATTTTTTTTCTCTACAAAGATGTCACCACCTGTGCAGTAGCAGTTGTCGGATCATCGATAGCTGCTACTGGGCAGGCGCGGCCGGCACCATTTTCAAAACAGATTTTTTTTTTTTTACGAAATTTAACGAAATTCAGGATAACCTTTAACTAATTAATTATATACACAGTACATATGCGATCAGGCTTCAGTGCAGATGCCACCATTGGCATCTGCCTGCAGAAGAGGATTTATTTTTCCTACAATATAGCCGTGTCATGGGTGCATCGCCACGAAGATCGTCGCGATTGCACATTCTGACTTCTCGCAGCTGAGTTGCTGTTACTTTGTGTTTGGTGGTGAGGGAGTTAATTTTACCTGGCTCTTTGCTAAGACTAGGTCCAGCCTCGCCCGGCTGCTTTTGATTATGCACTAATTAGCTTCCTTTTTATACCTGCCAGTCTGCTTGTTAGATGCCGGTGAAAGCATTCATACAGACTGCAGATAGGATCGGTTCTGAGAAGACTTAAGCTAAGAGCTCCTTTGTTGTTTCTCCTCTCCTTGCTTATAGTTTATCTCCTAGACCTTTGGTGTTCCCTCTGTGTTTAAATGTTGTATGCAAGACAGTATTTACTTTATCCCCTGTCTGTCTCGTTTGTCCTTACTGTTTGTTAACCTTTACCTGTCCATTCCCTATGGTGGTAATCAGGGTCCTTCTAAGGACTAGATTACAGTGGTCAGGGATTTATAGGAGACAGGGTTTACGCTGGCGGCCTGGACCTCTGTACCATTAACAGTACCTCCAGGTAGAGGGACTAGTCAGGACCCCAGTTTAGGGTCAGCATAGACCCCGGTCCACCTCAAGCCAGAGACAGCGTGAAAAGGATTCAGTATTGACCCACAGGATATTATGTCAGGTAATACTATGCTATATATACATGTTAATGTTACCTATTTATATGTTATATAGAATGTTGTCCCACTTGATAGATTACTGACATTATTTATATATATCTGTGATACAGCGTGACAAGCCGCTAGTGTTTTGTCAGAGCGGCTCTTTAGTGCCGCTGGTGGAATTATAACTGATTAGTGCATCTGCCTGTCAACTGAAAATGCTGCCAGGATGGCTCTTATAAAAATGAACAAGGGCTGGTGTTGTGAATGGGTTTGAGATGAGTTCTGAGCAGAGGCTCCCTCTGGTGGTTACAAGCGGTACTAGTGAGGATTGTGAGGACTGGGAATCAGGTGTTACTGATTGGTCTTATGTAAGGGAGTCATTTTCCCATCAGGGTTGCCGGTGATCAATTGTTCTGGTCTGAATCCTTCTTTCCAGTTTCCCTTGTAGCCTGCTGTGTCGTGTCTGCATCTCCTGCTATCAGATAAGACAATTTCTTATTTTGTGTTTTTACTATATTTTTGCATTTTGTCCTGCACTTCTGTGGGGGCCTTCAGGGTCCCCTCCGGGGGCTTTTGCCCTCTCAGTTTAGTCCAGCCACTGTGTTTTGTACTTTTGCTTTTTCCAGTTTTTTTTCGGTTGCTGCTGTTTTGTTTTTGTTACACCAGAGAACTAATTTAGGTGGTAGAGGTCGTGTGATCTCAGGTGATTTTGAAATTAGTAGAGTTGGTGTTTTTTCAGGGTTTTCTGAGATTGCAGTAAGTACCCTTCCTATCCTTTTCTATTTAGATAGTTTGGGCCCCAGCGTTTGCTCATACTATTTTCTTTCTGTGTCAGTATTTCCTCTTGTCTAACCGCCATTACATGTTTGGGGGCTTTCTATTATCTTTGGGGTTCTGCTCCGGGGCAGATAGCTTTCCTATTTCTATCTTTAGGTGTAGTTAGTTTCTCAGGCTGTGACGAGGCGTCTAGGACCAACGTAGGAACGCTCCACGGCTGCCTCTAGTTGCGGTGGTTAGTCAGGGTACTGCAATCTCATAGATTCCAACTGCTCTGGTGTATTTCCTTTTTTACCTGCACTCCTCAGCTACCGTAACATAACAGTATCACCGGACATAAAAATTGTATGGTACTCACAGAAGGGAAAAAATATTTTGAAGGAAGAAAAGTTGTCAGAGATATTTTTCTGTTTGTTGCATTTTTTTTTTTTTTTTTTTTTCCCTCTGTATCTCTGGGTGCTGGGGAGGATCTTTTCTCCTAATGGAGTTTGCACAGTTGTCTGGCCGTGTGGATCAGCTTGCCACTGAGGTTCAGAGTATTGCTGCATATCTTGCTAGGTTGCCTGTTGTGGAACCTAGGATCCCCATGCCAGATTTGTTTTTAGGGGATCGAGCTAAGTTTCAGAATTTCAAAAATAATTGTAAATTGTTTCTTGCCTTAAAATCTAAGTCCTCAGGAAACGCAGCGCAGCAGGTTCAAATTATCATCTCTCTCCTGTGCGGCGATCCTCAGGATTGGGTTTTTTCCCTGATACCTGGGGATCCTGTTTTGAGTGATGTTGATGCATTTTTTCAGGCTTTGGGGTTATTGTACGATGAGCCTAATGTCACTGATCAAGCTGAAAAAGCCTTGTTGGCATTAAATCAGGGGCTTGATGACGCTGAGTTATACTGTCAGAGATTCCGTAGGTGGGCAGTCCTGACCAAGTGGAATGACGACGCTTTGGCGGCCCTTTTCCGGAAGGGTCTGTCGGATAATGTAAAGGATGTTATGGTGGGATTCCCTGTCCCCTCTGGTCTCAATGATTCTATGTCATTAGCGATTCAAATTGACAGACGTTTGCGTGAGCGAAGAAGTATACGTGGAGTGGTGTTGCCTTGTGAGCCAGCTGCTGAGCCCATGCAGTGTGATGGAGTGGTGTCTGGGGCACAGCGTCATGAGTTTCGAAAGCGCAATGGGTTATGTTTCTACTGTGGTGATGCCTCTCATGCTATTTCAGTCTGCCCTAAGCGGGGAAGACATTTTGCACGCTCAGTTGTCTTGGGTAGTGTTCAGACTAAGTTTTTATTAACTGTCACTCTGATATGCTCTCTGTCCTCATTTTCTGCTCAGGCTTTCGTTGATTCTGGAGCAGCTATTAACCTGATGGATTATGATTTTGCTAAACGTTGTGGGTTTCCCTTGATACCCCTACAGAAGCCTATTCCTCTACTGGGGATCGATTCTACCCCTTTGGCTGAGAATAAACCCCAGTTTTCTACTCAGGTGATAATGAGGGTTGAACCTGATCACCAGGAGTGCTGCAAATTTTTGGTTCTATATAATCTGCATGACATTATAGTGCTGGGTTTCCCTTGGTTACAGTCTCATAATCCTGTTTTGGATTGGAAATCTGTGTCTGTAACCAGTTGGGGCTGCCAATGTGTTAATACCAACACTTCTGTTTTTTTTGCCTCCCCCCAGGCTGAGGATGTTCCTGACTTTTTGTTTGATTTTTCTGATGTGTTTAGCGAAAGTAAATCTGCATCCTTACCTCCCCATAGGAGCTATGACTGCGCTATTGAATTAGTGGCAGGTAGTAAATTCCCTAAAGGTCGCCTTTTTAACTTGTCTGTACCTGAACATGACGCTATGCGGTCTTATATCAAGGAATCATTGGAGAAGGGTCATATCAGACCATCCTCTTCACCCTTAGGTGCCGGTTTTTTCTTTGTGGCCAAAAAAGATGGTTCATTAAGGCCGTGTATTGATTATCGTCTCTTGAACAATATTACTGTGAAATATCAATACCCGTTACCCTTGATTTCTGACCTGTTTTCCAGGGTGAAAAACGCTACTTGGTTTACCAAGCTTGACCTCAGGGGGGCGTATAACCTTATTCGCATTAAGCACGGGATGAATGGAAGACGGCATTTAACACCCCTGAAGGGCATATTGAGTACCTTGTGATGCCCTTTGGGCTCACTAATGCTCCTTCCGTCTTCCAGTCCTTCATGAATGACATTTTCAGGGATTTTGTGGACAAGTTTCTGATTGTTTATTTGAATGATATCTTGATTTTTTCTAATGACTGGGACTCTCATGTGAAACATGTTCGAACTGTATTCCAGATTTTGAGAGAGAATGCTCTGTATGTGAAGGGATCAAAGTGTCTTTTTGGCGTACAGAAGATCTCATTTCTGGGATTCATTTTGTCCCCATCTGTTATTGAAATGGACCCGGTCAAGGTTCAGGCCATCTGTGATTGGGTCCAACCTACTTCATTAAAGGCTCTTCAGAGATTTTTGGGTTTTGCCAATTTTTATCATAAATTTATTGGTAATTTCTCGGTTATTGTTAAACCATTAACTGATTTGACCAGAAAGGGTTCTGATGTGGTGAATTGGCCTCCTGAGGCAGTCTCTGCGTTTCAGGAACTTAAGCAGAGATTCACTTCTGCTCCTGTTCTACGGCAGCCTGATGTTTCTCTGCCATTTCAGGTGGAGGTTGATGCCTCTGAAATTGGGGCAGGTGCCGTTTTGTCCCAAAAAGATCCAGAGACCTCTAAAAGTAACCCTTGTGCCTTTTTCTCTCGAAAATTTTCTCCTACTTAACGTAATTATGACGTGGGTAATCGGGAGTTATTGGCCATGAAGTGGGCTTTTGAAGAGTGGAGACATTGGCTGGAGGGAGCCAAACATCAGGTGGTGGTCCTTACGGACCATAAGAATCTGGTCTATCTGGAATCTGCCAAGCGACTCAATCCTAGACAGGCCAGGTGGGCCTTGTTTTTCACACGTTTTAATTTTGTGGTTTCCTTTCTTCCTGGCACTAAGAATGTTAAGGCGGATGCCCTCTCGAGGAGTTTCCTTGCGGACTCTCCTGAGCTATCTGATCCTCTGTTATTTTGAAGGAGGGTGTAGTTCTTTCCGCCATCTCGCCCAATTTGAGACTTGCTCTGGAGGGGTGTCAGGAGGATAGGCCCGAGCGCTGCCCTGTTGGAAAAATTTTTTGTCCCGGACCAATGGAAAAAGAGTGTGATGTCTGAGATTCATTGTTCCGCATTGGCTGGGCATCCCGGAATTTTTGGTACCAGAGACTTGGTTAGTCGGTCCTTTTGGTGGCCTACCTTGTCTCGCGATGTCAGGGAATTTGTGCAGTCCTGCGGGACTTGCTCTCGCTCCAAGCCTTGCTCTCGCTCTAGTGGTTTGTTGATGCCATTGCCTGTGCCCAAGAGACCATGGACCCATATCTCTATGGATTTCATTTCCGATCTTCCTGTTTCTCAGAGAATGACCACCATCTGGGTAATTTGTGATAGGTTTTCCAAAATGATACATCTTGTGCCATTACCTAAGTTGCCTTCCTCCTCTGAATTGGTGCCGTTGTTCCTTCAGCACGTGGTTCGTTTACACGGCATTCCTGAGAACATTGTGTCTGACAGAGGAGTCCAGTTTGTTTCCAGATTTTGGAGGACTTTTTGTTCTAAACTGGGTGTTCAATTGTCTTTCTCCTCGGCATTTCATCCTCAGATCAATGGTCAAACTGAGAGAACAAACCAGACATTGGAGACTTATCTGAGATGCTTTGTGTCTGCTGATCAGGATGACTGGGTCTCTGTTTTTGCCTTTGGCTGAGTTTGCTCTTAATAATAGGGCTAGCTCTGCCACTTTGATGTCTCCGTTTTTCTGTAATTCTGGGTTTCACCCTCGATTTTCTTCAGGACAGACGGAGGCTTCTGTCTGTCCAGGTGTTGACTCTGTTGTTGAGCGTATGCAGCAGATTTGGGACCAGGTAGTGGAGAGGTTGTCCCTCTCTCAGGAGAAGGCCCAGCGGTTTGCTAACCGGCATAGGACTGATGGTCCTCGGTTTAAAGTGGGGGACTTGGTCTGGTTGTCCTCAAAGAATATTCCTATGAGAGTAGCATCTCCTAAATTTAAGCCTAGGTTCATTGGACCTTATAAGATCATGGAGATTATTAATCCTGTTTCTTTTCGTTTGCTTCTTCCAGGGACATTTAAGATCCATAACGTGTTCCACAAGTCCTTGTTGAAGAGGTTTGTTGAGCCAGTGGTTCCTGCTGCTGTGCCTCCTGACCCTGTTTTGGTTGAGGGCAATCTGGAGTATGTGGTTGAGAAAATATTGGATTCTCGTTTTTCTAGACGAAGACTCCAGTATTTGGTTAAATGAAGAGGTTATGGTCAGGAAGACAATTCTTGGGTGTTTGCTTCGGACATCCATGCTAGGAGACTTATCCGTGCGTATCATAGAACTCATCCTGACCGACCTGGTTGCTCAAATGAGGGTTCGGTGACCCCTCCTCAAGGGGGGGTACTGTTGTGAATGGGTTTGAGATGAGTTCTGAGCAGAGGCTCCCTCTGGTGGTTACAAGCGGTACTAGTGAGGATTGTGAGGACTGGGAATCAGGTGTTACTGATTGGTCTTATGTAAGGGAGTCATTTTCCCATCAGGGTTGCCGGTGATCAATTGTTCTGGTCTGAATCCTTCTTTCCAGTTTCCCTTGTAGCCTGCTGTGTCGTGTCTGCATCTCCTGCTATCAGATAAGACAATTTCTTATTTTGTGTTTTTACTATATTTTTGCATTTTGTCCTGCACTTCTGTGGGGGCCTTCAGGGTCCCCTCCAGGGGCTTTTGCCCTCTCAGTTTAGTCCAGCCACTGTGTTTTGTACTTTTGCTTTTTCCAGTTTTTTTTCGGTTGCTGCTGTTTTGTTTTTGTTACACCAGAGAACTAATTTAGGTGGTAGAGGTCGTGTGATCTCAGGTGATTTTGAAATTAGTAGAGTTGGTGTTTTTTCAGGGTTTTCTGAGATTGCAGTAAGTACCCTTCCTATCCTTTTCTATTTAGATAGTTTGGGCCCCAGCGTTTGCTCATACTATTTTCTTTCTGTGTCAGTATTTCCTCTTGTCTAACCGCCATTACATGTTTGGGGGCTTTCTATTATCTTTGGGGTTCTGCTCCGGGGCAGATAGCTTTCCTATTTCTATCTTTAGGTGTAGTTAGTTTCTCGGGCTGTGACGAGGCGTCTAGGACCAACGTAGGAACGCTCCATGGCTGCCTCTAGTTGCGGTGGTTAGTCAGGGTACTGCAATCTCATAGATTCCAACTGCTCTGGTGTATTTCCTTTTTTACCTGCACTCCTCAGCTACCGTAACATAACAGGCTGGATTGGGTCAGACTTTCCAAACACCACCGAATGATAGCAGCGTAACATAAACTCAAATCCAGTGTCTTTTTTGGGAGGGCTATTCCAATGCACCTCTTCACATCCAAACATGGGTATACACTTCCTGATTTTGGCTATTTGCTGTTGTTCTCCTCCTTCTCCTCATCATTTACCACCATATCACCAGGGTGAACGTGGCCCGTGATGCAACACCCACATAATTTTTTTAAAGGGTGTTTATAATGCCCGTAAAAAAATTTTTTTAGACAGTATGTTCATGTGTACCCACCAAGGGTAAATGTTTGTCAGCCCATACACTTAGTGCAGGGGCATAACAAGTACAGGAGACCCACTCCTTTCTAATGAGAACTTTTTTTATGAGGCCCTCCTCCACGTGTCTTCCAAGGGGCATTGGAGAGCCTCCAAGTTTTTGGCAGCCCTTGCATTCACTGCATAGGAAAACACTATGGGAGACCCACTTTATAATAAAGGGAACATTTTTTCATGAGACCCTCCTCTACGTTTCATCAAAAGGGCATTGGAGGGCCTCCACATTTTTGGCAGCCATTGCATTCATTGGATAGTCAAGCACTATGGGAGACCCACTTCATAATAATGAAAACATGTTTTCATGAGGCCCTCCTCTACGTCTCTTTAAAGGGGTATTAGAGTGCCTCCAAATTTTTGGCAGCCCTTGCATTCACTGCATAGGCAAACACTGTGGGAGACCCACTCCATAATAATGGGAACATTTTTTCATGAGGCCCTCCTCTACGTCTCTTCAAAGGGTATTGAAGTGCCTCCAAATTTTTGGCAGCCCTTGCATTCACTGCATAGGCAAACACTGTGGGAGACCCACTCCATAATAATGGGAACATTTTTCATGAGGCCCTCCTCTACATCTCTTCAAAGGGTATTGGAGTGCCTCCAAATTTTTGGCAGCCCTTGCATTCACTGCATAGGTAAACACTGTGGGAGACCCACTCCATAGTAATGGGAACATTTTTTCATGAGGCCCTCCTGTACATCTCTTCAAAAGGGTATTGGGGTGCATCCAAATTTTGGGCAGCCCTGCCATTCACTGCATGCACAATAACAGTATAGGAGACCCATTGTTTAATGATGGGAGCAAGAAAGCATAGCCGGCTGATGGCTCTCTAAGAATAGTGAGGGCCGACTGCAGGCCCTTTAAGATCAGTAAAGGCCGCATGATGGCCCTATAAAAATAGGCTTTGTGACTTTCAGAGTCCCTCCTTCATAAATGAAACAGGATGTGTCTGATAATGTGTCACACACCACATGGCCAGATAAGGTTGTAAAATGTTAAAATGACATTTCGCAGTGAATGCATTTGTTTTGATTGAAAGCAATGCTAAAGTTCAAAAACGCTACGTGTGAACATAGCCCAAGGTGTGGAGGAGCATTTTTGTTTTTGGCTATTTATTTTGCCTTATATACAAGTCATTACCCTGGAAAGGATGTTCCTTAACATATTTCCCAGGAAAATCCATTTTGGCTTTGTTTTTGTATGTTTTATTGTAAGTCTGTAAAAGTGGCGTAAGACTCTGACAAAATTGTTCCCAGCAGTGACCTGAGAGTCAGAAATGCTTCCAGGGGTCTTCCCCATGCTGCTCCCATATCATTTGAGCACTGTTCCCATTGATTTCTGCAATTTCTAATCTCTCTGCAGACCGTTGGGGGGGCCCCCGGAGAAATGCCTGATTTTCCTGTAGACTTACATTGGGCGAGTTGCTCAGGTTGAGCACTAGAGCATTCCAATTTGCTCGACCAGAGCAACGAGCACCCGAGCATTTTAGTGCTCGCCCATCACTAATTAAAACCAATTATTCTAAACATCAGACTAACTGTACATGTACTAAATATAAACTCATTACTTTTTTACTATTGGAAAAAAGTTGTTTGCCATATTTCCTGGGAAAATACAGTAGAGAAAACAAAAATACCAGTTCTTTCATTCATTTCAGAAAACCTTCGTTGTGTAGTATGTACTGTTATTTTTCGAAAAATGTAAGGATTCATAAACCAGTATAAGATACACGGCTACATGGCCGAGATTTTATTTTTTCACAGACAGAAACACACTGACATACAGTAAATGAGCCTGACAATGTTTAGGAAAAGCAAATCTGCTTTTCTAATTTTAGCTTTTACACAGTAAGCAATCAACCTCAGGATCCTCCTGACACAAAAACTACACATTCAAATGGGATCATCCATGTATCATCAATGTATTGTTATGGAAGAAATAAATTGTATTGTTTAAGTGTTTAACATCAAGCAGTACTGGAAATTATGTAATCTGGCATCTTTGGCAGCTTTTGAACGACGCAATACTGGCTCAGATCTATAAATCTGTTATTAAGACTTATGAAGCAGTTGCATTAAGTGAGAATAAAAGCTTTTCTGTACTAAATTCTCCGAAAAAAAATCGTAATTTAAAATCTGCACAAAAAACGCATCAAATTGAAGGGAAAATGTGAACCAAAAGAAAAAACGCAGAGAAAAAAAGTAATAATTAGAGAAGATTTTTATTACTTATTTTTGTGCGGACACTTAAAGAAAACATGCAGGTAAAAAGCATCTGTGAGGGAGATCTCCACTCCTGAAATGTGCCCCCACCCTTGCATCCCCAGGCCATAAAAAAAAACAATCCAATTTTTTCCTTTAATTAAAGCCCTTTGAAACTCTTAACAAAAGGGTGTGAACTCGTGTGCAGCTACAGCGAACTGAATTCTGTTTTCCGACTCACATGCAGACAGCGTGGCACTATAGGTCACAGCAGGCTCTGAGGAATTTAATCTGGAAAATGACCGTTAATAACAGAATGCAATATCTCTGAGACTAGCCAAGCACATAATCGAAATCGGCATTCCTTCCCCCACATGCTCATGCCATTTAGCCACCTCCAGAACCCTGCGTTATGGAGTTATAAAGCATAGCTACCAGGAATTACCTATGGTATGCATATTTGGTCTCTCTGCACAGATAAAATCCAGCGGAATCCAGTGGCATTGCCGCCGACCCATTTGGAGCTATGCGCGGAAAGTTATGAGCCTCCACTGCTCTAGACAGAAGATCATACTCTCAGAGATGGGAGGAGGAAAGCAGCCCAGCCCAGGGTGGGTGCAGAGTGTGGGAGGGAGCATCCTAGGAGATATAAGGCAGCTTCTCATTTTGGACTTAGTTTAGTTAGCAGGAGGATCCATTAGCTGAGGCAGCCAGGAAAGTCTGTAACTAAGATTTGGACCTATGATCCATCAGCACCTCCCTGTGGTCACATGCTACATAATTGTAACCTATCTATACCCTACCCTTGTACTACACTCCTGACTGTATACTTTGTGAGACAGTGAAGGAATATGTGGTGAATGAGGTGTATATTTCACCTAAGTACCTTGCTGACTGGTATGAGCGAAATGTGTGGCTTTGTAAACCTGGTGGTAGAGAAAGGTCACTACACCTGCCATTCAGTACACGCTTGCAGCTCAGACCTGAATCCACTCAGGTGTTGATTAGGAAGCCAGAAGTAGGTGCTTGGGAACACAGTCAGAGAGCTCATTCAGTCTGGACAGGAGTCCAGGCACGAAGGAGACTCCGGGAGGTGGGCTCTCTCTGTCTGGGTGCTCGAGGTACCCCGGACACAAAGAGGAGACTCTGCGACACTCCATGCTGGTGACTACTGAATAGGAGGTGACCTCTCTCAAGTCTGGATGTTGGAGTTGTCTTCAGACATAAAGAGGAGTGTCTGTGAAACTCCATACTGGTAACAGAGATCATATGTGTTGTTTTGGGCACAGACTGGTAGAGTCTGGGTCCCGGATAGAGAGGGCCATCTATCTAAGTGTAATTAGAGGCTAGACAAGCCCAGGTTTTCTGTTTATGCTTTGTTTTAATCTGTTTGCTGTGGACTTTAATAAAGCTGGTTGCGGCCAGTTTTCACCAAGCTGCTGTCTGAATGAACTGTTTCCGTGCCATTCTGTCTACCCAGACAGCGATCCTAGAGCTAAATACCCCTGGAAATGTTACAATTGGCGGAGAATGCTGAGGCAGCGCAGTGCCTGATACAGTTAGTGCTGGAGTGCGTATGCAGCACAGTGGCGAGAGACAGCATTAAAGGTGAAGTCTATTGAAATAGCAGCAGAGAAAAAAAAAAGTGTGTCAGCAGAAACGTCTGTGTGGAGCAGTCTTAAAGAGACAGTAGCCCTAATAGACTTTGCAAAAGAAAAAAAAAAAAAAAAAAAGGTGTTTGCACAGCAAGGCTGAATTTTCTGTGGAAAAAAGCTGTGTAGTGTGTATGCCTTGACTGAAGTCTGCCGTTGTGAAGACAGAGATATCTGACAGCATGGAGGCACTGTTTGAACCAATGGCGCAAGTTAATATGCAACATAAGACTGCTGTGATTGAGACAGATAAGTCCGGCAGTATGGAGGAGCTCGTTGAGTACCTGGTCCAGGCCCAGCGAAGCATGCAGCAGAGCATGGAGCAGCAGCGCCTGCAGCACCAGCAGCAAATCCTGCAGCAGCAACAGGAGAATAACCGGGTGTTGGAGCAGATTGCAGCTCTCAGCACCTCGTCCCAGGGTAGTGTTGTGAAGGTACCTGCGTTGTCCGCTGTAAAGAGGGCGGTAAGACGGTCCTTGAAAAAGATGACACCTCGTGATGATGTGGAGGTATATCTCACTAGGTTTGAGAGACTGGCAGAGAAGGAGAATCTGCCCCTATCTGAATGGGCCATGATGGTCGCACCCTATCTGATTGGAGTGCCCCAGGTGGCATATGCTGACCTGAGCGAGCAGGACAGCCAAGACTATGGCAAGTTGAAAGCGGAGATTCTTACCCGGCTGAGTGTTACGGTGACAGCCCGTGCCAGGGGAGTTCATGACTGGAGATACAATTGGGAGTCTGCAGTCAGCAGGTTTGATTATGGAGTTGAAAAGGTGATAGTGGACCGCTACACCCAAGCACGTCCTCCTGAGGTACAGCCGTCTGAGAGGTCGTCACTTCAGAGTTCCCGGACGCTGAACTCTCGCGGTAAGAGCGTTCCAGCTGTTGGGGACATGGGGTATGCTGATAAGCGGGGTCAGGCCCGAGGGGACATGTGGGTGGGAGAGTGTGATGGACCGTGTTGGAGCTGGCGTGAAATTGCAGCCAACTGTCCAATAGAGGGGGAGCCTATGTGTTGTGATGTTGGCAGATCCCTCTCTCTCTGCGCAGAACCTGTGTGTGTGTCCACCTCAGCCGAAGAGACTGGACCACAGGGGTCCCCGGTGGTTGTAAATGACTGCCCAGCACAGGCCCTCTTGGACTCAGAGAGTCCAGTGACTTCCGTATGTGACAGCCTGATTGAAAGGGACTTCATCCCTGATAAGCACCTGAGTATGGTGTGCATCCATGGAGACACCAAAATCTACCCAGAGACTGCCGTGGACTTGGTCCCCAAACTCGGGGAGGTTTCATATGAAGGGGGGATGTGAAGAACCTGGTGCAGCCGTCATATTGGGTAGTGACTTTCCCCAGGCTAAGGATCTCTGGGGGAAAAATGTTTCTGATGGACAGTGTGATGAAGCTCCTATTGAGGGTGCGCAGTCCCGAGGGGCGGAACACAATGCTAGTGGGCCGTTAATCTTGTGTGATAATGATGCTGATATTGATAATGATAATGATGATCATGATAATGATGATAACCATGATGATGATACTGATCATAGTCATGATAATGATGTTGATAATGGTGATGACTGTGATAGTGATGAAATTCCTTTGCAGGTGATGTTGGGAGACGAGGATGGTGGTTCTCGGGAACCGAGTGTCCTTTACTTACCTGTGTCCTGTGACAATTTTGAGAGTGAGCAGTGGCGAGACCCCACTCTTGGGACGGCACAGGAAAATATGATTGTTCTAAATGAGGTTTCCCAGGAGACTGGCTCTGAGGAGAGGTTTCCTCATGCCGCCAAGGACAATAGCCTATGGTATAGGGACACTGAAGTCCAGGGAGAGGTCGTGAGTCAGCTTCTAGTACCTGAACTATATAGAAGTATAGTGCTGGGGTTGTCACATAGTCACATACTTGAGGGACCAGATAGTGAAGTTAATGTTGTGGATGACATGTTAACTAAGGTTCCAGATCAGGATGTGAATGAAAATGGATTGTATAACCCTGACAGTGAGCAGGATGTGAATGAAACTGAATTGTATAACCCTGACAGTGAGCAGGATATGAATGAAACTGAATTGTATAACCCTGACAGTGAGCAGGATGTGAATGAAAATGAAGTGTATAGCCCTGACAGTGAGCCAGATGTGGCTGAGAAAGAGGGTCAGATAGTGATAGTGAATCATCTGATGACCATAAAGCAACCAGTGCAAATGAGGAAGGCATGGTAGCAGAGGAGGTTGAGAGTCCTGAGAAGAA
Organism: Oophaga sylvatica; assembly: GCA_033576555.1. Taxonomy (NCBI): domain Eukaryota; kingdom Metazoa; phylum Chordata; class Amphibia; order Anura; family Dendrobatidae; genus Oophaga; species Oophaga sylvatica. The sequence goes on along the minus strand of JARQOD010000001.1, from coordinate 162,613,300 downwards.
AGCTGATGCTGACCTTACAGCCAGACAGAAGATGGCATCTGAAGATGTTTTACAGTTGGCCTGTTCCCTGGCGAAGACTAAGGTGAAAGGAGGAGAGCTGAGCTTTAAAGGCAGGACTCTGAAACTGAACACAGCACAAGTGGATGCTGTTGAAGATGAGAAGTTGTCAATGTGTGGTATGGAGCTGCATCGTGCCCGGGACTTTGAGGGAGATGCTGCAGAGCTGGAGAAAGCCATGGAAATGGTGGTCACCAAGCCAGATGCCTCATCAGAAGCTGAGGTTTCAAGTGAGGCT
>JARQOD010000001.1:162563087-162612905 GCA_033576555.1 Oophaga sylvatica | reverse complement strand
TCATCTTGCGGAATTGACAACTCCAGCCACATGGGGCTGGCATTGCCTGCATTAGGAGGAACCCAGGCCAATCACCAAATATGTCACACAATTCTGGGATCTCATTTCGTTTACCAATGGCAGTCAGGCTAACTCGGCGAGCACAGGGGGGCGTGCAGCCCCCCAAAAATGCCACCCCCACCATTACTGACCAACTGCCAAAACGGTCATGCTGAATGATGTTGCAAGCAGCAGTTCGCTCTCCACGACATCTCCACTCTGTCATGTCTGTCACATGTGCTTAGTGTGAACCTGCTTTATCTGTGAAGAGCACGGCGCCAAGTGGTGAATTTGCCAATCCTAGTGTTCTGTGGCAAATGCCAAGTGTCCTGCACGGTGTTGGACTGAGAGCACAACCCCGACCTGTAGACATCGGCACTCAGACCATCCTCATGGAGTCGGTTTATAACCGTTTGTGCAGACACATGACATTTGTGGCCTGTGGAGGTCATTTGCAGGGCTCTGGCAGTGCTCCTCCTTTTCTTCCTTGCACAAAGGCGGAGGTAGCAGTCCTGCTGCTGGGTTGTTGCCCTCCTCGGCCCCCTCTACATCTCCTGGTGTACTGACCTGTCTCCTGGTACCCGCCTCCAGCCTCTAGACACTACACTGACAGACACAGAAAAACCTTTTGCCACAGTCCGCATTTGATTGTGCCATCCTTGATGAGCTGCACTACCTTAGCCACTTGTGTGGGTTGTAGATTCCGTCTCATGCTACCACAAGTGTGAAAGCCCAACAAATTCAAAAGGACCAAAACATCAGCCAGAAAGAATTGGTACTGAGATATGGTCTGTGGTCCCCATCTGCAGAACCACTCCTTTTTTGAGTGTGTCTTTATAATTGCCAATATTTTCCATTGTTGTCTGTTCCATTTGCACAACAGCATGTGAAATTGATTGTCAATCAGTGATGCTTCCTAAGTGGACAGTTTGATTTCACAGAAGTTTGATTTACTTGGAGTTATATTCTGTTGTTTAAGTGTTCTCTTTATTTTTGTTGAGCAGGTATATATCCCCAGCCTGGACTGGTGACGTATAACCCTCCTCACTGGGAAGGCCTCAGTAGCTCGTAACCTATAAAGGGAAGCCTTTCCAGCGGCAATTTGCTCTCGGTGCAGTTCTCTGCTGACCTGGGGCAAGTGGTGGCCCCAGAGAGCCGATTCCTGCTGGGTCCTTCTCTCCCCTCCTGCGAGGTGAGCGAATTGACACCCCCTTCCCCTGTGCAACCCTTCACAGCATCAGAAAAATATACGGTATTTACGCTATGTGTGAATACTCCCATGAAAGTTTTAATATATATGCTTCAGTATTGTATATTACCTTGCAATTTGTCCATATCTTAAATATTGGTCAAACCCCTCACCTCAAAACTCTCATTGAGCGTTTTTTTTTTTGCTAAATCTTCAGGGATCATATTCATGATATTGTACCTTTCAAAGTTTATTCCATTAAAAAAGAAAACAGCTGATACTTTTGGTAAATAAGGTAAGATTAATTGGCAATCCCTATCCTTGTACAGTTGCTTGCATCTGCCATAAAAAAAACAAACATTTCATAGTATGCAGCTTTTTGTGTATAGAGATTTATTAAAGGAAATTTGTCAGCAGGTAATTGTTGTCACCATGTTCTGTCTGTCAGGGCCAAGGGTGCGGTTACAGCCGCTCCTCTCTATATTAAGGGCGGTAAGTACCGGGCAGGTTAGTACGATATTAACCTGCAGATTAACCCCATATCTGCAGGTTAATAGCGTTTTTTATGGTGAAGGTTCCCTTTAACTACGTCTTTTTAATGCTTACATTAAGATTTATGCAAAACAAAATGTATTTTTTTTTATACTTTTTTAATAATTTTAATTGACCATCCTGCTATGTGAGTTTTGCTTATCGCTTTAATACATTTACACTTTAGATAAGTCATTTATTTGTGAAATGACTCATGGGGAAAAAAAAATGCATCTGGGATTGACTGACATTCAATTTGTAATTATTGGTTAAATGTGATTTGAGAAGAAAGTCTCCAGATACGATATAGAGGTGCACAAATAATTAGGAGTAAAACATGAACATTGAGGGCAGCTGCATTTCATCTAGGGGACCATCCATTAATATTACTAAATCACAGAAGGAATAACCTTTCTATCAGAATAAATCAGCTCTCATTACATCATAAAATATAGGCAGTAAACACTAAGATAATGTTTTTTTTGTCAAGAAATAAGAAAAAATGAAACCAATATAAATCTAGTAATAATTCAATACTAAAATTTACATCATGTCTGTACTGCACTGTTAGAGAATATGCCAAGAAAATTGTGACGACTCCTGGAGTGGACCCTCTGGGTCGCGATACCAACTCCCCCGGGCGAGCTGACCTAGTGAGAACCACCCCCTATACAGGGAGCGTCAGGTGCTGACCCAGGGCAGTAAAGTACCCCGACTGCTGGAACCAGTGGCCAGCTCACAGAAGATGGAAAAACTGTGTTAGCAAAGTGAAGGTGGGAGTACGCAGGATTCGGAAATGTGCAAAGCAAAGACATGGGAACACGTGGAGTACAGGACAGTGCAAGGCGTGTACACGGGGGCACGCAGGGTATAAGGGAAAGCAGAGCGTGCACTGGGAAGCACGTTAGGCACAAGGCAGGGGACCTGAGTACAGAGAGCTGCCAAGCAGGGACCAAGCAGGTCTAGTAGGAAACACAACAGTAATCAGGCGCAGCCTACAGGAAGAGGCAGCCTATATAGGGAAGTGTGCTGGAACTTCCGGTTCAGGTCCTCCAGGACCACAGAGACGTCAGAGATAGTGTTGAGCATTCCGATACCGCAAGTATCGGGTATCGGCCGATATTCGCGTTATCGGAATTCCGATACTTAATTCCGATACTTTTTCCATATCGTATACCGGAATCGGAAGTTCCCATAATTCTTTGAGAGGCAATGTGATTTTAGTCAGCCAAGAGGAATCCTACGAAGTGTGGGCACATCCTGTAATGATGCGGTCATCTTAACTAATGGCATGGCTGTGATTGGCTGCTGGAAATGATGTCAGAATGCACTATAAAGGCGCCGCAGCCCTTTTAGCGTCACTGTGCTGTGAACTCAGTTAGGGACAGAACGCTGCTGTGCTGACTCTGAGGGACAGTTGATATTGCGATTTTGTGTACTACTGTGCTTGAGGAGGCTAGTTTACCAACCGCTGTGTAAAGCTTCATTTTGCCAGTGTTGTTTTAACAGCTCTGGCAAGGTGTGTGTTGTGACAGTGCAGGTGACGCTGCAGTTTGCTCTGCATCCACCGCTGTTTGTAGGCATTGCACGTGTCACTTTTTTTTTTTTTTTTTTTTTTTATTTAGTGGAATTGGTGCAGCTCCATTATATTAGAAAAAAATCAAAATTATTAGTGTGACGTGCTTCCATCCGTATACAATACATTGGTTGCAAACACTATAGAAGTACAGAAAGGAGCTTTTCACAGATTGTGGACAGTTGTGTTTCAGTGTTCACTTCAGTCTGTGTTTTTTACTTTTTTGAGTGCAGATCACGCTCCAGTTACATGTTCAAGCACTGCTGCTTGTACTCTGCTGAGCGTTTTCTCAGTGGCTCATCCTTTTCATTTATCTCCAATTGGGTTTTGCTACATTCCATTTAAAATAAATCTAATCTATTAGTGTGACGCGCTTCCATCCGTATAAAAATACATTGGTTGCAAACCATATAGAAGTACAGAAAGGAGTTTTCACAGATTGTGGACAGTTGTGTTTCAGTGTTCACTTCAGTTGTGTTTTTTACTTTTTTTAGTGCAGATCACGCTCCAGTTACATGTTCAAGCACTGCTGCTTGTACTCTGCTGAGCGTGTCTCAGTGGCTCATCCTTTTCATTTATCTCCAATTGGTTCTGCTACATTCCATTTAAAATAAAATCTAATCTATTAGTGTGACGCGCTTCCATCCGTATACAATACATTGGTTGCAAACACTATAGAAGTACAGAAAGGAGCTTTTCACAGATTGTGGACAGTTGTGTTTCAGTGTTCACTTCATCTGTGTTTTTTACTTTTTTGAGTGCAGATCACGCTCCAGTTTACATGTTCAAGCACTGCTGCTTGTACTCTGCTGAGCGTGTCTCAGTGGCTCATCCTTTTCATTTATCTCCAATTGGTTCTGCTACATTCCATTTAAAATAAATCTAATCTATTAGTGTGACGCGCTTCCATCCGTATACAATACATTGGTTGCAAACACTATAGAAGTACAGAAAGGAGCTTTTCACAGATTGTGGACAGTTGTGTTTCAGTGTTCCTTCAGTCTGTGTTTTTTACTTTTTTTAGTGCAGATCACGCTCCCAGTTACATGTTCAAGCACTGCTGCTTGTACTCTGCTGAGCGTGTCTCAGTGGCTCATCCTTTTCATTTATCTCCAATTGGTTTCTGCTACATTCCATTTAAAATAAATCTAATCTATTAGTGTGACGCGCTTCCATCCGTATACAATACATTGGTTGCAAACACTATAGAAGTACAGAAAGGAGCTTTTCACAGATTGTGGACAGTTGTGTTTCAGTGTTCACTTCAGTCTGTGTTTTTTACTTTTTTTAGTGCAGATCACGCTCCAGTTATATGTTCAAGCACTGCTGCTTGTACTCTGCTGAGCGTGTCTCAGTGGCTCATCCTTTTCATTTATCTCCAATTGGTTCTGCTACATTCCATTTAAAATAAATCTAATCTATTAGTGTGACGCGCTTCCATCCGTATACAATACATTGGTTGCAAACACTATAGAAGTACAGAAAGGAGCTTTTCACAGATTGTGGACAGTTGTGTTTCAGTGTTCACTTCAGTCTGTGTTTTTTACTTTTTTAGTGCAGATCACGCTCCAGTTACATGTTCAAGCACTGCTGCTTGTACTCTGCTGAGCGTGTCTCAGTGGCTCATCCTTTTCATTTATCTCCAATTGGTTCTGCTACATTCCATTTAAATAAATCTAATCTATTAGTGTGACGCGCTTCCATCCGTATACAATACATTGGTTGCAAACACTATAGAAGTACAGAAAGGAGCTTTTCACAGATTGTGGACAGTTGTGTTTCAGTGTTCACTTCAGTCTGTGTTTTTTACTTTTTTTAGTGCAGATCACGCTCCAGTTACATGTTCAAGCACTGCTGCTTGTACTCTGCTGAGCGTGTCTCAGTGGCTCATCCTTTTCATTTATCTCCAATTGGTTCTGCTACATTCCATTTAAAATAAATCTAATCTATTAGTGTGACGCGCTTCCATCCGTATACAATACATTGGTTGCAAACAATATAGAAGTACACAAACGGGCCTTTCACAGCTACTGAACATGGGTTTTTAATTTTTAACTAAAATATGTATTTTTTCAAATGACACAAATATAAGTAATGTTGAAGAGGAATAGTCCTACATCCATTGTTTGCACAATATTACAGGTGTACATCATGTCCCTTAATCAACAATGTATTATTATATTTACTTGTATGCTTTTATTTAAAAGCCAAGAACACAGAAGGATAACCTTCGCACTGCAGCTGTTGTCAAAGTTCAACCCACATTATGCACTTCCAACATTGCAGCATTTGAGCATGATGTGAGTTGGATTGGTCAAAGTTATGGAGTGAGAAGGTTCACCATCAGTACCCTATAGCATAAGTATGCTTTTGTGTTAGCATTTGTGTTAGACATGTGGATATCTGCCATAATATGTCACAATTATTTAGTTACAGATTTGTTACCAACACTAATCATTGAATGGTTTTAAATTTGACGTTTCACTTGTTTACAGCTTAGAAATAAGGGTGTAGCCTGATATCTATGTGTAGCACTAGCCACTTTAACATGTCATGTTTTTTTAAACATGTGTAGGTAGGTAGCAGTAATTTTTGCCGGACACACAGCAGGGGAACAGCAGGCGTTACTGAACCCCACTATCACTATAGCTTGTGTATTGGTCTGTGGACACGACACTTCTGAGCAGCAACTGGCAGTGTTGTAGCCCAGGGAGTATAGCTCAGGTGGTAGAAAGATGAACATAACAGGAGACATGGAAAACGTTGTCAACCAGTTAGTTAATCTGAAACCGGACAGGCAAATTCAGGCGAGATCCATGCCTAGTTCATTTTCAGAAAAGTAAGCCGTTCTACATTATCGTAGGATAGTCGCATGCAACGGTCTGTTAGTACACCACCTGCAGCAGTAAAGACGCGCTCCGATAATACACTGCCAGCAGATCAAGCCAGCACCTCCAATGCATACTGGCTAAGCTCTGGCCATGTATCCAGCTTAGAGACACAAAACTTGAATGGGGAAGAGCCATCTGGGAGTACACTGAGAGGGCAAGACATGTAGTCTGTCACCATCTTACGGAAATGTTGCCTCCTGCTGACTGGAGCCGTCTCGGATGGTGTAGACATTGGTGGCGCTGCCACAAAACTTCGACACATTTGGAACATACTGTTCTTGCCCTGTGCAGAGGCGCTGCTTGTGCTCCCTCTTGTTGCAGAGCTGTCTCCACTGCCTCGACGCACAGAGCTGCTTTGTAAATCAGTAGCAGCAGCAGTGCTCTCGGCTGGAATGGAGACATTATGGATTGCACCAGTGTGTCTTGGTACTTCCGCATTTTACGCTCCCGGTTCAACGGTGTGATGAGGCTTTGTAAGTTGTCCCGGTAGCGAGGGTCTAGGAGGGTGTACACCCAATAATCAGACGTGGTGTGAATGTGTTCGATGCGGCGGTCGTTTCTCAGCCACTGCAGCATGAAATCAACCATGTGCTGCAGACTCCCAACTGGCCAAGAAACGTTGTCCCCTGCAAGAGGCGTCATCTCCGCCTGCTGTGCATCACCCCACCCTTGGTCTACATACTGACTAGAGCATTGTCTACCTCCCTCTGGAGCGATGTCTTCCTCCTCCATTGACTCCTCCTCATCCTCCTCACAAAGTCCTTCAAATACATATAAATTTACAAAATTTAAAACTCAAAATTTAAAAACTTTGTATCATAATTCTGTAACATCAGTTTATGGAAACACAATAGCATTACAAAAGGATAGACAAAAAATGTACATTATGTGCTTTGTAAATACATTAAAAGTTTGTAATGGTTATGAAAATATAGACAGCGACTCTGGAGGTTCAATTGTTGATACAGCATGGTACTTTGAAAGTCCTCCAGCCCTTTGTGAGGAACCACGTTGCGCTGACTGTCCAGAAGGTGATGGAATTTGTGACTCCTCATCCTCCACCTCTTCCAAAACCTCATGCCTTAGTGCTTGCAGTGTTTTTTGAAGCAGGCAGATAAGGGGGACAGTCAGGCTGACTAGTGCATCATCTGCACTCGCCATCCGCGTTGACTCATCAAACGCACGCAAAACGTGGCAGATATCCTTCATAGAGTTATTCGCCACTCATTACACTGGCAGTGGCTGCCCATTCATTATAGGATCCAATTCTAATTACTGGTTCTCACCAACATAGCTCTCCACAGCGCAGCACCCCCCTACATCTCCTCCCTTATTTATATTTATCGGCCTAACCGACTGCTGCACTCTGCAAACGACCTTCGACTAACCTCTGCACTAATCCGTACCTCCCACTCCCAACTCCAAGACTTCACCCGCGCTGCGCCAATCCTCTGGAATGCTCTACCCCAAGAAATTAGGACTATCCGCAATTTGGATGGTTTCAGGCGCTCCCTCAAAACACATTTGTTCACAGTGGCCTATCACATTCACTAATCAAAGTCATTCTATGTGTAATTCTGTGTGTGTAGCCCATTCACTATCTCCATGCATCCCTCACTTCCTTAAAATGGCTGGACCATCATTGTAAAAACACCATTGTATATAAACACCTGTACTTTGTATCTCCCACACCTCATTGTAGATTGTAAGCTTTCACCAGCAGGGGCGGCTGATTTTGCTTTAATTATTGTATTGTTAACGTTGTTACTTATGACTCGTGTTTTGAAACTGTTAAACTGTAAAGCACTGCGGAATATTATGGCGCTATATAAATAAATAATATTATTATTCTTATTATAGAGGCCCACTCAGTAGTGGTGAAGTGTACGCGCAAATTGCGAGTTGACACTGCCCTGATGCACTGATACTCCATTACTGTTGGATGCTGCTCACACACACGCTACCAACATATGTAACGGAATTCACCGTGTGGTACGTCACATATAATGCGATGTTCATGAAGGTGAAATCTGCGTTGCAGAGCTGCAATCAGCGATCTGGCCATGCTGGAACGTCGCAAGTGAGCGCACTCTAGGCGGACCTTGTGCAGCAGTGCATCAAGATCCGGATAGTCCCTCAAAAAACTCTGCACGACCAAGTTGAGCACATATGACAGACATGGTATGTGAGTGAGGTTGCCAAGGCCCAGAGCTGACACCAGATTTCGGCCATTGTCACACACTACCAAGCCTGCCTGTAGATTCTCTTCCAAAAACCACACGTCGCTCTCCTGCTTTATGGCATTACAGAGCTCCTGCGCTGTGTGGCTAAGATTCCCCATGGAAATTAATTTCAGGATGGCCTGTTGACATTTGGACACGGCTGTGCTCATATCGGTCGCAACAGGTAAACGTTCACGGGTCCATGTGGAGGTAGACCGTGACGGCTCCTGCAGCGATGATTCTGAGGAACTGGAATAGGAGGAGGAATCAATGTGTACAGACTTGATTCCTGCAATCCTTGGAGTTGGCAGAACACGTACAGCGCCACTCGCAAGATCAGTACCCGGCTGCACAACATTGACCCAATGGGCAGTGAGGGAAAGGTATTGTCCCTGGCCATGGGTGTTAGAACCCTCTTGTTAGGTTTTGTTTCAGTTTGCTGGTCACATGACCTTTTTTCCCTATTTAGTCTGGCTCCGCCCTTCTGGCTTTGCTTGACTTCATTGTATTATCTACTGTTAAGCTAGCCGGGTGCTTAGGTGCCTTAATCTGTGAGTTTTGCTTGATGTTAGGATCACAAAGTATTTATTTTTCTGTTTAATTATCCATGCTACAATTTATGTTAGGAGGTGTCCACCTTTTCTCCCAGTCCCTAGATCTTGTAGGGATTACTCCCTCGCAACTATAGGTCTTCGTTCACACTAGATGAGGACTTTAGCGGGTCTGGTCGCAGGATCAGGTTCCCCGTTACATCGTAGGGATTCAGCTTAGTTGTATTGTAGGGACAGAATTCCCTTCTTTCCTTACTGGTTGTAGCAGATCATAACAATGGGTACTGGTCCACGCATCGGTGGTCAGGTGGACCTTGCTACTGAGGGCTTTTAGTAGCGCATGTTTAATTTTTCCCTCAACATGCTTTTGCAGACCAGGGACGGCTTGCCTGCTGAAATGAAATCGGCTTGGCACATTGTATTGTGGGATTGACAATGATATTCAGTTACGGAAACTGTCTGTCTCCACCAGCCTGAATCACAGCATTTCAAGGGACAGGAGTTTTGCAATGCCAGCATTCAGAGCCTGTGCTCGTGCATGGTTTGCGGAGTATGGCCGTCTTTTATCCCATGCCTGTGCTACCGCTGGCTGTTTTGTGGCCTGGGAGTGTGAGGATGACAGGGAACTTGCTGCTGTGTGTGGAATAACAGTTTGTCTCTGGACAACAGTGGCCGAGGTTCTTCCATGGCGATCCTGTGAGGAAGCATAACCAGCTGTGTGTGAGCTCGATGAAGAGGCTTCAACACAACCTGAAGATGTAGGTGCTGCTGTAGGTTGGCCTACATCTCCAGTGTGTCTTTGTAACTCAACTACGTGCTTTGTCCGCACATGTTTCCACATATTTGTGGTATTGAGGTGACTGACACTTTTAGCTATTTTTAATTTTTGATTACACAGCTTGCATTTCACATAGCAAATATCATGTGCAAGTGTGTGAAAAAAGGACCACGCAGTGCAAGTCCTGGGAGCGCACGTTTTGACTTTTGGAAGACAACTGCTCCGAACAGGTGCCAAACTGGAGGCTACAGGCAACCGAGTCTGCAGCCTAACTCTCCTCCTGTTTGTACCGTTGGGGCAATGTCTTCCTCTATCTTCCTTCTATCACTAACCATTTCTCTAGGCCTCTCCCAGCTTTCAACCAAAGTACTGGTTCTCACCCACAAAGCTCTCCACAGTGCAGCACCCCTCCTACATCTCCTCCCTCATTTCTATCTATCGGCCTAACCGACTGCTGCGCTCTGCAAACGACTTTCGACTAACCTCTGCACTAATACGTACCTCCCACTCCCGACTCCAAGACTTCTCCTGCTCTACGCCAATCCTCTGGAATGCTGTACCCCAAGAAATTAGGACTATCCACAATTTGCATGGTTTCAGGCGCTCCCTCAAAACACATTTGTTCAGAGCGGCCTATCACATTCACTAATCAAAGTCATTCTATGTATTCTGTGTAAGTGTGTGTGTGTCTCTAGCCCATTCACTATCTCCATCCCTCAGTCCCTTAAGATGGCTGGAACATCATTGTAAATGCACCATTGTATATAAACACCTATACTTTGTATCTCCCCATCTCATTGTACATTGTAAGCTGTCACGAGCAGGGGCGACTTATTTAGCTTAAATTATTGTATTGTTAACGTTGTTACTTATGACTTGTGTTCTGAAACTGCTAAACTGTAAAGCGCTGCGGAATATGATGGCGCTATATAAATAAATATTATTATTATTCCTCTGAGCTGCTCCCACCACCTTCCTGTTCTTCATGCCCTGTTGGGTATTGGACCTCATCATCTCCACTACCCTCTTCCAACACCTGCTGTTGGGTGGTCTGGCCAGCACCATGCTCAACAGAAACTGGCACCTGGGTCTCATCATCATCAGATGCGTTCTGCGGTGTGCTGACCATCGGCACTGTCTCACCCGCCTCTTCAGATTCAGAGAGACACAGCTGTTGCGCATCACTGCATACTCCCTCTTCTTCACATTACAGAATGCTGCTTGGCTGGGCCCCTGTTTGCAAGCCAATAGATTATGAGAACAGAAGCAGACACTCAGCTGGCTCCTGTACAGAACTCTCTGACTGCCTGGGCAATTTGCCAGGCGGTGAAGAGACAGATGGTTGCCCAACAGTGCTGTGGTCCTGAGAGGAGGTGGAAGCAATTGAAGTCGATGCATTGGCTGAGATCCAAACAACAACGGCTTCAATTTGTTCTTCCCGCAGCAGGGGGGTACTCCGAGCTCCTACAAAAGTGCGCATAAAGGAACGCTCACGGCCCGGGGAAAACTGGTGGATGCTGTGTCACTGGGGGCCGCAGCAGCCACAGAATCCCCACGTCCTCTCCCTGAAGAAACTCCACGACCACGTGCCTTACTCCCTGCCTTCTTCATCTTGGTAGATTGATAAAGAAAGTCTGAAAAGTTATAAGGCCTAAGTGTGGTTATTCCGCAGAGACTGCAGTGAACACTGCACACAACTGTTCAGTAGGTGTGAAAGGCCCCTTTGTGTACTTCTATAGTGTTTGCAACCAATGTATTGTATACGGATGGAAGCGCGTCACACTAATAGATTTTATTTATTTGTAATAGAATGGAGCAGCAACAATTAGAGAAAAATTTCAAGGATGTGCCAGTGACACACGCTCAGCAGACTACAACCAGCAGTGGTTGAAGAACTAACTGGAGCGTGATCTGCACTCCAAAAAGGAAAACCTCAGACTACAGTGAACACTGCACACAACTGTTCACTACCCAACGCGTCTCAGCAGGAAGGCAGTCTGTGCGTCAAAACAAAGGCGCAAGCATACATCCACGTACCCTGTTTATAAAGCTATATAAAAAAAATTATGTAGTAGTGACGCACACTTTATTGAGGTACAGTATTACATCGCCATTCACCATCTGTGGCTATGCAGTCTCATCTATATATACCTTATCTATCCGTTGTCATGCTTGCAAGTCGACAGTCAGGCATAAATAGCAATTTTCACTATGCACTATGCACTTTTTAAAGGTTATGTTTGTTAATAAACATGATTATTGCCACATATTATGAGTATTACATGATGGAAATTGTATAATTTTGTATAAACTGTTTAGTGACATTATTCAGCAAATGTAACATTTTAGTAATGTCACAGATAACTTGTAATGCTGATGATGTTTTGAAGTCAGACATTCATTGTCTATACAATAAAAATGGTGTACATACTGTTACTTATCCATCATTAATGGATTCAGATATGTACTTGTATGCTTTTATGTACAACCGTATAGCAGATTCCTTAACTAATTTATTTTGTGGTTTGCATTGCTGTTCAACATGTTAATGTATGTGTTTATGTTTGTCAATTCTTTATTTATCTAGATATTAGTTTAAATGAAATCATCATCTTATGGTAGTAAAGGTTATCTTTCTCTTGTTTGAAGTATAGACATTTAAAATTGACAGGTAACAAGGAAATTACTTGATCTAGTATTTAAACATCCTCCTTGACCCTGGGCTCCAACACCGCCAGTTGTTGCTCGGAAGTGCTGTTAGCACAGTCAACACTTGCTCCTGTGTTACTGGGGTTCAGTAACGTCAGCTGGTCCTCGGTTGTGCCATTGGCTCTTTTCCTTCTGCTGCCCCTCCGGGTTCCAGCACAGTCAGCTGGTCCTCGTTACTTGCATTGGCTCTTGTACCTTCTGCTACCCGTCCGGGTTCCAGTACCGTCAACTGGTTCTCCGCAGTGCCTTTGGCCTAGGTGCCTCCATCTCGGTATCCGAGTTCCAGCAACGTCTGCTGGTCCTTGGTAGTGCTTTGGAGCACAGGTACCTCCTGCTTAGTAACCGTGTCCCAGTAACGTCAGCTGGTCCTCGGTTGTGCCATTGGCTCTTTTCCTTCTGCTGCCCCTCCGGGTTCCAGTACCGTCAACTGGTTCTCCGCAGTGCCTTTGGCCTAGGTGCCTCCATCTCGGTATCCGAGTTCCAGCAACGTCTGCTGGTCCTTGGTAGTGCTTTGGAGCACAGGTACCTCCTGCTTAGTAACCATGTCCCAGTAACATCAGCTGGTACAAGATTGTGCTACAAATACAAGATACGGAACAAGAGACACAAGAACAATAAGCAGAAGATCTAAAAGCAGAAGAACATGAAGTATAAGACCAAAATGAAGAGCAAAATATATGCTCTAAATTCTAAGCAGAAGAAGACTAAGCAGTGTATGGGGGTGAGTCCGTTCCTCCTCGTGGTGCCCCTGGAAAATGCCTGCTGCTGCAGGCTAAACTGAACACGGACAAATACTGTTGTAATTTAAATCTTTTGTGACAGCAAGAACGGAAGGATGAAAAATTCATACTTTGACAGATTACAAGTACAGGATTCTCTGTCACAAATAAGAATATGATGAAGAAGATGAAGCAGAATATGAATAAGAATAATAGTTTAATAAGAAGAATATGAGTAATGTTAACAAAGATGAATAGCAAGAAGTTTAAGAAGAAGATAAAGAAGGTGAAGATGAAGAATAATTTGATGAAAAAGATGATGCTGCAGAAGATTATGAAGGAGAAAGTGTGTGAAAAGTTAAAAAGGTGAAGATGAAGAGCATGGAAGTTGTGTAATATACATATTTGCCAAAATATAAAAAACGTTAACATTGTCAATTTCTTCGTCAATCCGAACATCTTTAAAAAAAAAAATATTTATGCTATTCCATTTGATTGGGTTAAACATCTATGCCTTTAATGTCTCCTCAACCTTCCCCAATACATTCTACATTACTCTTTCTTGTTTTCCTTCATGTACAATTAACCAACAAGGCAAGAATGGGTTTTTTTTAATTTCGATATTTTGTTCCCATAGACTTACATGGGACTTCCGGTATCGGTATCGGGTATCGCCGATATTTTAGTGATATCGGCGATACCATTCCGATTCCGATACTTTAGGATATCGGAAAGTATCGCTCAACTCTAGTCAGAGATGGAGCGGCCGTAGTCAGGCTCAGAAGGAAGCACATGCGCGCTGGACAAGGACCTGGAGTCGAGTGAAGAGCCACAGAGTCAAGCGCGGGAGGTGCATGCGCACTCGACGAGACCCACGGACCTGCCACGATACCGGAGGCGATGAAGTAGAGCGCTGAGCACCGGCGCCAAAGGAATGCGGTGATTTTTAAAGCTCTCACTATCTTAAAAAGTGCAGTTAATTGTTCAATTATAAATGGTAAAAAGTACACCTTACAGATTGTTTGTTTTTATTAGTTGATTATGGTGCACAATTTATAAGCAACTGTATTGGAGAAACAGTTTCAAATTGTAAATCTTGAAAATTTAGTCTAAAATTATATAACGCTATAATGTTATCAAAACTACAGGGGAACCCATGCTGTTTTTTTTTTAAATTATCTATTTATAGCGCAGGTGCCAGCTGATGAATACTCCCATCAGTCACTCCTGCTCTCACTGTTATTAGTGGCAGCAGTAGTAAGCTGATGGGAGCAGTAGTCCCATCAGCCGACAGCAATGACAGCCTGTGAGCCACGGCTGTCTGACCGGCGGTGATGATTTTATCAACGATCAGAAGCAGTGTTTGCCACACTGTCATGCACATGAAAGCGCGAGAAACATCCGGTGTTCGGAGGGCCGATCCCGAACTGTAACACGGACTTCCTGGTGAAGTCCGTGTTCCGTGTCCGTGTCTGAACAGTAGGTGTTCGGCACGGATGCCAAACTTTACTGTTCAGGCTCACCCATCTCTAATCAGAATGAATTTAAGGTTTTATTTAGAGTAAATTGTGAGTTTTGCAGGTAGAGGGAGAAGAAGTGGCTCATAAGTAAAGAAAGAAGCAGATCTCTAATACTGTATATTACAAAGTTTATTATACTTGCTTGTACTATTGATTGTAGCAAAATTTGTTGAAATGACAATCACCAGTTAAATATTAATGCTGCTGCTCTTAATGCATGTGTCAGGCTTTAAACTAATATTTGAATAGTTTTAATTTAACACCAGCATATTAAATGCTTAAAATAGCAAAACTGCTACAAGCTGACTTCTGATTTGGTAGACTGTCTCAAGCTTGCAGGATGGCAGAGATAGGTTGGCAGGTGAACCAAGTTGTGTAAACCTGAAATGTTCTGTAAGTTTTCTCTAAAAAGCATATTTCATAAACATTTGCTATAACTCAATATAGAGAATCTTTTACTTTTATGAAGATTACTTCCATCATACTCTCATTATTATGAAGGGCCAGGATTTAAACCAACTTTAAATATAACAGTCTTTCCTTATGCTCTGCCAGGAAAGATTTTCTATCTAAGATTTTGTCACCTTTCTTTAAGTTTCAGTACTTTGCTTCTCTCAAGGAATTTTCATTTTGTTTAATACCGTGAAAGGTCAGATTTTTCCATAAAAAAAAATGCAAGAACAAAATATTTACTTTGGCTTGTCCAGTGAAAGTGTGGGTCTTCATAATAGCACATTCACACACTCTTAGTAGTGAGCAGATATGTAAACATAAGCTGTTCACACAATGTTAATGCTGCAAAATGACGTAATAATGTGACCACCACTATTATAAACTGTAAGTTTTCAAATTCTTACACCAGTCATTATCAGCATAGAATGTTCATTATATTTGTTTTCACCTATTTTCATACATCATAAACTTGCACTCTCATCATGGAAACAACCGATCTCTCTAAATGTTTACACTAAACAAGGACAAATAAATGTAACACTCGAAAAAACATAATAATGCAAGTCAACTGTGAGATCATCTAGACTCCAAAAGTTTATGCTTAGAGAGAACACCATAAAAGATGTGTGTGGATGTCAGTGAGATGAGAAGCTGGTGGGCTTCCTTTAAACCTCTCACTTTCCTTTCTATCTGCCCATCTCCCAAGAACCATAGCTCTTTTTTTCCATTTGTATAGGTATAAGAGGGTTTTTTTTTTATCACAGGATGAGTTGTAGCTTTGACTTACACTATTCCCTTTATCATACATTGTAAGTAAATATAAGATCTTTTAAAATTTGAATTAGGCTACGTTGCCAATTTTTCCCACAAAATTAAATTAAAATAAATTATATACCAAGGCTTCTAACACTATAATACCTACTTTACGTGTCTGTTATAGCGTGGTGGTTAAAGTGCACAACCACCAACGTAGGAGACTGGGGTTCAAATCTCGGTTCTACCTTGTTGGAAATAATATACCAGATGTAACCCTTGGGCAAGACTACTAACACTATATTGCGTACCTCTATAAACATGAGAGTGTCATGAACAAAGAGAGTCATGCCGGCTCGGATGTCACCCAGATTAACAAGGTCTGAGTCAGATGTTGAGAAACCAGGACAATCTAGATCTGATGAAATGCTACTATAACAGCAGACCAAATGAGAGAGGATTTATGAAGCGTATGAGGAAACTCTGGATGTATACAAGACCTGCATGTCCACTGACTGAAAAACAACTAGTCACCCAACGTTTCAATATCATAAAGAGAAAGCTATTATCACAACTTGAGATGGATAAACTGCACTGCAGATCCACCCCCCATGAAGACCTGGAAGAACAACATGTGCAACCCCTGAAAATCCTAATCCAATCCCACAACTAGAGAGCAGTGCAGCTTATCTGAAACAAAAGATGTTAGATAAACTAAATACCATCAATACCAGAGATCAACTGCCAAGGCTCAGCAAAGAAACACCACCATTCAGTATTTCAGTATGCTAGAAGATGCCAATAGAGCACTTGCATCAATACCTACCACCACCATAACTCAAACTAATAAACTGAACTATACTACTGCTTCAGCAATCATGGAAATGCTTGGCTATACAACCAGCAAGAAGTTTGTACCCCCTTTGGAAAAGAAGACTGGAGACAAAGATCAAGGTAACTCTAAGGGAAGTCAGCCAACTAACAGAACTACAGAAGAGTGTAAAGATCAAGAATAAGACCAAGCTGGACATGTTCAAATGCCTAACCCCAACTGAAGCCCTAGAGATTGCTAAAGAAAGGCTCACAGCACTCGCTGCAAGACTAGAGAGATACATTAGAGAAGCTAAGGCCAAGAAGACAAATGCCCTGTTCTCCAAAGAACTATTCAAGGTGCACTCTCAACTACAGCGTACCAGCACAAAGGCAGCAACTCCACCAATAGCAGAGACTGAACAATACTGGAGGAACATATGGCAGAAGGAAAAAACGCACAACACCAGTACGGAAAGATGGGAGAGGGATCCTCACAAAGGAACAGTTCCATCCAACTACCACCCTATAGTTACAGAACCATATGAACCAGTACATGAATCCAGCTCAGAAAGGCATTGGAACCAACACCAGAGGCTCTAAGCACCAGCTTCTAGTAGATAGAGCAGTCGCTAAAGACTCAAGATCCAGACAGACCAATCTCAGCACAGCCTGGATTGACTACAGGAAAGCCTATGACTCAATGCCACACATATGGCAAGGAAAGTAGCAACATCCAAATACCATCAAAGGGTAAGACAGGTCCTGAAGAGCCAGCTGAATGGGAAGAAAAAAATCCGTGCCATCATTACATATGCCCTGCCAGTTATCACATACCCTGCTGGCATAGTGTGCTGGCCAAAAGAAGAGCTTGGAGCTGCAGATGTAAAGACACAAAAGCTCATCACAATGCATGGAGGTCTCCACCCTAAGTCTAGCACCCAAAGATTGTATACCAACCGAAAGGAGGGTGGTCGAGGCTTGATAAGCATCCAAGCCACCATAATGGATAATACAAGGAGTATCCAGGAATACATCAGAAAAATGTGGCACCAAAAGATGAGATCCTGAGAGAAAGCCTAGGGCAGCAACAACAACAGATCTGGAAGGAAGAACAGGAATATGGAGCACCATGGCAAGACAAGCTTCTGCATGGTATGTACCATCGACAGATAATGGAGGTGGCTGAGATGGAGAAATCCTACCAATGGCTGGAGAAAGCTGACTTCGAGACAGCACAGAGGCACTAATCATAGCGGAACATCCATAGAAGCCGGAATATACCACATAAGACAAGACCCCTGGTGCAAACTATGCAAAGAAATCTCAGAAGCAGTCCAACAAATAGTGGCAGGATGCAAAATACAAGCAAGAACAAGATAAACCGAACGCCACAATCAAGGAGCGGGAATTGTATACAGGAACATCTGCACAGCATATGGGCTAAGTCCCCCTAAGTCCAGGTGGGAGACTCCAGAGACGGTGGTGTAGAATGAAAGGGCTAAAATTCTGAGGAACTTCAAGATCCAGACGGATAAGCAGGTGTTGGCTAACCAACCAGTCATTGTGATAGTAGACAAGGATCAGAAGACAGCAATGATAATAGATGTGGCAGTGCCAAGTGACAGCAACATCAGAAAGAAGGAATATGAGAGGCTAGAGAAATACCAGGGCCTCAAAGGAGAAATGGAGAAGATGTGGAAGGTGAGCAACAGTAATAGGACCACTTGGAGCAGTGACCCCCTGGGAAAATGGCTACAACAAATCCCAGGAGCAACATCTGAACTTTCTGTCCAGAAAAGTGCAATACTGGGAACAACTAAGATCCTGCTTAGAACCCTCAAACTCTCAGGCCTCTGGTAGAGGACCCGAGAATGAGAAAGGACAAAAAAGAAGGTGAGAAGAAAGATATATATATATATATATATATATATACACCCTATTTTAGGACTATAAGACTCACCTAGGTTTTAGGGGAGGAAAATAGAAAAATAATTTAAGAAAAAAATGTGGTCAATTCCATACTAATATACTGCATCTTGGTATATATATATATATATATATATATATTATATATATACTCCCAATCCAGTATACGTGACCCCCCTCATCCTCATGCTGGTATACATGGTCCCCTCATCACCATCCTGGTATAAATGGTCCCCATTCTGGTACACATGGTTCCCTCATCCCTAACCTAGTATACATGGTCCCCTCATCCTCATCCTGGTATATATGGCCCCCTAATCACCATCCTAGTATACATGGTCCCCTCATGCCCATCCTTGTAAACATGGTTCCCTCATCCCTATGCTGGTATACATGTTCCACTCATCCCCATATTGGTATGCATGGCTCCCTCATCCCTATCCTAGTATGCATGGCCCCCATCTCCATCCTAGTATGCATGACCCCAGCAAAAAATGGATAAACCACCACAATATTCTCCCAGTATAATAAATTCAGCAATAGAGAAAAAATATAAAACATAACCTTTAATATTATCCAAATAAAAGCTACCAAATGATAAGTGAATATAGTGAATTTAAAAATCACTCTATCAAAGTATCACAGACTATGTGCTCAAGAGTCCACAAAAATCCACCATCGGACTCAAGTGCACATATACATGTGATTGTCTCAATCCTGAGAATTAGGCATATTCCGTTAGGACAACATTGTCTCAATTATTTACCTATTCCCCAGCAATACACAATAGATGATCCTTTTACAAAGGTCAATCTGACCCCTATCTTTATAAGATTATGGACCAAGGACAAAAATATACATATACACTAATTGTATTGCTGCAAGAAAAACATAAAGACAATGTTTCAAATAATTAATATGGAACAGTCTCACCCATATTTGTTGAAGGTGTCAGGTGTGTCCTTTTTCCTTTGGAGTCTGGGTAGGTCAGGAAAATTCAGGATCTCATCCTATTAAGCCCTGTCTGAGCTATTATATCCTGACCCCATGACTCCCGCCCTCACAAGGGCAGTCCACAGCTGACCCTCAATATTAGAAGCCCTGTAGTATCTGTTATGTTTCGGTAGCTGAGGAGTGCAGGTAAAAAAGGCAATATACCAGAGCAGTTGGAATCTATGAGATTGCAGTACCCTGACTAACCACCACAACTAGAGGCAGCCGTGGAGCGTTCCTAAGTTGGTCCTAGACGCCTCGTCACAGCCTGAGAAACTAACTACACCTAAAGATAGAAATAGGAAAGCTATCTGCCCCGGAGCAGAACCCCAAAGATAATAGAAAGCCCCCAAACATGTAATGGCGGTTAGACAAGAAGAAATACAGACACAGACAGAAAATAGTATGAGCAAACGTTGGGGCCCAAACTAACTAAATAGAAAAGGATAGGAAGGGTACTTACTGCAATCCCAGAAAACCCTGAAAAGCACCAACTCTACTAATTTCAAAAACACCTGAGATCACACGACCTCTACCACCTAAATTAGTTCTCTGGTGTAACAAAATCAAAACAGCAGCCACTGAAAAAACTGGAAAAAGCAAAAGTACAAACATCAGTGGCTGAACTAAACTGAGAGGGCAAAGCCCCCGGAGGGGACCCTGAAGGCCCCCACAGAAGTGCAGGACAAAATGCAAAAATCAAGCACAAAAATAAAAAGAAGAAAATGTCTTATCTGTTAGCAGGAGATGCAGACACAACACAGCAGGCTACAAGGGAAACAGGAATCAAGGAATGAGACCAGAACAATTGATCACCGGCAACCCTGATGGGAAGGCGACTCCCTTATATAAGACCAGTCAGTAACACCTGATTCCCAATCCCCACAATCTTCACTGGACAGACCAGTACCGCTTGTAACCACCAGAGGGAGCCTCTGCTCAGAACTCATCTCAAGCCCATTCACAACAGTACCCCCCCTTGAGGAGGGGTCACCGAACCCTCATTTGAGCAACCAGGTCGATCAGGATGAGTTCTATGATACGCACGGATGAGTCTCCTAGCATGGATGCCCGAAGCAAACACCCAAGAATTTTCTTCCTGACCATAACCTCTCCACTTAACCAAATACTGGAGTTTCCGTCTAGAAAAACGAGAATCTAATATTTTCTCAACCACATACTCCAGATTGCCCTCAACCAAAACAGGGTCAGGAGGCACAGCAGTAGGAACCACTGGCTCAACAAACCTCTTCAACAAGGACTTGTGGAACACGTTATGGATCTTAAATGTCCCTGGAAGAAGCAAACGAAAAGAAACAGGATTAAGAATCTCCATAATCTTATAAGGTCCAATGAACCTAGGCTTAAATTTAGGAGATGCTACTCTCATAGGAATATTTCTTGAGGACAACCAGACCAAGTCCCCCACTTTAAACCGAGGACCATCAGTCCTATGCCGGTTAGCAAACCGCTGGGACCTCTCCTGAGAGAGGGACAACCTCTCCACTATCTGGTCCCAAATCCGCTGCATACGCTCCACAACAGAGTCAACACCTGGACAGACAGAAGCCTCCGTCTGTCCTGAAGAAAATCGAGGGTGAAACCCAGAATTACAGAAAAATGGAGACATCAAAGTGGCAGAGCTAGCCCTATTATTAAGAGCAAACTCAGCCAAAGGCAAAAAAGAGACCCATTCATCCTGATCAGCAGACACAAAGCATCTTAGATAAGTCTCCAATGTCTGGTTTGTTCTCTCAGTTTGACCATTGGTCTGAGGATGAAATGCCGAGGAGAAAGACAATTGAACACCCAGTTTAGAACAAAAGGTCCTCCAAAATCTGGAAACAAACTGGACTCCTCTGTCAGAAACAATGTTCTCAGGAATGCCGTGTAAACGAACCACGTGCTGAAGGAACAACGTCACCAATTCAGAGGAGGAAGGCAACTTAGGCAATGGCACAAGATGTATCATCTTGGAAAACCTATCACAAATCACCCAGATGGCGGTCATTCTCTGAGAAACAGGAAGGTCGGAAATGAAATCCATAGAGATATGGGTTCATGGTCTCTTGGGCACAGGCAATGGCATCAACAAACCACTAGAGCGAGAGCAAGGCTTGGAGCGAGAGCAAGTCCCGCAGGACTGCACAAATTCCCTGACATCACGAGACAAGGTAGGCCACCAAAAGGACCGACTAACGAAGTCTCTGGTACCAAAAATTCCGGGATGCCCAGCCAACGCGGAACAATTAATCTCAGACATCACACTCTTTTTCCACTGGTCCGGGACAAACAATTTTCCAACAGGGCAGCGCTCGGGCCTATCCTCCTGACACCCCTCCAGAGCAAGTCTCAAATTGGGTGAGATGGCGGAAAGACCTACACCCTCTTTCAAAATAACAGAAGGATCAGATAACTCAGGAGAGTCCGCAAGGAAACTCCTCAAGAGGGCATCCGCCTTAACATTCTTAATGCCAGGAAGAAAGGAAACCACAAAATTAAAACGTATGAAAAACAAGGCCCACCTGGCCTGTCTAGGATTGAGTCGCTTGGCAGATTCCAGATAAACCAGATTCTTATGGTCAGTAAGGACCACCACCTGATGTTTGGCTCCCTCCAGCCAATGTCTCCACTCTTCAAAAGCCCACTTCATGGCCAATAACTCCCGATTACCCACGTCATAATTACGTTCAGTAGGAGAAAATTTTCGAGAGAAAAAGGCACAAGGGTTACTTTTAGAGGTCTCTGGATCTTTTTGGGACAAAACGGCACCTGCCCCAATTTCAGAGGCATCAACCTCCACCTGAAATGGCAGAGAAACATCAGGCTGCCGTAGAACAGGAGCAGAAGTGAATCTTTGCTTAAGTTCCTGAAATGCAGAAACTGCCTCAGGAGGCCAATTCACCACATCAGAACCCTTTTTGGTCAAATCAGTTAATGGTTTAACAATAACCAAGAAATTACCAATAAATTTACGATAAAAATTGGCAAAACCCAAAAATCTTTGAAGAGCCTTTAATGAAGTAGGCTGGACCCAATCACAGATGGCCTGAACCTTGACCGGGTCCATTTCAATAACAGATGGGGACAAAATGAATCCCAAAATGAGATCCTCTGTATGCCAAAAAGACACTTTGATCCCTTCACATACAGAGCATTCTCTCTCAAAATCTGGAATACAGTTCGAACATGTTTCACATGAGAGTCCCAGTCATTAGAAAAAATCAAGCTATCATCCAAATAAACAATCAGAAATGTATCCACAAAATCCCTGAAAATGTCATTCATGAAGGACTGGAAGACAGAAGGAGCATTAGTGAGCGCAAAGGGCATCACAAGGTACTCAAAATGCCCTTCAGGGGTGTTAAATGCCGTCTTCCATTCATCCTTGTGCTTAATGCGAATAAGGTTATATGCCCCCCTGAGGTCAAGCTTGGTAAACCAAGTAGCGTTTTTCACCCTGGAAAACAGGTCAGAAATCAAGGGTAACGGATATTGATATTTCACAGTAATATTGTTCAAAAGACGATAATCAATACACGGCCTTAATGAACCATCCTTTTTGGCCACAAAGAAAAAACCGGCACCTAAGGGTGAAGAGGATGGTCTGATATGACCCTTCTCCAATGACTCCTTGATATAAGACCGCATAGCGTCATGTTCAGGTACAGACAAGTTAAAAAGGCGACCTTTAGGGAATTTACTACCAGGCACTAATTCAATAGCGCAGTCATAGCTCCTATGGGGAGGCAAGGATGCAGATTTACTTTCGCTAAACACATCAGAAAAATCAATTAAAAAGTCAGGAACATCCTGAGCCTGGGGGGAGGCAGAAAAAACAGGAGTGTTGGTATTAACACATTGGCAGCCCCAACTGGTTACAGACACAGATTTCCAATCCAAAACAGGATTATGAGACTGTAACCAAGGGAAACCCAGTACGATAATATCATGCAGATTATACAGAACCAAAAATTTGCAGCACTCCTGATGATCAGGTTCCACCCTCATTATCACCTGAGTAGAGAACTGAGGTTTATTCTCAGCCAAAGGGGTAGAATCGATCCCAGTAGGGGAATAGACTTCTGTAGGGGTATCAAGGAAACCCACAACGTTTAGCAAAATCATAATCCATCAGGTTAATAGCTGCTCCAGAATCAACGAAAGCCTGAGCAGAAAATGAGGACAGAGAGCATATCAGAGTGACAGTTAATAAAAACTTAGTCTGAACACTACCCAAGACAACTGAGCTTGCAAAACGTCTTCCCCGTCTAGGGCAGACTGAAATAGCATGAGAGGCATCACCACAGTAGAAACATAACCCATTGCGCTTTCGAAACTCATGACGCTGTGCCCCAGACACCACTCTATCACACTGCATGGATTCAGAAGCAGGTTCACAAGGCAACACTATTCCACTCATACTTCTCCGCTCACGCAAACGTCTGTCAATTTGAATTGCTAATGACTAGTGTTGAGCGATACGATAATGCAAATATCGGCTATCGGCCGATATTAGCTCTATCGGCCTTTCGATAATTCGTTTCGATATTTTCGTCTTTTCGAATACCGGAATCGGATTTGTCACTGTCACTGTGAGTGTCCGTCGGTCGGGTCTGTCAGGAGTCAGCGGCACTTACCTGGCAGAAGATCTCCGGCGGTCACGTCCTGGACTGCTTGATAGCCGCCATTATCTTCTCCCTGGCGGTCACATGCAGTTTTTTCGCGATAACTGCAGTGACTGCAGGGTAATCCCGGCCGTAAAGCAGTCAGTCCGATGACGTCACCGCCGGGGAAGCAGGTAATCAGCTGTGCTGCGCCGGGATGACAGGCTCTGCCTGTCATTCTGATGTAGCAGAGCTGGATCGTCGTGGGACACTCGTTACTATGGACTGCGTCGGTCAGGTGGTATACTTTTTTTTTTTTCATTTTTTTTTACAGGAGATCGATGGCGTCGCAGCAGGATGAGACAGTAATAAAAGAAATGAAAACTGTGTTTTTTTATTTTTTATTAAATTAAAAAAATTTTTTTGGAACATTCACCCGTCCGGGTACATAAACAATTTAACTATTTATTTACATACAGGGACCCTGTCCGGGTTATTTAGACTTCTTTGGCAGGGGTGTTACAGGTACCACCTGGTACTCTTCTGGTGCTTGCCAAACATCCGAGACACCAAGGACCACCAGGACCTGATGACGTCGTGTGGCCTGTACAGTCAAGTCGTGACCCGCTATCTGGGTCTGTGTGGCCACCTCTTTCATCTCTCTCCGGGTCTGGAGCCCTATGTCAGGACTGTACGAACCCCAGGGGGCCTAACAGGCGCCGGGTACGGGCCAGCTATACTTATCATGTCCATAGCTGGGGCTGCTGAGGAGACCACTGAGGGAGGCTGGGGAGATTTACGGCGTGGGGTGGGCACTTTTGCAGAGGCCTGGATGTGGGAGGCTGAAGGCTTCGAGGGTCTCACAGGTTCCTGACACACTGGGGAGTAGGGGTCGCACCTGGTAACATTTAGGACGTACCATCCATTGTAACCCCAGTGTCGGGTGTAAGTCACCAAGTCTCCTGGCAACAGGTCCCTCCCCGGGTGTCCTTCTGGGAGGTGAGCCTCCACGTCCCGCCGGGTCACAAAGACTTCTAAATAAAGTCCAGGCTCCTTGATGAAGCCCCACCCACCTTTCAATTTAAAGCTCCGTACTGCACCCTTACGCCGCGGCTCACTCAGGGTTCCTTTATCCTTTCTCATCCGGTCCTTATCTGCCCGGTCCTTCTCCAGGTGACGTTGGCGAAGTTTTAGGGTTTCTCGCTGCTCCCTTTGTCGCTCTGCTTCCCGCTCCCAACGTCTCCACTCTTCCTCCTGACGCTGATTGTAATTCTCCTCCACCAGTTGCTCCATGTCTCCACCACTCCACTGCAGCTTACAGTGTCCGGTTTGCGGCAGCTCTCCTGTCGCCCCCCAGTCCTGGCGGCGCTCCCCTGCGGAGGAAGCAGACGGCTCTAAATCAGATGACAGTCGGGGCTCCGGTACAGGCAGGTAGTGCTCTGGTGCCTGCGCGGCCTCCTCCATGAGGACGGGTGTCGCATCTTCTGTCTCAGCGACCGGGGCAGACAGCGGGATCTGGGGTGCTGCTGACGGTGCTGCGGTTTTTGCAGGAACGGGTGCCTCCACTGCGACAACGTCAACCGGATCACATTGCAAGGGCTCCTCTACTATAACGGGTGCCTCACCTTCCGGTACAGACACTTCAGGTAAGAGGGATTGGCGCCGCTCCAAGTTTATTTTTAGGGCACGCCAGCTGGCTTCCATCCTGGCGACCTCCTCCCGGTGCCGGGCCAGGCCTCTCAGGGTATCCTCCGCTTCTTGCAGCGTAGGAGGGTTTACAGGCCGGGTGCCCAACGGTGATTCCGTGGCGATCGGGTCGCTTCCGTGGGGGGAGAGCTCTGACTGCTCCATCCCTTCCCACTTCTGCTCGTCGTGTCCATTAGCCATCTCTGCCAAGTCACATGTGTCATATCTGGAGAGGGCCCCTCTTTTGTAGGGAGGCGGGACCTCCTCACACTGAGGAGGATGAGGAGGCGGAACTCCAGAGCTGTGGGGCACGATGTTACATTGCAGTACCATTTACAGTGGGCGGCCATCGTTTTCACGCCACTGAGTGAGTGACACCCACGAAGAGCACGCCCTTCTTCTTCACCAGTGCCTCGTCGTGACGCAGATATGGCGGAAAAATGGCAAATACATTCTCTGATGATTTTAGCAATTCTCAAGCACAAAACCAGTGCAATTCAGGCACACAGGACTCGCTTATAGCGAGCTACAGAATCCTGTTCGTGACGCCCAAGTTGAGTCGCACAGAGCCAGAGGTTTTCGGGGTACTCGGCACCGAGCCCGTCGACTTCTATGGGGTATGTCACGTCTTTACCCGGCAATTGAATTAGAGTCGATTTTACTATGTAGAAGTGTATAAACTATAAATATATGTATATATATATGTCACAATGACATGTATATATATATATATATATATATATATATATGTATTCTATGTGTGTATATTTTGTGTTTACAACGAAAGAAAGGGTTTTTTTTGTTGCAATATTTTGTTCCCATAGACTTACATGGGACTTCCGGTATCGAAATCGGATATCGACGATATTTAGTGCTATCGGCTATACAATTTCGATACGATATTTTTAGATATCGAGCAATATCGCTCAACACTACTAATGACATAGAATCATTGAGACCAGAGGGGACAGGGAATCCCACCATAACATCCTTTACATTATCTGACAGACCCTTCCGAAAAAGGGCTGCCAAAGCGTCGTCATTCCATTTGGTCAGGACTGCCCACCTACGGAATCTCTGACAGTATAACTCAGCGTCATCAAGCCCCTGATTTAATGCCAACAAGGCTTTTTCAGCTTGATCAGTGACATTAGGCTCATCGTACAATAACCCCAAAGCCTGAAAAAATGCATCAACATCACTCAAAACAGGATCCCCAGGTGTCAGGGAAAAAGCCCAATCCTGAGGATCGCCGCGCAGGAGAGAGATGACAATTTGAACCTGCTGCACTGCGTTCCCTGAGGACTTAGATTTTAAGGCAAAAAACAATTTACAATTATTTTTGAAATTCTGAAACTTAGCTCGATCCCCTAAAAACAAATCTGGCATGGGGATCCTAGGTTCCACAACAGGCAACCTAGCAAGATATGCAGCAATACTCTGAACCTCAGTGGCAAGCTGATCCACACGGTCAGACAACTGTGCAAACTCCATTGAGAGAAAAAATCCTCCCCAGCACCCAGAGATACAGAGGGAAAAAAAAAATGCAACAAACAGAAAAATATCTCTGACAACTCTGACAACCGTTTTTTTTTTTCTTTCACCACAATTTTTTTTTTTTTTTTTCCCTTCTGTGAGTACAATACAATTTTAAATTTTAGGCCGGTGATACTGTTATGTTTCGGTAGCTGAGGAGTGCAGGTAAAAAAGGCAATACACCAGAGCAGTTGGAATCTATGAGATTGCAGTACCCTGACTAACCACCACAACAAGAGGCAGCCGTGGAGCGTTCCTAAGTTGGTCCTAGACGCCTCGTCACAGCCTGAGAAACTAACTACACCTAAAGATAGAAATAGGAAAGCTATCTGCCCCGGAGCAGAACCCCAAAGATAATAGAAAGCCCCCAAACATGTAATGGCGGTTAGACAAGAAGAAATACAGACACAGACAGAAAATAGTATGAGCAAACGTTGGGGCCCAAACTAACTAAATAGAAAAGGATAGGAAGGGTACTTACTGCAATCCCAGAAAACCCTGAAAAGCACCAACTCTACTAATTTCAAAAACACCTGAGATCACACGACCTCTACCACCTAAATTAGTTCTCTGGTGTAACAAAATCAAAACAGCAGCCACTGAAAAAACTGGAAAAAGCAAAAGTACAAACATCAGTGGCTGAACTAAACTGAGAGGGCAAAGCCCCCGGAGGGGACCCTGAAGGCCCCCACAGAAGTGCAGGACAAAATGCAAAAATCAAGCACAAAAATAAAAAGAAGAAAATGTCTTATCTGTTAGCAGGAGATGCAGACACAACACAGCAGGCTACAAGGGAAACAGGAAACAAGGAATGAGACCAGAACAATTGATCACCGGCAACCCTGATGGGAAGGCGACTCCCTTATATAAGACCAGTCAGTAACACCTGATTCCCAATCCCCACAATCTTCACTGGACAGACCAGTACCGCTTGTAACCACCAGAGGGAGCCTCTGCGCAGAACTCATCTCAAGCCCATTCACAACAGTATCCCTGTGCACCCGACGCGTTTCGTCATTCACTGACTCCTCAGGGGACAAGCTAGCACATTTTGGGCATAACTGAGAAAAGACCAGGCCGCCTCTCTGATGATAGTAGTCTGTCGGCGCCTGGTATGTCCGTCTATATATAGCAGATTAACGATTGCACATTTTGCTCTCCTGCGTCCTGGAACGCACGCCATCCACCCACTCTCTGAGACGCATACCTCATTTCGGGTTCTCGCGTTCCGGAAGTGGATGCGTCGTCATCTGGGACGCGTCATTCGACTCCGCCCCTCAAAAAACTCCTCAATATCCAAGTAGCCAACTATGCCACGGATGCGTTCCAAGTCATGACGCACCTCATATCGCAACTGCGTCCAGGACCATTTTGCGTCCCAAAATATAACGCAAACATCAATCCCCAGTTTAGTTCAAAATCAGCACACATGAGACCTCTTTTATTACGCACCTAAGTTCTAAAATCGCCCCATGTGAGGTATCTTTTTTGGCGCAGATGCGTCCCAAAATCCAACGCACCTCTTGCAGAGATGTAGAATACGTCTC
This sequence comes from Oophaga sylvatica, assembly GCA_033576555.1. NCBI lineage: Eukaryota > Metazoa > Chordata > Amphibia > Anura > Dendrobatidae > Oophaga > Oophaga sylvatica. Next base: position 162,583,866 of record JARQOD010000001.1, on the reverse strand, counting down.
TCTACCAGAAGACGTTGTTACGATATGTATTAATTCAACGTCCAGGCATACAACGCATTGATATCCTATGCGCTATAATATAGATCACTTCTACTTCCTGGTTAAGATCGCAATTGCGATCTGTGTTCAAACTCATATGTTATTCAGCCAAAATATTCAAAGGGGAACAATATTAAATAATTCCATTACACAAGAAATCCACTATGGATAAAGATATAGAGTTTGGGATAAATGGCGTTAGTGAACAATTCAGAATAAAGATTAATGAGGTAGCTAATTAATTCCAAGAGACCAGATATTAACAGTTTAGATGCCAAAAGAGAACATTTGAATTATGCAAACCAACATCCTAGAAATTCCTATGTATAGCAGCCGAAGTTAAGTTGCTCATTAAGTCCTGCTGGAGCCACCGTACCTAATTGAAAAATCCATCAAGTTTCTTTTGAAGTATGATCCTATCCCAATTGCCACCCCTTGGTGGTTTTTTGACTCTCTCAATCCCTATAAATTTAATGGCATTAGTATCTCCTCTTTGACATGCATTAATGTGTCGTGCAATTGGGGTGTCTCTTTTGTGGACAATGTCTCTCAAGTGTTCCCCAATCCTTCGTCTAAATTCTCTGATTGTTTTTCCCACATATTCCTTTCCACATATACAGTTTGCCTTGTAAATCACCCCTTTACTACTACAATTAATGAAATCTCTGATTGTATATTCTTGATGGGTGACACTCCCTGCAAACTTGTTGGTGGGATTTATGTGGGAACACACACTACAATGACCAAATTTAAAGCATCCCTTGATGTCACTTGGTAGCCATGTCGTAATGGAGGGTTTCACAAAATGACTATTTACTAGTCTATCCCTCAATGAACGACCCTTTCTATAGGTGATTAGGGGTCTCTCACTTAGTTGTTTTCCAATATCTGGATCCATACAGAGGACAGACCAGTGTTTATTCAAGATATCACAAACTTCTTTTGCTTTATTTTCAAATGTAGTTACAATTCTCATCTCACTTCCATTTGATCTTTTGTATACCGGTTTTAGAAGCTCCGTTCTGGTTTTCCCTTTTACCTCATTGTATGCCCTTTTTAGCACATCAGGGGGTAACCTCTCTCCAAGAATCTCTCTCTTAATTCCCCTGCTTGTCTCTCAAAACTCTCCTCCGTTGAACAATTTCTGCGGATTCTCATATATTGACCCTTTGGTATCCCTCGTTTCAAATGTACTGGGTGACAACTCTCCCACTTCAGGAGAGAGTTTGTTGCTGTAGTTTTCCTATAAGTGCATGTGGAGAGGAATATCCAAAAAGGACAGAGAAGAAGGGTCCATCACAGATGTAAAGAATAGACCACAAGCATTATGATTTAGAGTATCAACAAAAGATGTAAAACTCTCAACTCCTCCCTTCCACAAGATTAGAATGTCATCAATTTACCGGACCCACAGCTCAATCTGACCAATCACCTCGTGTCCACTTTTCAGGACTTGTGTCTCCTCCCACCAGCCCAGGAACAAATTTGCATAAACCGGGCACAAGGGCACCCCATTGCTGTGCCCCTGAGCTGGTGGAAGATTTTATGGTCAAAGATAAAGAAGTTTCTTGTCAGACAGAAACGTAGAAGTGTAACCACAAATTCATTGTGGGCCCGGTATTGACATCCTCTTGTTTTTAGGAAATACCATACAGCCTCCAGTCCCTTGTCGTGGGGTATTGAGTTATATAAAGCCTCCACATCTATACTTCCCAAATAGGTCTCAGGTTCCACAGTCAGCCCTTCTAGTCTCCGGAGAAGATCTGGAGTGTCCTGTACAAAGGATTGGAGAGAGGCCACAAAAGGTTTAAGTACCCGATCAAGATAGATGCCTATGTTTTGACCTATACTGCCTATCCCTGACACAATGGGTCTTACCTTGAGCGGGGAACTACCCTTGTGCAATTTTGGTAAACAGTAAAAGGTCGCCATAATGGCATCTTTAGGCATCATAAATTCAAACTCACTCTTGTCAATGACCCCATTTGATAGGCCTTCCTCAAGGATGTCTTTCAATTCCCGCAAGTAATCAGACATTGGATTCTGTGTCAAGATTTCATAACTCTGTGTGTCACTCAGAAGTGTATCACACATTTCCTTGTAGTGTCCTATATCAAGGACGACCACATTGCCCCCCTTGTCAGAAGGTTTTAAGACAATGTGGTCGTCCCGTTCAAGACGATTAATCAAGGCAATTTCAGATTTAGTACAATTGTATTTAGAGAACAATTTATCTTTTTGCAAAGATCTTAAATCCTGTACAACAAGGTTCTGAAATACATCAATTGCTGACACATCTCCAGTGGGAGGTGTCATTTTAGTACTTTTGTTTTTAAGGTCCGTGAATGGACCCTTTCCCAAAGTGTTGGGATCTATTGTGCTGATGCTGTTTAACAATCTAACATCTGGCAAAAGGTCCATTGGTATACCCATATCTTGACACTCACGACTATCCTGTTGGAGAAAAAACTTTCTCCAGCGTACTTTACGTAAGAACAGATTTAAATCCTTTACACTACGAAACAAATCAAAGTCTGTACTTGGGACAAATGTAAGGCCTTTCTTTAACACATTAACTTCGTCTGCATTCAAAACTCTTTTTGATAGATTTACTACTTGAATATCACTTGATTGGGAGGATTTATTTATTTGAGCAGTCAAGTCAATCATCGAGTTGGGGTTTAGGGTACCTGACGTTATTTCCGTATTTGATGTAAACGGTTTCTCAGAGGATAACTCTGATCTAAAAAATGTACCCCCTGGATATTATCCGTTCTATCGGGTGGGCCTCGATTGCCTCGACCCCTCCCCCTGTGCCTTCCCCTCCCTCTCGATGTACGGGCTCTTCCCTCTGTATCAGAGAAGTCCGTATCTGTTGATGACAATTCTGTCTCAAAATCTAAGTTACTTGTCCTTATTTAAAGAGAATAAGTTACAAACAAATCTTGAACGTTTCCAATACCATCTTAGAGAACGGAAACACCGTCAATATCTGAGAGATACTCAAGACTTTAAAGATAACAAAGCTTATATGGTCATTGTTAACAGGACAAGTAACTTAGATTTTGAGACAGAATTGTCATCAACAGATACGGACTTCTCTGATACAGAGGGAAGAGCCCGTACATCGAGAGGGAGGGAAGGCACAGGGGGAGGGGTCGAGGCAATCGAGGCCCACCCGATAGAATGGATAATATCCAGGGGGTACATTTTTTAGATCAGAGTTATCCTCTGAGAAACCGTTTACATCAAATACGGAAATAACGTCAGGTACCCTAAACCCCAACTCGATGATTGACTTGACTGCTCAAATAAATAAATCCTCCCAATCAAGTGATATTCAAGTAGTAAATCTATCAAAAAGAGTTCTGAATGCAGACGAAGTTAATGTGTTAAAGAAAGGCCTTACATTTGTCCCAAGTACAGACTTTGATTTGTTTCGTAGTGTAAAGGATTTAAATTTAAATTTAAAGTTTTTTCTCCAACAGGATAGTCGTGAGTGTCAAGATATGGGTATACCAATGGACCTTTTGCCAGATGTTAGATTGTTAAACAGCATCAGCACAATAGATCCCAACATTTTGGGAAAGGGTCCATTCACGAACCTTAAAAACAAAAGTACTAAAATGCCACCTCCCACTGGAGATGTGTCAGCAATTGATGTATTTCAGAACCTTGCTGCACAGGATTTGAGATCTTTGCAAAAAGATAAATTGTTCTCTAAATACAATTGTACTAAATCTGAAATTGCCTTGATTAATCGTCTTGAACGGGACGACCACATTGTCATAAAACCTTCTGACAAGGGGGGCATTGTGGTCGTCCTTGATATAGGACACTACAAGGAAATGTGTGATACACTTCTGAGTGACACACAGAGTTATGAAATCTTGACACAGAATCCAATGTCTGATTACTTGCGGGAATTGAAAGACATCCTTGAGGAAGGCCTATCAAATGGGGTCATTGACAAGAGTGAGTTTGAATTTATGATGCCTAAAGATGCCATTATGGCGACCTTTTACTGTTTACCAAAATTGCACAAGGGTAGTTCCCCGCTCAAGGTAAGACCCATTGTGTCAGGGATAGGCAGTATAGGTCAAAACATAGGCATCTATCTTGATCGGGTACTTAACACTAGGACTACTGGACTCGTGACCCCGCCTAGAACTACTGAAAGGAGTCATTTTGACTCCTTGCTTGTTTTCGTTTATTTTTAGAGTTTCATTTGTGGTTATTTATTAATAATTATATTTTTTGTAATGTATTATTATTGTGAGATCCAACAGTAATGCTTTTGATTGTTTTTTTTCTGCTTTTCTTATTTTTCTACAGAAAATAACAATAATTATAATAGATGTTTTTCAAACATTTTTTTTTATTCAAGTGCACACATATAAACAACAACTGAAGAACAAAAAGCAGAGAAAATGTAGGTGGAGGAGCATAAAAATGAAAATATGGCGCAGAATTCACCTTCTAAACATTTGGTGTTTCGCATTTTAGGCATTGCCTTTGATTTATGGCAGTACATTGCCCACACAAAGACTTACCACAAGTCTTACAATTGCCGACAGATCTATTTTTCTTGCACTTTTCTTTGATCTGGCAAAATTTTGTTTGAACCATCACTTCTAAGCATGTAGAAACTTGGGACGTGGAACCCTTTTCCCTATCTGTGACATAAGGACCACTCAACTCTCTCACAAGCGTTTGCAAAAATGCCTTGCGTGACATTTTTTGGTGGGTTATCTCATTGAATATTATCCATGCATTTATACCCGCAAAGTCTAAGGCATTTTCAAATGCATGAACAGGCCATCTCCTTGTGCATGTTCGTGTGGTATATTTTCGTGCCATCTGATCCACTACATCTACTCCATATTTTGTTTCATTGTAAAACTTTACCGTTTCTGGAGTTTTTTTAGCGGAATCAGACGCAACAACAACATCTGGATGGACGGAACTCAAAATGACAACATTTTTGTTGGGCTTTCCTTGATATACTGTAAGTGTAAAATTGTCTTCATTTCTAAACACTTTAGTGTTGTACAATTCCTCTTTCATGGATTTTATTTCTTTAGGCACTTCTCGCCTTATCTTGTTCAGTGTTCCCACGATGGTTGTTCCGTTGCTTTTTAGCTGTTTAGCTAATTTTACTGAAGTAAAATAATTATCGGTTGTAACATTGCAACCTTTTTTCAAAAACGGGTCCAATAACTTCATTACCACATGGTCAGCTAAACGGTCCTCAGCACGGCGTGTGTCATCTTTGCCTAGATAAGGGAAGCCATTTGCCAGATATTTGCTCTCCTTATCAACAGCTAGCCAATATTTGTGGCCATATTTATCTGGTTTGGAAGGCATGTACTGCGTGAATGGACACCTAGTTTTGCTTGGGAAAAGTTGCTCATCCACCGTTATGTATGGGCCAGGTTTGGAACACGCAATACAATTTTCAATAAACCTGTCCCACACAGTAGAAAATAGAGCAAACTTGTCCGTTTGCAGTCTCTCCGATCGAGTAGATTTCTCATCAAATCTGAGAAACCTCATAATTTCAACAAAGCGGTCCCTAGACATTGTCGCTTTGCAAAACGGTATTCCCCAGTCATTACACCAAATACTGCTAATCGAGTGACGGTTCGTGCCAGATATTCCACGAGCATAGAATATCGCAATGAATGCATCTAGCTCCTCATCAGATAGAGTAAACTGTAAATTATTGTTCCTGCATGCTTCTGCAAGCGTACAGTTCTTTATATGTGTCAATATATATGAATCAAAAATTAGCATAAGATAAGAGCCTAGAGTAAACAAGCTATTTTGTTCAGCATTACACAGTAATACAAGCAGGTAAAACACAAGGAAAATGTGAAAAGTTGACATGTAAATTGAACTACATCTATATGAACATCAGGGTAAATAAGACAGAGTGAAAAAATTATGCACAAAACTTTATAGCAACATTTAGTGACAAAAGGACCTCAAAATATAGTAGGGAGTCAAAATGACTCCCTTCAGTAGTTCTTGGTAAATTTTGAAAAAAACGCGCAAATTTTTCACCAAAATTATTTATTCTCACAAAATCTTTTTTCACATCATATTTGAGGAAAAGTCACCGAGTTTCAAGCCGGAATTCTGAAAAATGTAGTCACAGAAGAGAAATAAAAAACGAAAGGAGTCAAAATGACTCCATCAGTAGTTCTAGTGTTAAACCTTTTGTGGCATCTCTCCAATCCTTTGTACAGGACACTCCAGATCTTCTCTGGAGACTAGAAGGGCTGACTGTGGAACCTGAGACCTATTTGGGAAGTATAGATGTGGAGGCTTTATATACCTCAATACCCCACGACAAGGGACTGGAGGCTGTATGGTATTTCCTAAAAACAAGAGGATGTCAATACCGGGCCCACAATGAATTTGTGGTTACACTTCTACGTTTCTGTCTGACAAGAAACTTCTTTATCTTTGACCATAAAATCTTCCACCAGCTCAGGGGCACAGCAATGGGGTGCCCCTGTGCCCAGGTTTATGCAAATTTGTTCCTGGGCTGGTGGGAGGAGACACAAGTCCTGAAAAGTGGACACGAGGTGATTGGTCAGATTGAGCTGTGGGTCTGATATATTGATGACATCCTAATCTTGTGGAAGGGAGGAGTTGAGAGTTTTACATCTTTTGTTGATACTCTAAATCATAATGCTTGTGGTCTATTCTTTACATCTGTGATGGACCCTTCTTCTCTGTCCTTTTTGGATATTCTAATTGAAAAAAGTGATGATGGAGTCCTCTCCACATGCACTTATAGGAAACCTACAGCAACAAACTCTCTCCTGAAGTGGGAGAGTTGTCACCCAGTACATTTGAAACGAGGGATACCAAAGGGTCAATATATGAGAAACTGTTCAACGGAGGAGAGTTTTGAGAGACAAGCAGGGGAATTAAGAGAGAGATTCTTGGAGAGAGGTTACCCCCCTGATGTGTTAAAAAGGGCATACAATGAGGTAAAAGGGAAAACCAGAACGGAGCTTCTAAAACCGGTATACAAAAGATCAAATGGAAGTGAGATGAGAATTGTAACTACATTTGACAATAAAGCAAAAGAAGTTCGTGATATCTTGAATAAACACTGGTCTGTCCTCTGTATGGATCCAGATATTGGAAAACAACTAAGTGAGAGACCACTAATCACCTATAGAAAGGGTCGTTCATTGAGGGATAGACTAGTAAATAGTCATTTTGTGAAACCCTCCATTATGACATGGCTACCAAGTGACATCAAGGATGCTTTAAATGTGGTCATTGTAGTGTGTGTTCCCACATAAATCTCTCCAACAAGTTTGCAGGGAGTGTCACCCATCAAGAATATACAATCAGAGATTTCATTAATTGTAGTAGTAAAGGGGTGATGTTATGATTTGGTAGCTGAGGAGTGCAGGTAAAAAAGGCAATACACCAGAGCAGTTGGAATCTATGAGATTGCAGTACCCTGACTAACCACCACAACTAGAGGCAGCCGTGGAGCGCTCCCACGCCGGTCCCAGACGCCTCGTCACAGCCCGAGAAACTAACTATACCTAAAGATAGAAAGAGGAAAGCTATCTGCCCCGGAGCAGATCCCCAAAGAACATAGAAAGCCCCCAAACATGTAATGGCGGTTAGACAAGAAGAAATACTGACACAGACAGAAAATAGTATGAGCAAACGTTGGGGCCCAAACTATCTAAATAGGAAAGGATAGGAAGGGCACTTACTGCAATCCCAAAAAACCCTGAAAAGCACCAACACTACTAATATCCTCCTTCTTCTCCTCCCGCTTCCTCAAACTCAATGTGGACAAATCTGAACTCATAATCTTTCCCCCATCCCACAGATCTTCCTTACCTGACCTATCTACCACAATTAACGACATCACGCTTTCCCCCGTACCAGAAGTCCGCTGCCTCGGAGTAACCCTTGACTCTGCCCTGTCCTTCAAACCGCACATCCAAGCTCTTTCTACCTCCTGTAGCCTTCAGCTCAAAAATATTTCAAGAATCCGTCGTTTCCTCAACCCTCAATCTACTAAAATGATTGTGCACGCCCTCATCATCTCCCGCCTCGACTACTGCAACACCCTTTTCTCTGGCCTCCCTGCTAACACCCTCGCACCTCTCCAGTCCATCCTTAACTCTGCTGCACGACTAATTCACCTCTCTCCTCGCTACTCCTCCGCTTCTCCCCTCTGCAAATCTCTTCACTGGCTCCCATTCCCTCAGCGTATCCAGTTCAAATTACTAATACTGACCTACAAGGCCATCTATAATCTGTCTCCTCCATATATCTCTGAACTAATCTCCCGATATCTTCCCTCACGTAATCTCCGATCCTCCCAAGACATCCTTCTCTCCTCCACACTTATTCGCTCCTCACCCAACCGCCTCCAAGACTTCTCCCGAATATCCCCCATCCTCTGGAATACTTTGCCCCAACACATCCGACTATCAAACTCATTCAGATCCTTCAGACGGAACCTGAAAACCCATCTCTTCAGGAAAGCCTACAGCCTGCAATGACCCTGCTGCCTCCTCACCACTACCGGAGTTATTGCCTCAACCAACAACGGAACTGCTGCAACCCCCCGACCTACTGTCTCCTGCCTCACAATCCTGTAGAATGTAAGCCCGAAAGGGCAGGGTCCTCTCCCCTCTGTATCAGTCTGTCATTGTTAGTTTGTTTACTGTAAGTGATACCTGTAATTTGTATGTAACCCCTTCTCATGTACAGCACCATGGAATCAATGGTGCTATAGAAATAAATATTAATAATAATAATAATAATATCAAAAACACCTGAGATCACACGACCTCTACCACCTAAATTAGTTCTCTGGTGTAACAAAATCAAAACAGCAGCCACTGAAAAAACTGGAAAAAGCAAATGTACAAAACATAAGTGGCTGAACTAAACTGAGAGGGCAAAAGCCCCCGGAGGGGACCCTGAGGGACCCCCACACAAGTGCAGGACAAAATGCAAAAATCAAGCACAAAAACAAAAAGAAGAAAAAGTCTTATCTGTTAGCAAGAGATGCAGAAACGACACAGCAGGCTACAAAGGAAACAGGAATCAGGGATTGAGACCAGAACAATTGATCACCGGCAACCCTGATGGGAAGGCGACTCCCTTAAATAAGACCAGTCAGTAACACCTGATTCCCAATCCTCACAATCTTCACTGGACAGTCCAGTATCGCTTGTAACCACCAGAGGGAGCCTCTGCTCAGAACTCATTTCAAGTCCATTCACAACAGTACCCCCCCCTTGAGGAGGGTCACCGAACCCTCACTTGAGCAACCAGGTCGGTCAGGATGAGTTCTATGATACGCACGGATGAGTCTCCTAGCATGGATGTCCGAAGCAAACACCCAAGAATTGTCTTCCTGACCATAACCTCTCCACTTAACCAAATACTGGAGTTTCCGTCTAGAAAAACGAGAATTCAATATTTTCTCAACCACAAACTCCATATTGCCCTCAACCAGAGCAGGGTCAGGAGGCAAAGCAGTAGGAACCACTGGCTCAACAAACCTCTTCAACAAGGACTTGTGGAACACGTTATGTATCTTAAATGTCCCTGGAAGAAGCAAACGAAAAGAAACAGGATTAAGAATCTCCATGATCTTATAAGGTCCAATGAACCTAGGCTTAAATTTAGGAGATGCCACTCTCATAGGAATATTTTTTGAGGACAACCAGACCAAGTCCCCCACTTTAAACCGAGGACAATCAGTCCTATGCCGGTTAGCAAACCGCTGGGCCCTCTCCTGAGAGAGGGACAACCTCTCCACTACCTGGTCCCAAATCCGCTGCATACGCTCCACAACAGAGTCAACACCTGGACAGGCAGAAGCCTCCGTCTGTCCTGAAGAAAATCGAGGGTGAAACCCAGAATTACAGAAAAATGGAGACATCAAAGTGGCAGAGCTAGCCCTATTATTAAGAGCAAACTCAGCCAAAGGCAAAAAAGAGACCCAGTCATCCTGATCAGCAGACACAAAGCATCTTAGATAAGTCTCCAATGTCTGGTTTGTTCTCTCAGTTTGACCATTGGTCTGAGGATGAAACGCCGAGGAGAAAGACAACTGAACACCAAGCTTAGAACAAAAGGTCCTCCAAAATCTGGAAACAAACTGGACTCCTCTGTCAGACACAATGTTCTCAGGAATGCCGTGTAAACAAACCACGTGCTGAAGGAACAAAGGCACCAATTCGGAGGAGGAAGGCAACTTAGTTAATGGCACAAGATGTATCATCTTGGAAAACCTATCACAAATCACCCAGATGACGGTCATTCTCTGAGAAACAGGGAGGTCGGAAATTAAATCCATAGAGATATGGGTCCATGGTCTCTTGGGCACAGGCAATGGCATCAACAAACCACTAGAGCGAGAGCAAGGCTTGGAGCGAGAGCAAGTCCCGCAGGACTGCACAAATTCCCTGACATCACGAGACAAGGTAGGCCACCAAAAGGACCGACTAACGAAGTCTCTGGTACCAAAAATTCCGGGATGACCGGCCAACGCGGAACAATGAATCTCAGACATCACACTCTTTTTCCACTGGTCCGGGACAAACAATTTCCCAACAGGGCAGCGCTCGGGCCTATCCTCCTGACACCCCTCCAGAGCCAGTCTCAAATTGGGCGAGATGGCGGAAAGAACTACACCTTCTTTCAAAATAACAGAAGGATCAGATACCTCAGGAGAGTCCGCAAGGAAACTCCTCGAGAGGGCATACGCCTGAACATTCTTAGTGCCAGGAAGAAAGGAAACCACAAAATTAAAACGTGTGAAAAACAAGGCCCACCTGGCCTGTCTAGGATTAAGTCGCTTGGCAGATTCCAGATAAACCAGATTCTTATGGTCCGTAAGGACCACCACCTGATGTTTGGCTCCCTCCAGCCAATGTCTCCACTCTTCAAAAGCCCACTTCATGGCCAATAACTCCCGATTACCCACGTCATAATTACGTTCAGTAGGAGAAAATTTTCGAGAGAAAAAGGCACAAGGGTTACTTTTAGAGGTCTCTGGATCTCTTTGGGACAAAACGGCACCTGCCCCAATTTCAGAGGCATCAACCTCCACCTGAAATGGCAGAGAAACATCAGGCTGCCGTAGAACAGGAGCAGAAGTGAATCTCTGCTTAAGTTCCTGAAATGCAGAAACTGCCTCAGGAGGCCAATTCACCACATCAGAACCCTTTTTGGTCAAATCAGTTAATGGTTTAACAATAACCAAGAAATTACCAATAAATTTACGATAAAAATTGGCAAAACCCAAAAATCTTTGAAGAGCCTTTAATGAAGTAGGCTGGACCCAATCAAAGATGGCCTGAACCTTGACCGGGTCCATTTCAATAACAGATGGGGACAAAATGAATCCCAAAAATGAGATCCTCTGTATGCCAAAAAGACACTTTGATCCCTTCACATACAGAGCATTCTCTCTCAAAATCTGGAATACAGTTCGAACATGTTTCACATGAGAGTCCCAGTCATTAGAAAAAATCAAGCTATCATCCAAATAAACAATCAGAAATTTATCCACAAAATCCCTGAAAATGTCATTCATGAAGGACTGGAAGACAGAAGGAGCATTAGTGAGCGCAAAGGGCATCACAAGGTACTCAAAATGCCCTTCAGGGGTGTTAAATGCCGTCTTCCATTCATCCTCGTGCTTAATGCGAATAAGGTTATATGCCCCCCTGAGGTCAAGCTTGGTAAACCAAGTAGCGTTTTTCACCCTGGAAAACAGGTCAGAAATCAAGGGTAACGGATATTGATATTTCACAGTAATATTGTTCAAAAGACGATAATCAATACACGGCCTTAATGAACCATCCTTTTTGGCCACAAAGAAAAAACCGGCACCTAAGGGTGAAGAGGATGGTCTGATATGACCCTTCTCCAATGACTCCTTGATATAAGACCGCATAGCGTCATGTTCAGGTACAGACAAGTTAAAAAGGCGACCTTTAGGGAATTTACTACCAGGCACTAATTCAATAGCGCAGTCATAGCTCCTATGGGGAGGCAAGGATGCAGATTTACTTTCGCTAAACACATCAGAAAAATCAATCAAAAAGTCAGGAACATCCTGAGCCTGGGGGAGGCAGAAAAAACAGGAGTGTTGGTATTAACACATTGGCAGCCCCAACTGGTTACAGACAAAGATTTCCAATCCAAAACAGGATTATGAGACTGTAACCAAGGAAACCCAGCACGATAATGTCATGCAGATTATACAGAAACAAAAATTTGCAGCTCTCCTGATGATCAGGTTCAACCCTCATTATCACCTGAGTAGAGAACTGAGGTTTATTCTCAGCCAAAGGGGTAGAATCGATCCCAGTAGGGAATAGACTTCTGTAGGGGTATCAAGGGAAACCCGCAACGTTTAGCAAAATCAAAATCCATCAGGTTAATAGCTGCTCCCGAATCAACGAAAGCCTGAGCAGAAAATGAGGACAGAGAGCATATCAGAGTAACAGTTAATAAAAACTTAGTCTGAACACTACCCAAGACAACTGAGCGTGCAAAACGTCTTCCCCGCTTAGGGCAGACTGAAATAGCATGAGAGGCATCACCACAGTAGAAACATAACCCATTGCGCTTTCGAAACTCATGACGCTGTGCCCCAGAAACCACTCTATCACACTGCATGGGTTCAGAAGCAGGTTCACAAGGCAACACTATTCCACACATACTTCTCCGCTCACGCAAACGTCTGTCAATTTGAATCGCTAATGACATAGAATCATTGAGACCAGAGGGGACAGGGAATCCCACCATAACATCCTTTACATTATCTGACAGACCCTTCCGAAAAAGGGCTGCCAAAGCGTCGTCATTCCATTTGGTCAGGACTGCCCACCTGCGGAATCTCTGACAGTATAACTCAGCGTCATCAAGCCCCTGATTTAATGCCAACAAGGCTTTTTCTGCTTGATCAGTGACATTAGGCTCATCGTACAATAACCCCAAGGCCTGAAAAAATGCATTAACATCACTTAAAACAGGATCCCCAGGTGTCAGGGAAAAAGCCCAATCCTGAGGATCGCCGCACAGGAGAGAGATGACAATTTGAACCTGCTGCGCTGCGTTCCCTGAGGACTTAGATTTTAAGGCAAAAAACAATTTACAATTATTTTTGAAATTCACAAACTTGGCTCGATCCCCCAAAAACAAATCTGGCATGGTAATCCTAGGTTCCACAACAGGCAACCTAGCAAGATAGGTAGCAATACTCCGAACCTCAGTGGCAAGCTGATCCACACGGCCAGACAACTGTGCAAACTCCATTGAGAGAAAAAAATCCTCCCCAGCACCCAGAGATACAGAGGGAAAAAAAAAAAATGCAACTAACAGAAAAATATCTCTGACAACTCTGACAACCTTTTTTTTTTCTTTCACAATATTTTTCCCTTCTGTGAGTACCATATAATTTTCAGTTTTGGCCGGTGATACTGTTATGATTTGGTAGCTGAGGAGTGCAGGTAAAAAAGGCAATACACCAGAGCAGTTGGAATCTATGAGATTGCAGTACCCTGACTAACCACCACAACTAGAGGCAGCCGTGGAGCGCTCCCACGCCGGTCCCAGACGCCTCGTCACAGCCCGAGAAACTAACTATACCTAAAGATAGAAAGAGGAAAGCTATCTGCCCCGGAGCAGATCCCCAAAGAACATAGAAAGCCCCCAAACATGTAATGGCGGTTAGACAAGAAGAAATACTGACACAGACAGAAAATAGTATGAGCATACGTTGGGGCCCAAACTATCTAAATAGAAAAGGATAGGAAGGGCACTTACTGCAATCCCAAAAAACCCTGAAAAGCACCAACACTACTAATTTCAAAAACACCTGAGATCACACGACCTCTACCACCTAAATTAGTTCTCTGGTGTAACAAAATCAAAACAGCAGCCACTGAAAAAACTGGAAAAAGCAAATGTACAAAACATAAGTGGCTGAACTAAACTGAGAGGGCAAAAGCCCCCGGAGGGGACCCTGAAGGCCCCCACAGAAGTGCAGGACAAAATGCAAAAATCAAGCACAAAAACAAAAGAAGAAAAAGTCTTATCTGTTAGCAAGAGATGCAGAAACGACACAGCAGGCTACAAAGGAAACAGGAATCAAGGATTGAGACCAGAACAATTGATCACCGGCAACCCTGATGGGAAGGCGACTCCCTTAAATAAGACCAGTCAGTAACACCTGATTCCCAATCCTCACAATCTTCACTGGACAGTCCAGTACCGCTTGTAACCACCAGAGGGAGCCTCTGCTCAGAACTCATTTCAAGTCCATTCACAACAGGGTGATTTACAAGGCAAATTGTACATGTGGAAAGGAATATGTGGGAAAAACAATCAGAGAATTTAGACGAAGGATTGGGGAACACTTGAGAGACATTGTCCACAAAAGAGACACCCCAATTGCACGACACATTAATGCATGTCAAAGAGGAGATACTAATGCCATTAAATTTATAGGGATAGAGAGAGTCAAAAAACCACCAAGGGGTGGCAATTGGGATAGGATCATACTTCAAAAGAAACTTGATGGATTTTTCAATTAGGTACGGTGGCTCCAGCGGACTTAATGAGCAACTTAACTTCGGCTGCTATATATAGGAATTTCTAGGATGTTGGTTTGCATAATTCAAATGTTCTCTTTTGGCATCTAAACTGTTAATATCTGGTCTCTTGGAATTAATTAGCTACCTCATTAATCTTTATTCTGAATTGTTCACTAACGCCATTTATCCCAAACTCTATACCTTTATCCATAGTGGATTTCTTGTATAATGGAATTATTTAATATTGTTCCCCTTTGAATATTTTGGCTGAATAACATATGAGTTTGAACATAGATCGCAATTGCGATCTTAACCAGGAAGTAGAAGTGATCTATATTATAGCGCATAGGATATCAATGCGTTGTATGCCTGGACGTTGAATTAATACATATCGTAACAACGTCTTCTGGTAGTGAGACGTATTCTACATCTCTGCAAGAGGTGCATTGGATTTTGGGACGCATCTGCGCCAAAAAAGATACCTCACATGCGGCGATTTTAGAACTTAGTTAGGTGCGTAATAAAAGAGGTCCCAGATGACGACGCATCCACTTCCGGAATGCGAGAACCGGAAATGAGGTATGCGTCTCAGAGAGTGGGTGGATGGCATGCGTTCCAGGACGCAGGTGAGCAAAATGTGCAATCGTTAATCTGCTATATATAGACGGACATACCAGGCGCCGACAGACTACTATCATCAGAGAGGCGGCCTGGTCTTTTCTCAGTTATGCCCAAAATGTGCTAGCTTGTCCCCTGAGGAGTCAGTGAATGACGAAACGCGTCGGGATGCACAGGGATACTACAGGGCTTCTAATATTGAGGGTCAGCTGTGGACTGCCCTTGTAAGGGCGGGAGTCATGGGGTCAGGATATAATAGCTCAGACAGGGCTTAATAGGATGAGATCCTGAATTTTCCTGACCTACCCAGACTCCAAAGGAAAAAGGACACACTTGACACCTTCAACAAATATGGGTGAGACTGTTCCATATTAATTATTTGAAACATTGTCTTTATGTTTTTCTTGCAGCAATACAATTAGTGTATATGTATAATTTTGTCCTTGGTCCATAATCTTATAAAGATAGGGGTCAGATTGACCTTTGTAAAAGGATCATCTATTGTGTATTGCTGGGGAATAGGTAAATAATTGAGACAATGTTGTACTAACGGAATATGCCTAATTCTCAGGATTGAGACAATCACATGTATATGTGCACTTGAGTCCGATGGTGGATTTTTGTGGACTCTTGAGCACATAGTCTGTGATACTTTGATAGAGTGATTTTTAAATTCACTATATTCACTTATCATTTGGTAGCTTTTATTTGGATAATATTAAAGGTTATGTTTTATATTTTTTCTCTATTGCTGAATTTAGTATGCATGGCCCCATCAGAAAAACAGAAGAAAAGTAAAATGCATTTTACTTACCGTCCCTGTGCTCCCTCGTAGCTTCCTGTTCTGATACCAGCAGCTAATTTATGGTTGCAAGCAGCGCATGTCATGCTCTGCTTACAAGCAGAGGACAGCTGTTGGAATACTCACTGCTTCCTACACCCGGGACTATGGGCATGTGGAACAGTGAATATTAATTTCTCTTAAATAGCAGGCACACTGTTAGCTGCGGCCGCCGGCTCCCTGTAGTGACTGGGAAATCACGTAAAGAGAATGCGTGCTGCGGTTAACAGTGTGCCTGCTATTAAAGAGAAATAAATATTCACTGCTCCCCATGCCCATGTGATTGGAGACCAGTGAATATTCATTCTCTTTTTTAGCGGGCACACATGATCGCTCATCCGCTGCTGGAAGCTAGCGGCTGCAGCTAACAGTGTGCCAGCTATTAAAGAGAAATGAGAAATGAATATTCACTCTACCCATTGTTATGGGTCTGCAACTCAGGAATAGAGTGGGGGGTCACTAGGACTAGACTCGATCCCTATGATGGATCCCTGAAAGATCTAGGGACTGGGAACAAAACACTGGTAACATCCTAGCAGGGAAACAGAGGAAGCTGCAGAAACAAAAGGTAAAAACAAAAAGACTAAGCAAACAGAACTAGAGTTCCCAGAACTGCACAAAGTAACACAAAGCTATCAAGGCTCCTAGCCAGAACTCAAGCGGATTAACACTGATGTCCAGCAAGGACTGGGAGGCAGGTGCAGGGTAATAAAGGGTGATACAATCACCTGACCAACAACAAGCCCAGCACCAGGGGAAAAAGACCAGCAGCCAGAAACCACAACAAGATGGCGGATGGTCAAACTGAATAGATTCTAACACCCATGCCCGTAGTCCTTCTCACCTTTCGGTGTCAGCTTCAGTGCATGGAGGTGGGAGGGACTATGGATGTGTGGAGAAATGATTGCCTCCTGTGACCCACTGCTCCGCCGCTGCCGCACCTCCACCTCCCCATCCACAGCCACAAGAGGTACATTCAGACTATAAGATGCACCCCTCATGTTATTCCAAATTTTTGGAGGAAAAAAGTGTGTCTTATAGTCCAAAAATACGGTATATTGAGCATTATTTTTATACTAAATACTGCAATGTTGCAGTACACTGTATGAATTATTATTAGGCAAGTTGTATTTTTTTATAATAAATTTTTGTCATTGAACAACTACAGTGCTGTCAATCTGAGAGGTTAAACATAAAAATTGAATAATTAAGTAAAAAATGAGGTTTTGACTTTCTTAGGGGAATATCTGTGTGTAATATTATTTGGCAACTATTATTGTGCAGAATTATTGTGCAACTAAATGAAAAACTTACAATTTACCATCTCAATTGTTTATTCAGAATGGCACCATATGACTTCCTCATCTAAAGTATCAGGCTGGTGACCTGACCTTACTTTTGTTCTATTTTTGTTATTTTGCTTGTATTTATTTTCTTTTGTGTATATATAATTTGTACAGCAATTTTTTTCTATGTCTATACCACCTGGGTCATCGATCACATATTGTTGTTTTATACTTAGCTATGTTTTGCCTCATGACTATTGTATCCTTTTGCTTATATTGTCCTTTTCTTTTACAGCGATATTGTGATAAAGACCCTGGCGGGGTCTAACTTTGTTGCAAATTTAATATTTATATAGCGCCAACATATTCCACAGCGCTTTACAGTTTAACAGTTTCAAAACACAAGTCATAAGTAGAGTTGAGCGATACTTTCCGATATGCTAAAGTATCGGAATCGGAATGGTATCGCCGATATCACTAAAAAATCGGCGATACCCGATACCGATACCGGAAGTCCCATGTAAGTCTATGGGAACAAAATATCGCAACTAAAAAAACCCCATTCTTTCCTTGTAAACACTAAATATACACACATAGAATACATATATATATATATATACATGTCATTGTGACATATATATATACATATATGTATAGTTTATACACTTCTACATAGTAAAATATCCTTTGATTCAATTGCCGGGTAAAGCCGGCTTCAGTGAAAAGACAGAAGCACCCGACATGAAATGACACTTGGTGTATATAGGGTTAAACATTTCTTTTCATGTCCTTTGCTATCTAATTTGCACAAACAATTAAATCAGACTATGTGTGCAAAATTTCACACCTGTAGGGGTTAATTAAAGGTGTAAATTCGTTGTAAAAAAAAACGGACTTTTTTGCTACGAATTTACACCTTTAATTAACCCCTAGAGGTGTGAAATTTTGCACACATAGTCTGATTTAATTGTTTGTGCAAATTAGATAGCAAAGGACATGAAAAGACATGGTTAACCCTATGTACACCAAGTGTCATTTCATGTCGGGTCACCCGACATGAAATGACACTTGGTGTACATAGGGTTAAACATTTCTTTTCATGTCCTTTGCTATCTAATTTGCACAAACAATTAAATCAGACTATGTGTGCAAAATTTCACACCTGTAGGGGTTAATTAAAGGTGTAAATTCGTTGTAAAAAAAACTGACTTTTTTGCTACGAATTTACACCTTTAATTAACCCCTAGAGGTGTGAAATTTTGCACACATAGTCTGATTTAATTGTTTGTGCAAATTAGATAGCAAAGGACATGAAAATACATGGTTAACCCTATGTACACCAAGTGTCATTTCATGTCGGGTTCTGCATTTTCACAAAAGCCGGCAATTGAATTAGCGGCTATTATACTATGTAGAAGTGTATGAACTACAAATATAAATATATATATATATGTGTCACAAATTCAATGACATGTATATATATATATGAGGTGTAAAATTGCTGAAAAAAAATGCGTGGGCTCCCGCCCTATTTTCGCAACCAGACAGACAAAGCCAGTGAGTGGGGGCAGATAATAATAGCCCAGAGAGGGACCATTATTTTTGCCCCCCCCCGGCTACTAACATCTGCCCCCAGACACCCCAGGAAAGACAAATCTATAATTAGATTCGCCCTTTCTGGCACTTTGCCCGTCTATTCCCATTGCCCTGTAGCGGTGGCGAATGGGTTAATATGGGGTTAAAGCCACCTTGCTATTGAAAGGTGACCTTAAGCCAGGTTAATAATTGAGAGCTGTCAATTAGACAACTATCAATTATTAATCCTATTGCATGAAATAAAAATAAAACACACACACTTTAATTAAAAATCATTTTAATGAAATAAAGACACATGTTTTTGACCATCTTTTATTTTACTGCAAAAACCATTTCCTGTAATAAAAATAAAATAAAAAAGCAAAATTATTCTTACCTATCCCATGCACAGTCAGGTCCCACGGTGTAATCCTTCAGAAAGGGTTAATGTTTACTGCAGGGACCGCAGCTAATGCTGCAGCCTCACAGTAAACCCCAAATGAATGAGTTCCTCTCCTGCCTGACAGGAGAGTAAAGGCTGGGTGTCACATAACGATACACCAGCGATCCCGACAACGATATGCACTTGTCAGGATCGCTGGTGTATCGCTACATGATCGCTGCTGAGCTGCCAAACAGGCAGCTCAGGCAGCGATCTGGGACAGCGACACTGCGGGTAACATCGCTTAAGGGCCCGTCTCACATAGCGATATCGCTACCGAGATCGCTGCTGAGTCACTAGTTTTGTGACGCAGCAGCGAGCTCACCAGCGATATCGCTGTGTGTGACATTCAGCGACGATCAGCCCCCCTGCCGGGTATCGCTGATCGTCGCAGAAATGTCAGGACCTTTTTTTGATCGCTGGTTTCCCTCTGACAGGCACGCATCGCTGCGTGTGACAGGCGGGAAACCAGCGATCAAAGGTCCTGACATTTCAGCGACGATCAGCGATACCCGGCAGGGGGGCTGATCGTCGCTGAATGTCACACACAGCGATATCGCTGGTGAGCTCGCTGCTGCGTCACAAAACTAGTGACTCAGCAGCGATCTCGGTAGCGATATCGCTATGTGAGACGGGCCCTTAAGTGGAAAGCTTAATTGATTGCTTTCCACTTTCACTTCAGGTCAGCCAGGGACACAATCAGTGACGTCAGAGGGAACTGATTAACAAAAATAGGGGTTCCCTTCGAAAAAGAAATGGCGTGGGGTCCCCCCTATTTTTGTTAACCAGCCAGATGAAGCAGACCGCTGAGGCCTGGATTTTCAGGCTGTTAAGGAGCCAAGATCCATGGACCTTGCCAGCCTGATAATACCAGGCCACAGCAGTCTGCATATCTTGGCTGATTAACAAAAATAGGGGATCCCCTCGAAAAAAATTGGCGTGGGGTCCCCCCTATTTTTGTTAACCAGCCAGATGAAGCAGACCGCTGAGGCCTGGATTTTCAGGCTGGTAAGGATCCAATATCCATGGACCTTGCAAGCCTGATAATACCAGGCCACAGCAGTCTGCTTAGCTTGGCTGGTTAACAAAAATAGGGGATCCCCTCGAAAAAAAAACGGCGTGGGGATCCCCCCTATTTTTGTTAACCAGCCAAGTAAAATGCAGACTGCTGCGGCCTGGTATTAAAAGACTGTCAAGGCCCATGGATTTTGGCCCTCAACAGCCTGATAATACCAGGCTACAGCAGCCCCACATTTGGCGCATCAAAAGATGTGCCAATTGTGGCACTTTACCCGGCTCTTCCCACTTGCCCTGTAGCGGTGGCAAGCGGGGTAATAAGGGGTTATTGTCACCGTTGATT
>JARQOD010000001.1:162493985-162562987 GCA_033576555.1 Oophaga sylvatica | reverse complement strand
AATGGTTCACTTTTGGTAATTTTCTGCCATATAGACCCTCAAAGTGACTTCAAATGTGAGGTGGTCCTAAAAAAAAGGTTTTGTAAATTTTGTTGTAAAAATGAGAAATCGCTCGTCAACTTTTTAACCCTTATAATTTCTAACAAAGAAAATTTTGGTTCCAAATTTGTGCGGATGAAAAGTAGACATGTGGGTTTAATGTTATTTATTAACTATTTTGTGTGACATATTTCTCTTTTTTTAAGGGAATAAAAATTCAAAGTTTGAAAATTGCAAAATTTTAATAATTTTCCCCATATTTGCTTTTTTTTTCAAAATAAACGCAAGTTATATTGAAGAAATTTTACCACTATCGTGAAGTACAATATGTCACAAGAAAAACATTCTCAGAATCGTGAAGATCCAATGAAGTGTTCCAGAGTTATACCTCATAAAGAGACAGTAGTCAGAATTGTAAAAATTGGCCCAGTCATTAACGTGCAAACCCCCATTGGGGTTGAAGGGGTTGAAAAGATATTTGTACTCTTCAGTGTTTTTTGCGAGTAGTGTGTGAAAAAAAGAATATATATATATATTTTTTCTACTGCTGTGTCCTTACGAGTAGGTTTTTAAAGAGTTAATCAAATCTGTTTGTGAGTAGTGTGTCTAAAAAAAAAATTATGCTCTACCGCTGTGTCAGTATGAGTTGTTGACCTATAAAAATAGTTATTACACTGCACCGTGTCTGTGAGAGTACTGTGCATTTTTTCTACTCTTTAACCATGTCTATGGGAATACGTTGCCAGTAAAAAGCTGGGGGTGTACTATGAAAAAAGCCTCTGTGGGTGTGTATTGTGTACTCTGCAAAACACCGTATTTTTCTTATTTTCTTTGGGTAGGCCCAAAAAACTGTAGATGGAAAATAAAACAAACAAACAGCTGTGCAGTCTAACAATGGCTGGGTGCGGCTGATATACTTCTATTTTCAGTCACAGGTACGGACAAGTCCTGTGGGATCCACGACTGGTTTATTGTTATGAATGTCAGTTTGCCTACATTGGCTGTGGACAGGCGCATGACCTGCCTGGGTCACACCTGCTACGGGCTAAAAACAAGTTCTGACAGTACTCTTTCCACAGGGTGGCAAGCACCTCCAAGGCATAAATGGGTCAGAAACATAAACCAGTATGTCAAAACATACTCTTCCACCATGTTGTTGGAAATTTTCTTACTCATGGATTTGATGCCTTGAGCTTGTGTTTTATGATTGGGTTGGCTTTTCTTTTCTGTCAAGCCACAGGAGACACACCTTTCCTCTGAGTTTTTGTGTTCTGTTTTCTGGCTGCAGTCTTTCTAGCTTAACACAGATGTTTTCCTTTGTCATCCTATCACTTTTTGGGTGCTTCTTTATATTTTGTCCCCCCAGTGGCATTTCCTTTGTTGATGTATTCTTTTAGATGTTCTGACATTTTTATTGATGTCTGGAGCCAGTCTGTGAGCTTTGAGTAGAATTTTCACCTTGTTGTTTTGCTATACTTTGCACCTCTCTTCTTTTTTAACTTTAGTAAGTAAGTTGTATATTTGTTAAGAGTAATTGTTTTATTCTTTTTTTTGGTATTTCGTTATGTAGTTTACTCACTGTAGCATCTTTACTTTGTTCAGCACACCTCTTCTTTTGAAGTTAATTCACACTCTGCTTTGCACTCTGGTTCTTTAGGAGTAACGTGAACCAATTTGATGGCCATTTAGGGAGTTTAGGTCCCAGTTGCATCTAATAGTTCTTTGGTTTGGGATATCTCTGTACCCACAGGCACCACTAGGGACGGCAGTGTCAGAACATCTAGTCTGTACAGGAAGGGGCCACGCTCAGTTGTGTTTTATTTAGTGTGTAATCTATTAATCCCGAGTGGGGTTGCTACACGGGCATAATCTAAAAGTTCCCTCCTGCTATAGGGCAGTATATATGGTGGTTCTGATTGTTGAAACGTGCTAAGTAAAGTTTTCCAACATTTCTGCCAGGCTAATCCTCCCTTCTGAGGTGATGTGGTTCCATAGCTGCATTGGAAACTTTCTCCTCCTCTGACTTGTGCTTCCACTGAGGCCCCCGCTGTCAAGTGAGGATGCCTTCAGTAGTGCGTCTATCAATGTACGCTTGTATTCCCGCATTTTCGAATCACGCTCTAGTGACAGAAGTAAGGATGGCACATTGTGGTTGTAGTGAGGATCCAGCAAAGGTTGCCACACAGAAAATCAGCACTTGTAACAATTCGGGCAACTCAGCATCGTTGTGCAGACAGAGGCAATGACAAGCTGCCCTCAGTGGGATGTGTATCGTCGGGTCCTCTGTATATCTGTATCCCCCAAGCCACACTCCAGTAAAGACCGTGAGCTGCTTTGAGTACCACCCTGCTGTTAAAAATGGTCATTCCTCATCCTCCTCCTACTACTACTCTTTCTTCTCCTCCAAAACTGTCCTCTGGCTGTACATTAGTCTACCTGGCCACTGTTGATATAGGAACCTATCCTCCAAGACATGTGTGGAAACCTGGCCGGATAATGGTGTGAAGGGTCCCTGTTCCTTCTCCTTTTCCTCCTGTGCCACCATCTCACTCATCATTGCCTGAAGCATTGTTTTTCTAGGAGGCAAAAGAAGTGGGATAATAATGCTGCTGATGATGTGATCAGCGATGGCCATGTTCGTGGAGTACTAGAAGCAGTGCAACACAGCACACCGTTTCTGCATGGAGGCCCACTGGTTGGTCATGAAGTGGTGTTTTTTCAGCTGAGCGACTCACCCATGCGTGCTGAAGCTCAAACTCCAGTTTTGCCTGCTGCTGCTCACACAGTCTCTCCAGCATGTGCAAGGTGGAATTCCATCTTGTGGGTACATTATATATGAGGCAATGAACGGGAAGGCAGAAGTGAAGCTGCAGCACAGACAGGCAAGCAGCATCATGGTGAGAATGCTGAAAGTGTTTCAGCAGCAGCTCTGACATACTGTATCTGTGCAATTTTTAAAGAAACTTTACACCACCAGCGCCAGATAAGGGATGTGTAACAATACTGCTAGACTCAGAGCTACTACGAAATTTCTTCGGTTATCGCATATGACCAGCCAGGTTGAGGTTTAGCGGCACCAACCACACATCTATTGTTCTTTGATCCCCATTCACAGCTACTGCGCAGTGGGGGATTTTTCCTACAAACAGATGTGCTTCAGAACAGCCTGCTGTAGTTTACCCCTGGCTGTGTTGAAGTTGGCAGTGCTGGTGTTACGTTAATAGATAAGGAGATGTTGGAGGAAGCGGACTAGGAGGAGGCGGTTACATGGGGCAGAGAAAAAATCCCAAAAACTTCCAGCAATTCTCTGCAGTGATAGGGCAGGCAGTAAAATGCTTTCTGCCTCAGGCCCAGACACCACAACATTTAGTCAGTGGGCAGTTAGAGAGATACAAAGTCCTTTGCCCATGCTTTCTGGTCCATTTTTATTGGTTATGTGGAACCTTTACACTTATGGTGCTGCGATGTGCACACCTGATTTTGTAGCTACTTGTATGGCCCACTGGCAAAAATAGTCGTGTCTGGGAACCATGTACTGTGGTTCCTGTGATTGCAACATATTATTAGCACATTAGAGATTACTGTGGGGTCACATGTAGAATATTAAACCCAGTGTATGGGGGGATGTACAACTGAAAGCTTCAATGTGATGCTCGATGACACTGCTGGTGGTTGTGCTGTTGTAACAAGGTGGTGATCGTGAGCGAGTCTATACAGCAGAGTCAGTCCACACCCCGGCCCCTTGCACATAAAGCACAGACAGGACAGATGCAGCCCCAGGGAAGTTACCTTTCTCCTCAGTCACTGCAGTCCAGGCAATCAGGATCCAGGCACACAGTTATAATCCAACAGGGAAACAGTTTATTGTAGAATTAATGAAGTAAAATAAGTAGAAAAAGTAGTTGTAATTAGTGTTGAGCGATACGATACTGCAAATATCGGGTATCGGCCGATATTAGCTGTATCGGGCTTTCGATTCCGAGTACCGATATTTTCGTCATATCGGATACCGGAATCGAGATTGTCACTGTCATTGTCAGTGTCCGTCGGTCGGGTCTGTCACTGTCAGTGTCCGTCGGTCGGGTCTGTCAGGAGTCAGCGGCACTTACCTGGCAGAAGATCTCCGGCGGTCACGGCCTGGACTGCTTCATGGCCGCCATCCTCTTCTCCCCGGCGGTCACATGCAGTTTCTCGCGATAACTGCAGTGACTGCTGGGTAATCCCGGCCGTAAAGCAGTCAGTCCGATGACGTCACCGCCGGGGAAGCAGGTAATCAGCTGTGCTGCGTCGCGATGACAGGCTCTGCCTGTCATTGCGATGTAGCAGAGCTGGATCGTCGTGGGACACTCGTTACTATGGACTGCGTTGGACAGGTGGTATACTGTTGGGTTTTTTTTTTTTTTTTTTACAGGAGATCGATGGCGTCGCAGGAATGAGAGTACAATAAAAGAAATGAAAACTGTGTTGTCTCTTTTATTTCATTAAAAGACTTTTTTCTTGCTGTGTCTTTTTTTTAAACATTTAATAACTTTGGGATTAATAATGGATCGGTGTCTTATTGACACCTCTCCATTATTAACCGGGCTTATTGTCACCGTGCAATCAACGGTGACATTAACCCCTTATTACCCCACTTGCCACCGCTACAGGGCAGTGGGAAGAGCCGGGTAAAGTGCCACAATTGGCACATCTTTTGATGCGCCAAATGTGGGGCTGCTGTAGCCTGGTATTATCAGGCTGTTGAGGGCCAAAATCCATGGGCCTTGACAGTCTTTTAATACCAGGCCGCAGCAGTCTGCATTTTACTTGGCTGGTTAACAAAAATAGGGGGACCCCTACGCCGTTTTTTTTTTCGAGGGGATCCCCTATTTTTGTTAACCAGCCAAGCTAAGCAGACTGCTGTGGCCTGGTGTTATCAGGCTTGCAAGGTCCATGGATATTGGATCCTTACCAGCCTGAAAAACCAGGCCTCAGCGGTCTGCTTCATCTGGCTGGTTAACAAAAATAGGGGGGACCCCACGCCAATTTTTTTCAAGGGGATCCCCTATTTTTGTTAATCAGCCAAGATATGCAGACTGCTGTGGCCTGGTATTATCAGGCTGGCAAGGTCCATGGATCTTGGCTCCTTAACAGCCTGAAAATCCAGGCCTCAGCGGTCTGCTTCATCTGGCTGGTTAACAAAAATAGGGGGGACCCCACGCCATTTTTTTTTCGAAGGGAACCCCTATTTTTGTTAATCAGTTCCCTCTGACGTCACTGATGGTGTCCCTGGCTGACCTGAAGTGAAAGTGGAAAGCAATCAATTAAGCTTTCCACTTCCTCTCCTGTCAGCCAGGAGAGGAGCTCATTCATTTGGGGGTTTACTGTGAGGCTGCAGCATTAGCTGCGGTCCCTGCAGTAAACATTAACCCTTTCTGAAGGATTACACCGTGGGACCTGACTGTGCATGGGATAGGTAAGAATAATTTTGCTTTATTATTTTATTTTTATTACAGGAAATGGTTTTAGCAGGTAAATAAAATATGGTCAAAAACTGTGTGATTATTTCATTAAACTTCTTTTTTATTAAAGTGTGTGTGTTTGATTTTTCTTTCATACAATAGGATTAATAATTGATAGTTGTCTAATTGACAGCTCTCAATTATTAACCTGGCTTAAAGTGACCTTTCAATTGCAAGGTCATTTTAACCCCTTATTAACCCATTCGCCACCGCTACAGGGCAATGGGAATAGACGGGCAAAGTGCCAGAAAGGGCGAATCTAATTATAGATTTGTCTTTTCTGGGGTGTCTGGGGGCAGATGTTAGTAGCCAGGGGGGCCAAAAATAATGGTCCCTCTCTGGGCTATTATTATCTGCCCCCATTCGCTGGCTTTGTCTGTCTGGTTGCGAAAATAGGGCGGGAGCCCACGCATTTTTTTTAAACAATTTTACACCTCATATATATATATATATATATATATATATAATACATGTCATTGAATTTGTGACACATATATATATATTTATATTTATAGTTCATACACTTCTACATAGTATAATAGCCACTAATTCAATTGCCGGCTTTTGTGAAAATGCAGAACCCGACATGAAATGACACTTGGTGTACATAGGGTTAACCATGTCTTTTCATGTCCTTTGCTATCTGATTTGCACAAACAATTACATCAGTCTATGTGTGCAAAATTTCACACCTGTAGGGGTTAATTAAAGGTGTAAATTCGTAGCAAAAAAGTCCGTTTTTTTACAACGAATTTACACCTTTAATTAACCCCTACAGGTGTGAAATTTTGCACACATAGACTGATGTAATTGTTTGTGCAAATCAGATTGCAAACGACATGAAAAGACATGGTTAACCCTATGTACACCAAGTGTCATTTCATGTCGGGTGCTTCTGTCTTTTCACAGAAGCCGGCTTTACCCGGCAATTGAATCAGAGGATATTTTACTATGTAGAAGTGTATAAACTATACATATATGTATATATATATGTCACAATGACATGTATATATATATATATATATATATATATAGTATTCTATGTGTGTATATTTAGTGTTTACAAGGAAATAAAGGGTTTTTTTAGTTGCGATATTTTGTTCCCATAGACTTACATGGGACTTCCGGTATCGGAATCGGATATCGGCGATATTTAGTGATATCGGCGATACCATTCCGATCCGATATTTTTAGATATCGAGCAGTATCGCTCAACACTAGTTGTAATAAATCAGATGAACTTCCTGCTCTTTCCCTAATGCTTTTCACTGCCATAATGTCACGCTGTCTAGCAGATGTATAAATATATAATGTCAGTAATCTATCAAGTGGGACAACATTCTATATAACATATAAATAGGTAACATTAACATGTATATATAGCATAGTATTACCTGACATAATATCCTGTGGGTCAATACTGAATCCTTTTCACGCTGTCTCTGGCTAGAGGTGGACCGGGGTCTATGCTGACCCTAAACTGGGGTCCTGACTAGTCCCTCTACCTGGAGGTACTGTTAATGGTACAGAGGTCCAGGCCACCAGCGTAAACCCTGTCTCCTATAAATCCCTGACCACTGTAATCTAGTCCTTAGAAGGACCCTGATTACCACCATAGGGAATGGACAGGTAAAGGTTAACAAACAGTATAGACAAACGAGACAGACAAGGGATAAAGTAAATACTGTCTTGCATACAACATTAAAACACAGAGGGAACACCAAAGGTCTAGGAGATAAACTATAAGCAAGGTGAGGAGAAACAACAAAAGAGCTCTTAGCTTAAGTCTTCTCAGAACCGATCCTATCTGCAGTCTGTGTGAATGCTTTCACCGGCATCTAACACACAGACTGGCAGGAATATAAAGGAAGCTAATTAGAACATAATCAAAAGCAGCCGGGCGAGGCTGGACCTAGTCTTAGCAAAGAGCTAGGTAAAATTAACTCCCTCATTACCAAACACAAAGAAACAGCAACTCAGCTGCGAGAAGTCAGAATGTGCAATCGCGACGATCTTCGTGGCGATGCACCCATGACACATATCAGCAGCAGCAATGGCGGCAGCAACAGCAATAGTCCACAGTGACAGTTCCCAATCCGATTTCTGGACGCTTATAGTCCTTGGCCGGGCACCACACAGTCCTGTGCTCACTTCACTGCCCATAGGTCCGGGGCAGCAGTCTCTGTTCCCTCCAGGGGTCCGGCCAGCTCACAACAGGGGAGCACACCCTGCCAGGGGCACACTTGCCTGGTCTCTGACCAGGAAGCAGGAGCTTCCTGCTCCCTCAAGGATGCAAGTCCAGCCCCCTGAATTAACCTGTGCTGTCCCTGCCTCTAGCATAAGTCAGAAAAAGTCATCCGAACGCAAGAGCGCTCTGTTACTTACAGTGTGCCGCAGTCTGCAGCAGGCAATCATGTCAGCTGTGTTATCAGTGACGCCCGCACTGCTTTCTGACTAACTGTGAGAGGAGCCGCGAGCAGGACATCCTCCCAGCGTGACGTCACCACTACTTCCAGTACCGGTACTCAGAGTTAGTCAGAGAGCAGTGCGGATGTCACTGATAACATGGCTGACATGTTTGGCTGCTGCAGACTTCGGAGCACTATTTTGTAAGTAACAGAGCGCTCTTGTGGCCTGATGACTTTTTATGTTGCCGCTCTTCCCTGCGATGAACAAGCAGGGAGAGTGGAGCAGCTCTTGGTAAGGCTAACACTGATTGGCCACAGAGTAGCCAGTCAGTGTTAGCTTTGTTTGTGTTCTCTTCTCCCCAGCTATACAGCACAGCTCAGGTAATGAGCTGCTGTCATCCATAATGCGCACTCCCCTCCCCCACAGTGTAAGCAGCAGAGGGAGATAGATGACTCCCTGCTACAGCTGCAAAGGTTGAACAAGGGCCCCCTGCCAGCCTAAAAGTAAGTGTAAATGGGGGGCCTTTAGTCTGGGGTGATAGAGTGGGAGGGGCAAAGTTACTTAGGGATAAATGAGGACCCCATTACCTCATCTCTCCTTTCACTCCTGACTGACTGCACCCCCTCCCTCTATATCACCCCTGACTGCACCCCCTCCCCGTATCAACCCTGCTGAATCCCCTCGCCCTGGAATCACCCTGACTGAGCCCCTGTATCACCCTCACTGCACCCCCTCCTCTGTATCTCCCTTGCTGAATCCCCTCGCCCTGGAATCACCCTGAGTGAGCCCCTCTACCCATGTATTACCCCTGACTGCACCCCTCTCCTGTATCACCACTGACTGCCCCCCCTCCCCCGTATCACCCCTGCTGAATCCCCTCGCCCTGGAATCACCCTGACTGAGCCCCTGTATCACCCGACTGCACCCCCTCCTCTGTATCTCCCTTGCTGAACCCCTCACCCCGGAATCACCCTGACTGAGCCCCTCTACTCCTGTATCACCCCTGACTGCGCCACCTCCCCCTGTATCATCCTGACTGAGCCTCTTTCCTCCTGTATTACCTCCGACTGCACCACCACCCCTTGTATCACCCTGACTGCGCCACATCCCCTGTATCACCCTGACTGCACCACCTCCCCCTGTATAAACCCTGACTGACTGTGTCACCTCACCCTGTATCACCCTGAGTGCACCACCTTCCCCTGTATCACCCTGACTGAGCCCCTCCCCTGTATCACCCTGACTGTGTCACCTCCCCCTGTATCACCCAGACTGCATCACCTCCCTTTGTATAACCCTGACTGCACCACCCCTCTGTATCATCCTGACTGCACCACCTCTCCCTGCATCACCCAGACTGCACCACCTCCCTTTGTATAACCCTGACTGCGTCACCTTCCCTGTATCACCCTGACTGTGTCATCTCCCCCTGTATCACCCTGACTGCACCACCTCCCTTTGTATAACCCTGTCTGCGCCACCTCCCTCTGTATCACCCTGACTGCACCACCTCCTCCTGTATCACCCTGACTGCTCCACATTCCCCTGTATCAACTGACTGCGCCACCTCCCCATGTATAACCCCTGACTGTGTCACCTCCCCCTGTATCACCCTGACTGCACCACCTCCCTTTGTATAACCCTGTCTGCGCCACCTCCCTCTGTATCACCCTGACTGCACCACCTCCTCCTGTATCACCCTGACTGCTCCACATTCCCCTGTATCAACTGACTGCGCCACCTCCCCATGTATAACCCCTGACTGTGTCACCTCCCTCTGTATCACCCTGACTGCGCCACCTCCCCCTGTATCAGCCTGACTGCACCACATCCCCCTGTATCACCCTGACTGCGCCACATCCCCCTGTATCACTCTGACTGCGCCACCTCCCCTGTATAACCCCTGACTGTGTCACCTCCCCTGTATCACCCTGACTGCACCACCTCCCTTTGTTTAACCCTGTCTGCGCCACCTCCCCTGTATTACCCTGACTGCACCACCTCCCCCTGTATCACCATAACTGTGCCACATGCCCCTGCATCAACCTGACTGCACCACCTGCCCCTGCATCTTCCTGACTTCACCACCTCCCTTTATATAACCCTGACTGTGTCCCCTCCCCCTGTATCACCCCTGACTGACTGTGTCAGCTCCCCCTGTATCACCCCTGAGTCCACTCCCCCTGTGTCACCCCTGGTAGTGCCACCTCCTCCTGTATCACCCCTGACTGAGCCCCTCCCCCCTGTGTCACCCTGACTGCGCAACCTCCCCCTGTATCACCCTGAGGCCGGGGTCAGACATGCGAGAAACTCGCATGAGTCTCGCATGTCAATACCGGGTGTAACAGGCCAGAATATACAGTACAGACCAAAAGTTTGGACACACCTTCTCATTCAAAGATTTTTCTGTATTTTCATGACTATGAAAATTTTAGAATCACACTGAAGGCATCAAAACTATGAATTAACACATGTGGAATTATACATTACACTTTACAAAAAAGTGTGAAACAACTGAAAATATGTCTTATATTCTAGGTTCTTCAAAGTAGCCACCTTTTGCTTTGATTACTGCTTTGCACGCAGAAAAGGTGAACGGATGGACTCTACATGCCTGGTTCCCACCGTGAAGCATGGAGGAGGTGGTGTGATGGTGTGGGGGTGCTTTGCTGGTGACACTGTTGGGGATTTATTCAAAATTGAAGCGGTGAGCGGTCCAGCTCACCACAAACCATCTCGATTAGGTTCAGGTCTGGTGACTGTGGAGGCCAGGTCATCTGGCGTAGCACCCCATCACTCTCCTTCTTCGTCAAATAGCCCTTACACAGCCTAGAGGTGTGTTTGGGGTCATTGTTCTGTTGAAAAATAAATGATGGTCCAACTAAACGCAAACCGGATGGAAATGTCACGCTGTTACTGCATACAGGAGGTCTGGGGTCTATGCTGACCCTAAGCTGGGGTCCTGACTAATCCCTCTACCTGGAGGTACTGTTG
Source organism: Oophaga sylvatica (assembly GCA_033576555.1). Classification (NCBI taxonomy): domain Eukaryota; kingdom Metazoa; phylum Chordata; class Amphibia; order Anura; family Dendrobatidae; genus Oophaga; species Oophaga sylvatica. The sequence goes on along the minus strand of JARQOD010000001.1, from coordinate 162,552,044 downwards.
ATGGTACAGAGGTCCAGGCCGCCAGCGTAATCCCTACCTCCTGAGGATCCCTGAACCTCAGTGATCCAGTCCTGAGAAGGACCCTGATCACAACACCGGGGACTGGTAGGTATATGCCTAAACACAGTAAAAAACGAACGAGACAGTACAAGGGGTAAACTAAAATCCACCTTGCATACAAAAGTCATACCACAGGAAACAGAGGGGACACCAACGGGTACGGAGATAAATGATAAATCGAGAGGGGAAAAAAGACCACACAGGTACTCTTAACTTCAGCCTTCACCATACAACGATCCGCTCTGCTGGTCTGCATGAATGCTTTCACCGACACTTCCCCAGCAGACAGGCAGGTATTTGAAGGAAACCAATTACCACAACATTAATTGCAGCTGAGCGAGGCTGGTCTAGTCCAGCACAGAGAGAGAAAGAATTAACTCCCTCTCTGCCGAAAAACACCCAGCACCAGAAACTCAGCTGTGAGAAGTCAGGGTGTGCAATCGCGACGATCTTCGCAGCGACACACCCGTGACAGTACCCCCCCTTCTACGAGGGGCCTCCGGACCCTCAGGGCCGGGTTTATCTGGGTGAGTAGTGTGGAAGGCCCAAACCAATCGGTCTGCGTTAATATCCGATGCAGAAACCCACGTCCTCTCCTCAGGACCATACCCCCTCCAATGAACAAGGTACTGAAGGGACCGGCGATTCAGACGTGAATCGATGACTTTCGACACCTGGAACTCCAAGTTACCATTGACCACCACAGGAGGAGGAGGTAAAGGTGAAGGTATCACCGGCGCCACATACCTCTTAAGCAACGATCTGTGGAACACATTATGAATCTTAAATGTAGGAGGGAGGTCAAGACGGAATGCAACCGGATTAATTATAGCACTGATCTTGTATGGCCCGATGAACCTGGGACCCAGTTTCCAGGAGGGAACCTTAAGTTTTATATTTTTGGTAGACAACCATACCAGATCGTTCACACTTAGGTCCGGACCAGACACTCTCCTCCTATCAGCCATACGTTTGTATCGGTTCCCCATAGTACTCAGATTATTCAGCACTCCTCTCCACACTGAAGCAAGTTACGACGAAAATGGTTCCTCCTCAGGAACCCCAGAAGAGCCCCCCCTATTGAAAGTACAAAACTGGGGGTGAAAACCATATGCCCCAAAAAACGGGGACTTACCAGTGGACTCGCTCCGCCTATTATTTAGAGCAAATTCCGCCAGAGGCAAGAAAGAAGCCCAGTCCTCCTGGTTCTCTGACACAAAACACCGGAGATATGTCTCCAAGCTCTGGTTCAGATGCTCTGTCTGACCATTGGTCTGCGGGTGAAAAGCCGATGAAAATGACAACTGCATCCCCCGCCGTGTACAAAATGCTTTCCAGAATTTGGACACAAACTGAGACCCCCGATCCGACACCACATCGGAGGGTACCCCGTGAAGCCTTACAATCTCCCCAATAAACACCTGCGCAAGAGTTTTAGCATTAGGAAGAGCAGGAAGAGCGATAAAATGTGCCATCTTGCTGAACCTGTCCACTACAACGAGTATGACTGTTTTACCCGAAGATGGCGGGAGGTCCGTAATGAAGTCCATAGACAGATGAGTCCACGGACGCTCCGGGATCTTCAAAGGTAAGAGGGTCCCCGACGGACGGGTATGTGGGGTCTTAGAGCGCGCACAAACCTCGCAGGACGCGACAAAAGTTACCACCTCCCTAGGTAAGTTAGGCCACCAAAACCGGCGCGAGAGGAGATCCTCAGTTGCTTTACTCCCTGGGTGTCCTGCCAAAGCTGAATTATGGTGTGCCTCGATCACCTTTTGTCGCAACTGATTTGGAACAAACAGTCTCCCTGGAGGTCCTACAGGGGCATCCCCTGAGCCTCCAATACCTCCTCCTCAAGTTCAGAGCATACTGCCGACACCACCACCCCCTCCTGAAGGACCGGAACCGGGTCCTCCGTATTCCCAGCCCCTGGGAAACAGCGAGATAAGGCATCCGTCTTAACATTTTTTGAGCCAGGACGATATGTGACGACAAAATTAAACCTGGTAAAAAACAACGACCACCTAGCTTGTCTGGGATTCAGACGTTTAGCGGACTCTAAATATAACAGGTTTTTGTGATCGGTAATGACGGTGACCGGGTGGACTGCCCCCTCCAAAAAATGACGCCACTCCTCAAAAGCCAACTTAATGGCCAAGAGTTCCCTATTGCCGACATCATAATTCCTCTCAGCGGACGACAATTTTTTAGAGAAGAAGGCGCACGGATGCCATTTACCAGGGGACAAACCTTGTGACAATACTGCTCCCACCCCTACCTCGGAAGCGTCCACCTCAACAATGAACGGCTGTGACACATCAGGTTGAATAAGTATGGGTGCTGAAGCAAAACATTTTTTCAAAGAGGAAAACGCTTGACAAGCCTTGTCAGACCACTTTGAAAAATCCGTCCCTTTTTTAGTCATGTCTGTGAGAGGTTTAACTATGGACGAAAAATTACGAATGAACTTCCGGTAGTAGTTAGCAAACCCCAGGAAACGTTGTAATGCCTTAAGATCCTCTGGCAGATCCCACTCAAGAACTGCCCGCACTTTCCCAGGGTCCATACGAAAACCGGATGCTGACACCAGGAACCCTAAAAACTGATGTTCCTGTACAGCGAACACACACTTCTCCCATTTGGCGTACAGTTTATTATCCCGCAAGATCTGTAACACCTGCCTAACATGCTCCTGATGAGACACAAGATCCGGCGAGTAAATTAAGATATCATCCAGATATATGACCACAAACTGTCCCATTAGGTGGCGAAAGATGTCATTTACAAAGTGTTGAAACACCGCCGGGGCAATACTCAGACCAAATGGCATGACAAGGTTTTCATAATGCCCCTCCGGAGTGTTAAACGCCGTCTTCCACTCATCCCCCTCCTTCATCCTAATCAGATTGTACCCCCCCTGAGATCCAACTTAGAGAACCATTTGGCACCCATGATCTGATTGAAGAGATTGGGAATAAGTGGGAGCGGATACGGATCTCGGACCGTAATCCGATTAAGCTCACGGAAATCCAGGCAAGGGCGTAGGCCTCCATCTTTTTTTTTCACAAAGAAGAACCCTGCAGCCACCGGGAAGATGAAGGTCTAATATGCCCCTTAGCCAGACTCTCTGAAATATAATCCTTCATGGCCTGTCTCTCAGGACCAGAAAGATTATACAACCTAGATTTCGGTAACTTGGCCCCAGGGAGCAAGTTAACAGAACAGTCATACTCGCGATGAGGAGGTAGTTCTTGACACCCTTTCTCCGAGAATACATCCTCAAAGTCCACCAGAAATGGAGGTAAGGCCCTAGGAGCGACCGCCCCAATGACCGTATTCATGCAGTTTTTATTACAGAATTCACTCCATTGGCTTATCTCTCTGGATTGCCAATCAATAACCGGGTTATGCTTAGTTAACCAAGGAAGGCCCAGCACTATAGGGATGGGAAGACCCTCCAACACATAACAAGACAACAGTTCTTTATGTAACGCCCCCACTTGAAGATCTATGTTATGCACTGCTTGCAAAAAACTTCCCTGACCGAGAGGTCTGGCGTCGATCGAGAATATGGGGACGGGTTTAGTCAACAGACTCAATCGCATACCTTGAACCCGGGCAAAGCGAGCATCCACCAGGTTAGCCCCGGACCCACTATCCAGAAGAACAGATATCCTCTCAGTTCTCGCACCCACCACCACCTCCGCCGGTACGAGAAACTGAGACGAACTTAGGGACGAAATACTTACTCCCAGATTGCCGTCCACCACACAATCTGGGATCAATAGTTTTCCGGCGACTTCTTACTCTGCATAGGACGGGATGGACACCCCCTAATAAAATGTCCCTTTTTTCCACAGAAGAAACAACCTCCTGTTTTGTGGCGCCCCACCGATCCCCTCCCCCGGAATGATGTCCCTCCTAATTGCATAGGCTCCTCTGGACTGGCCAGGGGAAGCTCCATATAAGGGACCCTTGAGGAAGGTGGAGTCATCACAGGGGGCAAGGTTACCCCGCACCTCTCCCGAAGACGTCTGTCAATACGAATAGCAAGGGCCATAGCGGCTTCCAGTGACGTGGAAGGGTCATACTGTGCCAGCACATCCTTTAATTTGTAAGATAAACCTTGACAAAACTGGCTCCTAAGAGCCGGGTCATTCCACTGGGTGTCCGTGGCCCACCTACGGAACTCCGAACAGAATTCCTCTGCCAGGCGATCTCCCTGCTGGATCCTACGTAACTTAGATTCAGCAAGGGAGACCCGATCCGGGTCATCATACACAAGACCCAGAGCCATAAAAAACCCATCCACTGACTGGAGAGCTGGGGAGCTCAGGGGAAGAGTGAACGCCCAGGATTGGGGGTCTCCCTGTAGGAGCGAGATGACAATCCCCACCCTTTGCTCCTCACTCCCAGATGACCGAGGTCGCAGCCGAAAGTACAATTTACATGCCTCCCGGAAAGCAAAAAACTTGTCCCGCCCCCCAGTGAATCTGTCAGGGAGAGCTACTTTAGGTTCAGGTCCGGCCTGCTCCGGGGGGTACAAAACCTTGGACTTAACGTCCGCCAGCTCCATGGACAAACTCTGCAACTGCCGAGCAAGACTGGCTACTGGATCCATGGTAGCTGGAGAAAATTTTTTTTTTTTTTTTTAGGGTTGGTGAAAATGTCACGCTGTTACTGCATACAGGAGGTCTGGGGTCTATGCTGACCCTAAGCTGGGTTCCTGACTAATCCCTCTACCTGGAGGTACTGTTGATGGTACAGAGGTCCAGGCCGCCAGCGTAAACTCTACCTCCTGAGGATCCCTGAACCTCAGTGATCCAGTCCTGAGAAGGACCCTGATCACAACACCGTGGACTGGTAGGTATATGCCTAAACACAGTAAAAAACTAACGAGACAGTACAAGGGGTAAACTAAAATCCACCTTGCATACAAAAGTCATACCACAGGAAACAGAGGGGACACCAACGGGTACGGAGATAAATGATAAATCGAGGAGGGGAAAAAAGACCACACAGGTACTCTTAACTTCAGCCTTCACCATACAACGATCCGCTCTGCTGGTCTGCATGAATGCTTTCACCGACACTTCCCCAGCAGACAGACAGGTATTTGAAGGAAACCAATTACCACAACATTAATTGCAGCTGAGCGAGGCTGGTCTAGTCCAGCACAGAGAGAGGAAGAATTAACTCCCTCTCTGCCGAAAAACACCCAGCACCAGAAACTCAGCTGTGAAAAGTCAGGGTGTGCAATCGCGACGATCTTCGCAGCGACACACCCGTGACAGGAATAGCATGCTGCTGCAAGATGCTGTGGTAGCCATGCTGGTTCACTATGCCTTCAATTTTGAATAAATCCCCAACAGTGTCACCAGCAAAGCACCCCCACACATCACACCACCTCCTCCATGCTCCACGGTGGGAACCAGGCATGTAGAGTCCATCCATTCATCTTTTCTGCGTGCAAAGCAGTAATCAAAGCAAAAGGTGGCTACTTTGAAGAACCTAGAATATAAGACATATTTTCAGTTGTTTCACACTTTTTTGTAAAGTGTAATGTATAATTCCACATGTGTTAATTCATAGTTTTGATGCCTTCAGTGTGATTCTACAATTTTCATAGTCATGAAAATACAGAAAAATCTTTGAATGAGAAGGTGTGTCCAAACTTTTGGTCTGTACTGTACCTTGTACCAGACTATGCCCAGGGTTAAAGTGGCCTAGGTCAGAGTATACCCCAGGTATATTCTGCCCTAGGCAAAAGTATAGCTCGGAGTATATTCTGGCCTAGGCCACATTCTACCCCTCCAGGCCAGAATATTTGCCCTGGGTGTGTAAAATAGCCTGGGCCAAACTATGCCTGGGGTTAAAGTGGCCTAGGCCAGAGTATACCCCGGGTATATTCTAACCTAGGCCAAAGTATACCCTGGGGCATATTCTGGCGCAGGCCATATTATACACCTCCAGCAAATCTGTTGAATTGCGACATTGTCATCCACACAAAAGTCGGTGACTCCATAGATTGGTTGACATATCCTGCAAGGTTCGATCTGCAGTCAACAGAACATGCACTTTATCTTGAAAATAAGCATGATCATTTTAATGTTGTTATCAGTGTTTGCCTTTAAACATTTATATTGTAGCAAGGACTTGCTAGTCTAAGGCCAGGGATAAAAAGTTGCATGCAACAATTGCATACAAAGTCGCCGTGTGTCCCTGTCCTAAAGGTCCTCACCATGACTGAGCCCCTTCCCCTGTATCACCCCTGACTGAATGCATCACCTCCCTCTGTATCACCCTGACTGAGCCTCTCTCCACCTGTATTAATCCCTGACTGCGTCACCTCCCTCTGTATCACCCTGACTGAGCCCCTCTCCCCCTGTATCAACCCTGACTGACTGAGCCCCCTTCCCCTGTATCACCCTGACTGAGTCCCTCTCCCCCTGGATCACCCCTGACTGACTGTATCCCTTCCCCCTGTATCACCCCTGACTGAACTCCTCTCCCCTTTATCACCCCTGACTGATTGACTGGGCCACCTCCCCCTGTATCACCCTGACTGAGCCCCTCTCCCCCTGTATCACCCCTGACTGACTGAACCCCCTTCCCCTTTATCACCCCTGACTAAAACTTTTCTTTCCCTACTACTAACAAAATGAGGCCCTTCATAAAAACTTATGGCCTTATAGGCGGAGAGAGATTTCTGTAAAAAGTGTATGGGGGGATGTAAGGGAAAACGCTTTCGATATTACTCCAGTCTCCAGTGTCATATATAAGTGATCTAGGACTCCCACCACTAGAAGAGGGGACATTCACATAATGTATTTGCTGCAGAAATCAAACATTGTGCAGATATTGTGCAGATATTGTGCAGATATTGCTGCGTTTACTACTATGTAATGTCACACCTTTACCACTGACCTGATTCTTTGTATTGCAAAGGATGAAATCGGTGGTGAATATGTTAAATCTGCATCGGCCAATTCCCGCCGTGGATTTTCTCAGCGTATAGATGAGATGTCATAAAATCCACTACACTACACTGGTGCTATAACACATTGGCCTAGTGATTAATAAACACCAAGGGACATTTACATTGAGTTTGAACCAAAATGTGGGCGCCAACCCCTGCTATATCATTAAGACGTGTACTACCTTTTGTTATGCCCTGATATTAGCGTGTTATATTGCATAGTTGTGGTCTTGTATTTATTTCTATGTAGCTACATAGTGGGCCCAAGAATGTTTTTCTCTGGTGGGCCCAAGGTGCTCCAGTCCAATGCTGCCTGCAACCACATGGACTGTGCTATATGTTTTGCTTTGTTTTTTTATTTCCCTTAGGTTAGGAAGGCATTGTTTTATTTTGATATCTCTGACTGGCTTATGCAGCACTCTTAATAAACTAGTGAGAGTCTTAAAGAGACAGTATTCCATTGTCTGCCATTGTGTCAGCCAAATGAGCCGATCTACCACACTGGCTATGATATTGTATTATTGTATTTACTTTGACATGTATCTTTTGGGAATAATACTGCATTTTTGGGATTTTTTTTTACTCATTTCAGTTGTGTTGGATTTTTTTAACACTTGAGCCAGATATTACTTGTAAGTCAATTGGCAAATACAGTATAAAATACAATGCGCATAGTGTGGTTCTTTTTGAATATTTTACTCACTTTTTGTGTATTTTTGAGTCAGTGGCACGCTGTACGCAGCGTCCAATCCGCAGCAAATCCTGATGTATTAACATTCCCTTAATATCCTTGTGGAGACAGCCTGTGGAAAGGTCAGATTCTGCTTTTAATAGAATAACTACTTTAGATGTTTGATATATCTATTTTATTTGTATTTATTATCTTAAGGGAAAAGTTTTAATTTGAAAACATTTGATTTTTAAAAGCATCTTTATATATGATATAAAAATACCTAGACATATTATTGGGAAAAGCAGAATATGATTGTTATTTAATCTCCAGCTAAGCTATGGTATTGATTTTAGCAGTAAATGTTTAACACCTTCCAAAGACACTAAAGCCAATATACATAGCTTTTCTGACATTTATTGAGGGAGAAAATGTCACTTTCCCAGTGAAAAATACCCTTTTAACCCCGGTTTTCAAGCACATGAAATCACATTTTTATGTTGTCTTTATTTGACTTGGACATAGATTGCCATAGCAATACTTTTTCCCACAGAACTATTTAAAAAAATAAGTTCAGGGTCAATAAATGATGGAGATCGTGTTAAAATAGCATTCTAGTTCTGATTCTCAAACATTATTCTTTAGCATTAAATGAAAGAACAACAAACAAGATAGAAGGTTTTGTGTCTCTTCTTAAAAACTAAGTAAAATCTAATTGTGTGGAGGATGAGCTGTAAAATTAAGATGATTAAAATAATGTTTAACTCTTCCGGTACTTGAATGATCGTCTGTGAATAAACATGAAGGATAATGGTTTTATAAGAATCACGTGAATTTTTGAGACATATGGTGACATTTGCAAATTTGGGTTGACTTGCCTTTATAATTGGAAGCAGGATTTAAAGTGTAATTTCACCCTAAGTCAATCTTTTCCAAGTAGTACAACTTAAATATAAATTCTATAGTGTTTAGTAATTACTGCAGTCACTCATAATTATATGCAATTGTAGATCTATATAAGATAATTACGTTACTATTTATGTAATTCCATTTCATTCTGCAGAAGCAAATCTATACTTTATGGCTAATAAATAGAAAAATTATTGAAAGCATCATATAATGTGCCCAAAATACATATTAAAACGTTCAATATGTAAAAGTTTGTACTTAAAAGATATTTGGTTACGAACCCACAGAGACTCTGTGTGTACTGGCACACCTATGGGTGAAATCCAAGAGGTCTGGAAACAACCCGTTAAACCCCAGACTTGCTGCTGATTTTTTTTTTCTTTTTAGGTGCCAGGCAGGAGGCAAAACATAGATTTTTGCAGCCTTGCTGACATATTCAGTTGTGTCCCCATCCTGAAAACACAAATACAGTGGCTTGCAAAAAAACACCTCCCCTTTCCTTACAGGAAAGATGTATATCTTAGTACCGTATTAGCCAGTAGATAGAAAAATATTTAGAGTTGAGAGTCCTCAGTGGTTGATACCTTTTATTGGCTAACTGAAAAGATGATAACAAATTGCAAGCTTTCGAGACTACTCAGGTCTCTTCATCAGATTTTGTATTAGTCTAGCCTGATGAAGAGACCTGAGTAGTCTCGAAAGCTTGCAATTTGTTACCATCTTTTCAGTTAGCCATTAAAAGGTATCAACCACTGAGGACTCTCAATTCTAAATATTTTTCTCCCCTTTCCTTGGCATTTTTCAGGTTTTGCTACTTTGCAACCTCACACATTGTTTCTTTTTTAGGGTTTGCATTAGTTCAAAGAACATGACTACAACTGTGATCGTTTGGTTTTCTTTTTATAGTGAAGCAAATAACAAATAGGACAAAATAACTGAAAACTTCAGTGTGCATAACTATTCAACCACCTAAAATCAGTACTTTGTAGAGCAAATACAGCTGCACGCTGCATTGGGTAAGTCTTTGTGTGCTTTCTACATCTACATCTTGCCACTGGGATTTTTGACAATTCCTCAAGGCAAAACTGCTTCAGCTCCTTCAAGTTAGTTCTGATGAACAGCAATCTTCAAGTCTGACCACAGATTCTCAATTGGATTAAGGTCAGTATGCTTTGGGCCATCCTCCTGCTGGAAGGTGAACCTCTGCCACGGTCTCAAATCACTAGCAGACTGAATCAGGTTTTTCTCAAGAATGTCCCTGTATTTTGCAACCATCCATCTTCCCCTTAACTCTGATCATTTTCCCTGTCCCTGCTGCCGAAAAACATCCCTACAGCATGATGCTGCCACCACCATGTTTCACTGTGGACATGGTGTTCTTGAGGTGATGAACTGTGTTGGTTTGGTGCCAGACATGGCGATTACTTTGGTGGCCAAAAAGTTTAATTTTGATCTTATCTGACCACAACACCTTATTCCATACATTTGGGGAGTCTGCCACATGTCTTTTGCCTTACAAATTTTGTATGCAAGTAAAGGCTTTTTTCTGCCCACTCTTCCATAAAGGCTACCTCTATGGTTTGTATTTTTTATTGTGGTGGTATGGACAGATACTCCAGTCTCTGCTTGGGAACACTGCAGCTTCTTCAGGGTTATCTTTCATCTTTGTGCTGCCTCTTTGATTAATGCCCTCCTTACCTGGGCTCAGAGTTTTGGTGGGCGGCCCTCTCTTGGAAGGTTTGATGTGGTGGTGATGATAATGGATTTGATGGTGCTCCGGGGTATCATCGAGATTGGGATATATTTTTAACTTGTATTTCTCAACAACTTTGTCCCTCACTTATTTGGAGAACTACTTTGCCTTGCTGGTGTTGTTTGGTGCCTCTTGCTTAATGACATTGCAGCTTCTGTGGCCTTTCAGAAAAGGTGTGTAATTACTGACAGACCATGGGACACTTAGATTGCACACAGGTGGGCTTCCTTTCACTAAGCATGTGACTTATGAAGGTTATTGCTTGCACCAGAAATTTTTAGGGGCTTTATAGCAAAAGGGATGAATACATATGCACATGTAAATTTTTTATTATTTGATCCCATAAAGTTAATTTATGCATACATTTTTCTCATTTCACCAACTTAGACTATTTAGTGCTAGTGGATCACACGCAAATTAGATTACAAATATATTTAAACACAGGTTGTAATGTAACAAAATAGGTAAAAAGCCAACTGGGTGAATACTTTTGCAAGTCACTGTTCTCTCGAAAACAGCAATCGTTCTTCAAGAAATAATCTTTTACTACGTTCTCTGTAATTATCCAGCAGAAGAGCGGCAGCAAGACTGTGATACATAGGTAGTTGAATGGGATTTGAATGGATTTTTTTGTTTTTATTCAAGGGAGCACAACAAGTAAATTTTAATTAAGGGGGCATAGTGGCTTAATTTTTATTCAGGATGCACTGTAGCTTTTTTATTTCATTGGATACAGTGTACGATGTACTTGTACTATGGCTTCTTTTTAATTAAGGGAACAGGGGGCACAATACCTTCTTAATTCAAATGGAGCAGTGATATATTTTTAAATCAGGGTATACATTAGCAAATTTTATTTTAGGTGGCACAATGGCCAATTTATATTTAGCAGCAAATGTTATACTTAGTGACTAATACTTTATTTAGACGATACAGTTTGGGGAACTTTTTATTCAGGGACACATTGTGGGGTATATTTGTGTCCAGTGGGTACATTTAAAGGATTTTGTTATTTTAATGATGCATTGAGGGGCATATTTGAACTCAGGGACACTGAGTGTGCACTTTATGTGAATTTGGAAAAAAGGAGACAAGCGCAAATAGGGTGACTCTGAGTAATATGTTATTACTCACCTGATGGAGTTGTGATCGTCACACCAATAAAAGCTTATATTAAAATTCGCCGTTGCAGTCACGCCAGCAGATAGATCTTCTTCTGTGTACAATGGATATATGGATACATGATGAAGGATAGACATTTAGAGATGGAGATGATGAGCGCGTCAAACTCCAAGGTATATTCAAGTAGCTTTAATTACATATTTCTAGTTTGAACTGAACCCTTTTCCCAAATAACTATGTAAAGAAGTAAGGGGATAAGGATTTATATCATGCGATGAATTTTTTCATTAAATGAACCTCCATCCCTCTGTACCTGTTACTATCAGTAGCTATTTTGTAAAAGCTTCAGTTCATACCAGAAACACGTACAAAAATGTAACTTGAATCCTGGGAGTGTGGATCTCTCATCATTTTCAGCAGAGCGGTCGTCTCCAAACGCCTATCCTCCACCTTATATTATGTGAAATTGTGATTTTCACGAGTGCGCTGTGAGGATCTACTGTAATATGAGGAACCAAAGACTTCTCAGCAGCAATCTCTGCAGAGACAAGCTGTGGCCATGAAAAGTTATCATGAATGTCTGGAGCTTACAGAAAAAAAAAGAAATAGAATGACTCCATAGTAGACATGAAATATTTATTCTGCCTCTAACTGTGACTGATTTGTACTGTAGTGCTTCTATGGTCTGCAGTGTGATGGTGAGTAGCAACATTTTTTTTTGTGAACCAACAACTTCCGACATAACGTGACCATATTTAAAGTTATACTATGAGGTGTAGCTTCACATGGTAAAAGCATACAGTGGCATGTAAAAGTTGGGCACCCCTAGTCAAAATGACTGCTATTGTCAACAGCTAAGCAAGTTGAAGATGAAATGATCTCTTAAAGGCCTAAAGGTAAAGATGACACATTTCCTCTGTATTTTAGGGAAAAAAACAAAATATGTATATATATAGATATACAATATATCTAGATAGATAGATAGATAGATAGATAGATAGATAGATAGATAGATAGTTAGATAGATAGATAGATAGATATGTATCTATAGATATACAGTACAGACCAAAAGTTTGGACACACCTTCTCATTCAAAGATTTTTCTGTATTTTCATGACTGTGAAAATTGTAGAATCACACTGAAGGCATCAAAACTATGAATTAACACATGTGGAATTATACATTACACTTTACAAAAAAGTGTGAAACAACTGAAAATATGTCTTATATTCTAGGTTCTTCAAAGTAGCCACCTTTTGCTTTGATTACTGCTTTGCACGCAGAAAAGGTGAACGAATGGACTCTACATGCCTGGTTCCAATCGTGAAGCATGGAGGAGGGGGTGTGATGGTGTGGGGTGCTTTGCTGGTGACACTGTTGGGGATTATTCAAAATTGAAGGCATACTGAACCAGCATGGCTACCACATCATCTTGCAGCAGCATGCTATTCCATCCGGTTTGCGTTTAGTTGGACTATCAATTATTTTTCAACAGGACAATGACCCCAAACACACTTCCAGACTGTGTAAGGGCAATTTGACCAAGAAGGAGAGTGTTGGGGTGCTACGCCAGATGACCTGGCCTCCACAGTCACCAGACCTGAACCCAATCGAGATGGTTTGGGGTGAGCTGGACCGACCACCGCTTCAATTTTTAATAAATCCCCAACCAGCAAAGCACCCTCACCAGCAAAGCACCCCCACATCATCACACCACCTCCTCCATGCTTCACGGTGGGAACCAGGCATGTAGAGTCCATCCATTCACCTTTTCTGCGTGCAAAGCAGTAATCAAAGCACAAGGTTGCTACTTTGAAGAACCTAGAATATAAGACATATTTTCAGTTGTTTCACACTTTTTTGTAAAGTGTAATGTATAATTCCACATGTGTTAATTCATAGTTTTGATACCTTCAGTGTGAATGTACAATTTTCATAGTCATGAAAATACAGAAGAATCTTTGAATGAGAAGGTGTGTCCAAACTTTTGGTCTGTACTGTATATCCATAGATACATATATAGATATCTATATAGATAGATTTTTTTTCATCTTTTACATTTTAAAAATTAGAAAAAGGAAAATGGGCAGATGCAAAAGTTTGGGAACCCTGCATGTCTAGTACCTAGTAGCACCCCTTTTTTGAAAGTATGACAGCTTGAAAATGCTTGTTTGAGGGATATTCTTACATAGAAAATTCTTCCAGTTCTGTGAGATTCCTGGTAAGTCTTGCATGCACTGATATTTTGAGGTCTAACCACAGATTTTCAATGATGTTCAGATCAGGGGACTGTGAGGGCCATTGTATAACCTTCAGCTTGCGCATTTTGAGGTAGTCTATTGTGGATTTTGATATGTGTAGAAGTCATCCTCTTTTCAACTTCAGCTTTTTTACAAATGGTGTTATGTTTTTATCAAGAATTTGTTGAAATTTCACTGAATCTATTCTTTCCTCTAACTGTGAAATGTTCCCTGTGCCATTGACTGCAACACAACCCCAAAGATAATTGATCCACCCCCATGATTAATGGTTAGCGAGATGTTCTTTTCTGTGCCCTATTTTCTTCTCACATAAGTTTGATTATTTTGGTCAAAGTGATCTATTTTACCCTCATTGCTCCACGGGACTTTTTCCAAAATGCATCATTCTTGTTTAGATGTCTTTTGCACCCTTCTGATGCAGAATTTTATCATTATGACGTAGAAGAGGCTTTCTTGTGATGACTCTTTCATGAAGTCCATATTATTGCAGGTGCCTCTGAATACTAGAACAATGTAACACAACTACAGAGTCTACTAAATCTTTCTGAAGATCTTTTGCAGTCAAGCGGGAGTTCTGATTTGCCTCTCTAGCAGTCTTACGAGCTGCTCTCACTGAAATTTTCTTGGTCTTCCTGACCTTGTCTTGACCTCAATTGTTCCTGTTAACTGCCATTTCTTAATTACATTTCAATCTGATTAAAGGGCAATTTGAAAACTCTTTGCTTTCTTCTTATAGCCTTTTCCTGTTTTGTAGGCCTCCATCATTTTCATTTTCAGATTGCTAGGCAGCTTCAAAGAAGAACCCATGCCTGCTGTTTTTTGTCACAAGGTTACAGGAGGATGAATTTTTCACAAAGCTGAGAAGTTTGCTTCACCTGGCCTTTCCTAACGAAGATAGTGAACAAACCATAACCCTACTAGGCAAATTAAGGTCTGAAACCTTGATCAAAGTTATCTGAGCATACAAATCTCCAAGGCTTCCCATACTTTTGCATCAGCCCATTTTCCTTTTTGTATTTTTTGTAATTTTGAAAATGTAAATGTAAATTACAATATTTTTTACTTTTGCCTAAAATACAAAGGAAATGTGTCACATTTAACTTTACCAATTTTAGAGATCATTTCATCTTCAACTTGCTTAACTGTTCACAATAACAGTAATTTTGGACAAGTGGTGCCCAAACCTTTACATTCCACTTTATATGTCAGGTATATTTTATATACAGGTCTCTACACATCCTATGTTGTGATGAACTCCTAGGTATACTTTTGCATAGTGTTCTCCCTTATTGTATATAGCATCATCCATACCATTTCCTCCCTTTTTATAAAAGACAGCAAATTTTGCTACAGTGTGTGTGGTTTGTAATTGTTTCTGGGGCTTGCGGTATGATATGTATTCATTTTGGGTATAAAAGTTTGGTCATATGTACTGTTTGTGAGTGAAATGCCGTAGGTTAGGCAATGCATATAGGTGTGACACATATATTTGAGTATTTTTTTCTCATCATTAAAGTGTCTTAGAAATCTCTCTCCAAAGTTGCCAAGTATAGCTATCTGTCAGATCACCGAAAAACATTGTCACGTGCTGTACAGTACATGCTTGGTTAGTGTTGAAATAAGCTATATAAGCAATGTAATAATTACATTGATTACATTATGTTTGCTTGCACACCAAACTAGCCTGGAATTAATATTGCATGAATCACTCATAACCTCCAGGATCCTCGACCTCTCACCTCTAAATTAAATTTCTGAGTGTGCCCCTTTCTGAGTGCTCTTATGTGGTGCAATAGAAGAGTGATACTCTCCCTTTGAAGCATTGCATCGAGAATAGCATTGGCCTCCAAAGTTACATGGATTCATTGGAAAATAGACAAAAAAGCCACTGTAAAGCTTTACAAGAAATTAAATGCATATACAGTTGTGCTCAAAAGTTTACATACCCCGGCAGAATTTTTGCTTTCTTGGAATATTTTCAGAGAATATGAATGATAACACAAAACTTTTTCTCCACTCATTGTTAGTGGATCAGTGAGCTGTTTATTGTCAAACTACTGTGTTTTCTCTTTTTAAATCATAATGACAACCCAAAACATCCAAAGTACCCTGATCAAAAGTTTACATACCCCATTTCTTAAAAGGAATCTGTCACCCCATTTTTGGACTATGAGATGCGGCCACCGCCATCAGGGGCTTATCTACAGCATTCTGCAATGCTGTAGATAAGCCCCCGATGTCACCTGAAAGAGAAGAAAAACAAGTTATATTATACTCACCTAGGGGCGGTCCTGCGTCCGGTCCGGTTCGGCACCTCCCATCTTCTAGCGAAGTCGGCCTCTTCTTTGCGTCCCGTCGCGGTGAGGACAGAGCAGACTACCGCAGTGCGCAGGCGCCGGACCTCTCTGACCTTTCCCGGTGCCTGAGCACTGCCATACTCTGCTCTGCCCTCAATAGGGCAGATCAGTGCGCCTGCCCAGGAGCCGCAACAGGACCCAATGAAGAGGCCAGCTTCGCTAGAAGATGGGAGGTGCCAGACCGAACCACGACGTCCATCGGACTGGACTGGATGGCGGACCACCCCTGTGTGAGTATAATATAACTCGTGTTTCTTATCTTTCAGGTGACATCGGGGGCTTATCTACAGCATTACAGAATCTCATAGTCCAAAAATGGGGTGACAGATTCCCTTTAATATCGTGTATTGCCCCTTCTAACATCAATGGGGGCAGCACGGTGGCTCAGTGGATAGCACTGCAGCCTTGCAGCGCTGGAGTCCTGGGTTCGAATCCCACCAAAGACAACATCTGCAAGAGTTTGTATGTTCTCCCCGTGTTTGCGTGGGTTTCCTCTGGGTACTCCGGTTTCTTCTCACACTCCAAAAACATACTGATAGGGAATCTAGATTGTGAGCCCCATCGGGGACAGCAATAATAATGTGTGCAAAACTGTAAAGCGCTTCGGAATATGTTAGCGCTATATAAAAATAAAAATTATAAAAGATCAATGACAACTTGAAGTCTTTTGTTGTAGTTGTGGATGAGGTTCTTTATTTTCTCAGATTTTAAAGCTGCCCACTCTTCTTGGCAAAAAGCCTCCAGTTCCTGTAAATTCCTGGGCTGTCTAATATGAACTACATGCTTGAGATCTCCCCAGAGTGGCTCAATGATATTGAGGTCAGCAGACTGAGATGACCACTCCAGAACCTTCACTTAGTTCTGCTGTAGCGAATGACAGGTCGACTTGGCCTTGTGTTTTGGATCGTTGTCATGTTGGGATGTCCAAGTACGTCCCATGCACAGCTTCTGGGCTGATGATTGCAAATTTGCCTCCAGTATTTGCTGATAACGTGCTGCATTCATCTTTCCTTCAATTTTGACCAAGTTTCCTGTGCCCTTGTAGCTCACACATCCCCAAAACATCAGCAATCCACCTCCTTGCTTTACAGTAGGAATGGTGTTCCTTTCATCATAGGCCTTGTTGACCTCTCTCCTAATGTAAAATTTATGGTTGTGGCAAAAAAGTTAAATTTTGTTCTCATCACTCCAAATTACCTTGTTCCAGTAGTTTTGAGGCTTGTCTCTGTAATGTTTTGCGTATTGTAAGCAAGTTACTTTGTGGCATTTGCACAGTAATGGCTTTCTTCTGGGGACTCGACCATACAGCTCATTTTTCTTCAAGTGCCTCCTTATTATGCATCTTGAAACAGCCAGACTGCTAGTTTTCAGAGAGTCCAGTATTTTAACTGATGTTATTTGTGGGTTTTTCTTTGCATCCCGAACAATTTTCCTGGCTGTTGTAGACATTTTTGTTGGTCTACCTGACTGTGGTTTTGTTTTTACAGAGCCCCTGATTTTTTTTTTTTGTTAATCACAGTTTGAACGCTGCAGACTGGCATTATCAATTCCTTGGATATCTTTTTGTATCCCTTTCCTGCTTTATACAGTTCAACTACCTTTTCCCGTAGATCCGTTGACAATTCTTTTGCTTTCCCCTTGACTCAAAATCCAGAATGTGGTGGTATCCAGGGGTATATAAACTTTTAAGCATAACTGTAAATGGGCAAAAATGCCCAAAGGTAAAGTGATGGAAGTGCAGCAGCATAATGGCCAGTCAAATGTAAGTGAACAAGAATACTGGCAATTTATAACATCAATACATGTAATAAACAAACTGTCCATCAATAAGACACTTTTGCATTCCATGAGTGGTTAAAAGAGATAAAAAATAAGAAAGCTGTGGAAAACAGCAAAAAGCATCAACAATAGTCCTTGCGTATGTAACAAATCCCATGAGAACAACGTGGAAGATGGTCTTACAAAAAAGTAAGTGTTGTTAGAATCCTATTACGCTAAGAAGGTCATGACATTCTCATCAGACTAACGGGCTACCATATTTATCCTGATAGGGTTAATGAAGGAGCCATCTGGTTCAGATAACCATCTACAATAGATTGTGTGGTTGCAACTGACAGTGGCATTAAAAAAAAGTGGTGTTAAAATTGATTGTCGTTAATGCAGCTGGATTTTACCTGTCATATACCGCTAAAACCTTTGACAGTTTGGGCCATTTCGTGGCGATAATCACTTAGTATTGGATTGGGGCCCTTTATGCCTGCCGTAAAAGCATATCAGTAGTTGTTAAATAGTTAAAACACTGTCTTCTAGGAAAGACTTAGCACTTTAAGAACAGTACACAGGTAGCTAACATTTCAGCTGAATTTTTTTTTATGTGGAATTTAGTCTCCCTTGTTAAAATATGTCAGGTCACCAAGAGAGGGACTAATAAAAGTCAAATGATGTCATTCGGTGGGCAAGATCTGTTTATATCCAGATTGTAACCCAGCCGTACAGTTACATCGTACATTCCATTGGCAATATCAATATCAACAGCTACAAATCAAAGCTCGGAGTTGTTCCCGGTGCAGACAGTTGCATTTAAATGTTTGGGTAATAAAGTGAAAGTCAAAAGTGCAATGTGTTGGAAGATACGGTACTCACTCTATTATTATTATTGTTAATTCCAAGATTTTATATTGACTAATTCACACTCCTTGTAGGTTGAATTTTGGAAATTTTATCGCTTGACTCTCTAGAGTACACCTTACCTCTGATCTTCAAAATGTCGTCCAAAGGTTACACTGTCTGGATGAAAAAGATCATTAGACAGGTAAACACGGATCTGTTATTCATGTAAAGCTAATCCGATCCAAGCCAGTCTGATGGGAAATTCGTTGTAAAATAAAAATAATATTATGATAAGATTCTTATTTTAAATTTTGCTACATAACTGCTTACATACAAAGCTAAGCTCTCCAAATCCACTCTGGCATAACTACTGTTGTTTGAGGTCATAATTGTTTTTCCACTATACTTATCATTAGAAACTAAATAAAATCACTGATTTTATTTGTAGAGGATAATGTGTTTGGTAATTTGCATGAATGAATATGTAAATAGAGTGCACATTTCTGGCCCTTGAATACATTTTTTGTAGCAGCAGCAGACTGGATTATATTTATTATATCTTCACATACAGGTTTGCTTTTTTTGCTACAGACTGTTTACAGGATGGCAGTTATATCTGATGTGAATGAGTCTATTTGCAGTTTTTTCTCATTTTTTTCTTGCATTCAAGCCAACAAAACTCAATTAAAAACACAGCATTGGGTATAACTGTTTTTAAAGCAATAGTATAGTGACTCAGAATATAATATACAGTGGCATAAATGACAATACAGGTATAATTATCTTATTCAGGACTATCATACTAATCTATCGGTTGGATAGGTTATCAATATCTGATCAGCTGTTATTTGCAGTGTCCATATGTAAGCATTGTACAGAGGTGAAACAGTACAGCTCTATGCTGAGTTTAGTTTTTGCTCCTGGGTACCTTAGCTAATCTTCCATTAAATTGCATAGGAGCTGAGTTCTAGTACTCATGCCCAATGATATAAAAGGATGACCAGTGGTCAAATTATGTAAAAAGTGTATATGTATAAAAATAATTCCTTTTGTATATTTAGTGTGCAGAAGTTTTATGCAGGTGTGGAAAAATACTGTAATCTGAGAATGCTTTCAGAAACCCAACTTCCAGTTAATTTTAACAATTAATAAAATGCAAAGTGAATGGGTAGGAAAGAAATCAAATCAAATATTTGGAGTGATCACCCTTTAAAACAGCATCAATTATACTATGTTCACTTGCAGACAGTTTTTGAAGAAACTCAGCAGGATGGTTGTTTCAAACATCTTGGAGAAATAACCTCTAGTAGCTGAGTGACTCTAGTTGCTACCAGTTGATGGCACTGCTGCACATCTTCCTATATCAAAGGCAAGTAAGCATAATGTGTCTATCATCTGCTGCACTAAGTTTCTTTGGTCAACCACTATGACCCTCAGTGTTGCCCATGTCTTGAATAGCACATTTTGAAACCCCAGCATGCTTTGCAATCTTTGCTTGAGAGAGACTTTGAGGGTCAATTTCTCAAACTGGGCAATTTCCCAGGGCGCCCACTCTCTTAGAGGCCCCCCCAGTGTTTCTATTCTGAGGTTAAGAGTGCTGAAAGACCTTTGGTGACATGATGGTCATGTGACCATGTGCTATATGTGTATGTGCAGTATATATATATGCAGTACAGTCCAAAAGTTTGGACACACCTTTTCATTCAAAGATTTTTCTGTATTTTCATGACTATGATAATTGTACATTCACACTGAAGGCATCAAAACTATGAATTAATACATGTGGAATTATATACTTAACAAAAAAGTGTGAAAAAACTGAAAATATGTCTTATATTCTAGGTTCTTCAAAGTAGCCACCTTTTGCTTTGTTGACTGCTTTGCACACTCTTGGCATTCTCTTGTTGAGCTTCAAGAGGTAGTCACCGGAAATGGTCTTCCAACACTCTTGAATGAGCTCCCAGAGATGCTTAGCACTTGTTCTCCCTTTTGCCTTCACTCTGAGGTCCAGCTCACCCCAAACCATTGGGTTCAGGTCTGGTGACTGTGGAGGCCAGGTCATCTGGCGTAGCACCCCATCACTCTCCTTCTTGGTCAAATTGCCCTTACACAGTCTGGAGGTGTGTTTGGGGTCATTGTCCTGTTGAAAAAAAAATGATGGTCCAACTAAACGCAAACCGGATGGAATAGCATGCCGCTGCAAGATGCTGTGGTAGCCATGCTGGTTCAGTATGCCTTCAATTTTGAATAAATCCCCAACAGTGTCACCAGCAAAGCACCCCCACACCATCACACCTCCTCCTTCATGCTTCACGGTGGGAACCAGGCATGTAGAGTCCATCCGTACACCTTTTCTGCGTCGCACAAAGACACGGTGGTTGGAACCAAACATCTCAAATTTGGACTCATCAGACCAAAGCACAGATTTCCACTGGTCTAATGTCCATTCCTTGTGTTCTTTAGCCCAAACAAGTCTCTTCTGCTTGTTGCCTGTCCTTAGCAGTGGTTTCCTAGCAGCTATTTTACCATGAAGGCCTGCTGCACAAAGTCTCCTCTTAAGGCCAGAGTCACACTGGAGACAAAAACGGACGAGTGGAATGCGATAAAATATGTTTAACTATGGGGCAGCTCCCAACATCCGATTTTTTCCTCGGGCCGAGAAAATCGCAGCATGCTGCGATTGTCACCGATTATCGGGCGAGAATCGCCAATGCAAGTCTATGGGTGCAATGAAAAATCGGATTACAAACGGACCACACGTGTGACTTGCGAGTAAATCGCACTGGTGTCCTTTAGAAAAGCCGGCAATTCATCCCCGGCTATACTGTAAAATCACACTGACACACTGACTGGTTTAATAAAGAATGGAAAGAATACATATACACACATAGAATACATATATATACAGTCATGGCCAAAAGTTTTGAGAATGACACAAATATTATATTTTCACATGATCTGCTGCCCTCTGGTTTTTATGTGTGTTTGACAGATGTTTTTATCACAGACAGAAATATAATTGCAAACATATGAGTAACAAAAGCTTATACAGTTAGGTCCATATATATTTGGACAGAGACAACATTTATGTAATTTTGGTTCTAGACATTACCACAATGAATTTTAAACAAAACAATTCAGATGCAGTTGAAGTTCAGACTTACAGCTTTCATTTGAGGGTATCCACATTAAAATTGGATGAAGGGTTTAGGAGTTTCAGCTCCTTAACATGTGCCACCCTGTTTTTAAAGGAACCAAAAGTAATTGGACAGATTAAATAATTGTAAATAAAATGTTCATTTCTAGTACTTGGTTGAAAACCCTTTGTTGGCAATGACTGCCTGAAGTCTTGAACTCATGGACATCACCAGACACTGTGTTTCCTTCTTTTTGATGCTCTGCCAGGCCTTCACTGCGGTGGTTTTCAGTTGCTGTTTGTTTGTGGGCCTTTCTGTCTGAAGTTTAGTCTTTAACAAGTGAAATGCATGCTCAATTGGGTTGAGATCAGGTGACTGACTTGGCCATTCAAGAATATTCCACTTCTTTGCTTTAATAAATTTCTGGGTTGCTTTGGCTTTATGTTTGGTCATTGTCCATCTGTAGTGTGAAACGATGACCAATCAGTTTGGCTGCATTTGGCTGGATCTGAGCACACAGTATGGCTCTGAATACCTCAGAATTCATTGGGCTGCTTCTGTCCTGTGTCACATCATCAATAAACACTAGTGACCCAGTGCCACTGGCAGCCATGCATGCCCAAGCCATCACACTGCCTCCGCCATGTTTTACAGATGATGTGGTATGCTTTGGATTATGAGCTGTACCATGCCTTCACCATACTTTTCTCTTTCCATCATTCTGGTAGAGGTTGATCTTGGTTTCATCTGTCCAAAGAATGTTCTTCCAGAACTGTGTTGGCTTTTTAGATGTTTTTTAGCAAAGTCCAGCCTAGCCTTTTTATTCTTGATGCTTATGAGTGGCTTGCACCGTGCAGTGAACCCTCTGTATTTACTTTCATGCAGTCTTCTCTTTATGGTAGATTTGGATATTGATACGCCTACCTCCTGGAGAGTGTTGTTCACTTGGTTGGCTGTTGTGAAGGGGTTTCTCTTCACCATGGAGAGTATTCTGCGATCATCCACCACTGTTGTCTTCCATGGGCACCAAGGTCTTTTTGCATTGATGAGTTCACCAGTGCTTTATTTCTTTCTCAGGATGTACCAAACTGTAGATTTTGCCACTCCTAGTGTTGTAGCAATTTCTCGGATGGGTTTTTTCTGTTTTTGCAGCTTAAGGATGGCTTGTTTCACCTGCATGGAGAGCTACTTTGACCGCATATTTCCTTCACAGCAAAACCATCCAAATGCAAACACCACACCTCAAATCTACTCCAGCCCTTTTATCTGCTTAATTGAAAATGACATAACGAAGGGATTGCCCACACCTGTCCATGAAATAGCCTTGGAGTCAATTGTCCAATTACTTTTGGTCCCTTTAAAAACAGGGTGGCACATGTTAAGGAGCTGAAACTCCTAAACCCTTCATCCAATTTTAATGTGGATACCCTCAAATGAAAGCTGAAAGTTTGAACTTCAACTGCATCTGAATTGTTTTGTTTAAAATTCATAGTGGTAATGTCTAGAACCAAAATTAAATAAATGTTTTCTCTGTCCAAATATATATGAACCTAACTGTATTGACAGTTAGAATGAGTTTGTCATGTATAGTGTACAGTTCCTATAGCGTCTTGTGCTTGGGTGCGAGGAAAACACAGGAGACATAGGTTGAAATGAAATGACTTGTATTACTTCATACAAGCATGCTGAAAAGTTCACACAGTTTGCAGGAACAGCGACAGGAGACACAGCAGGCCAGAGTAACTTCAAGCACTACAATAAATCTCCAAAGCAGGTTCAGGATCTCTTCTCTGTACCGTAATTCCTCTGCAAACATGGATTCACCAAACAGCAGGTTTCCAGAGTCCAAAAGTGTTCCAAGGTTCCTCAGTAGGGAATAGCTGGAGTACAAGTCCAAGGCTTCCAGGAGTCAGGTCACAGACTGACTGAGGCTTGATTCAGGAGCACTGATTGTTCAGCTGAGGCTGCTTAAGAAGCAAGAGGGAAGAATCAGGGCGGGAACATGAAAACTGGAAACTCCATATTAACTGAGGGCAAGAGCTGCAGAAAGACAGAAAGCAAAATGGCCGACGGAAAACTGAGTTTCAAGGAACATGTCAACAGAGACAAAGAACCTTACATTACTCCCCCCTTAGGGACAACCTCCGGATGACCTCAGACCAGGCTTGTCAGGGTACCTCTGATGAAACTGGCGGAGCAGGCGAGGAGCATTTACATTATTGACTGGTTCCCATGAGTTGTCCTCCACTGGGTAGCCCTGCCATTTAATCAAATATTGCAACTGATTTCTGTACAACCTGGAATCTAGAATCCTTTCCACCATAAATTCTTCCTGACCATCGACCAGCACTGGGTCAGGGCAAGGAGAAGAACGTCCAGGAAACGTATTGGGTGTTGCAGCCTTTAGTAGGGATACATGAAAGACAGGGTGGATTCTCATAGTTCTGGGAAGTTGAAGACGACAAGCAACAGCACTTATAATCTTATTGATCTTATAAGGTCCAATGTACTTATGTCCCAATTTAGACGATGGAATCTTTAATTTAAGATTTCTGGTTGACAGCCAGACCAAATCTCCTACCTTGAAAGCTGGTGCAGGTTTACGAAATTTATCTGCTGCTTTCTTGTACCTTTCCTGAGCCAATTCTAGATTTTCCTTTAGAAGATCCATATTCTTTTGTAAAGAAGTGATTCTTTCAGCCACTGCCGGCAAGGGCGTATCTATGGGAAATCGAGGAAGAATGTTAGGATGATAACCTAGATTGGAGTAAAAAGGAGACTGCTTAGTGGAGGCTCTCTGAGAGTTATTATAAGAGAACTCAGCCAGTGGAAGTAGATCCACCCAATCATCCTGTAGGTGGCAGATAAAACAGCGGAGATACTGCTCCAGGGTCTGATTGGTTCGTTCTGTCTGTCCATTAGTCTGGGGATGAAAAGCAGAAGAAAGGTTTACTTTAATGTCCAATGCTGCACAGAAATTTTGCCAAAACCTTGAAGTGAATTGCACCCCTCGATCCTAAATGACCTCATCCGGTACTCCATGTAAGCGAAACACATTCTTAATCATCAAGTCTGATGTCTGTTTTGCAGTGGGTAAGCCGACACAAGGGATAAAATGAGCTGCCTTTGTTAGACGGTCAACCACCACTAGAATGGTGTTCTTCCCTTGAGAAGTTGGTAACTCCACAATGAAGTCCATAGAAATGGATCCCCACGGGCGGGACGGGGTGGGAAGAGGTTGCAACAGACCAGTTGGTGAGGAGCGAGGTGTTTTGCATCTTGCACAGACTTCACATGAAGTGACATAGTTTAAGACATCTTTCCTGTAAGTGGGCCACCAAAAGAAACGAGAAAGAAATTCTTGTGTCTTTAGAATTCCCCTATGCCCGGCTATCTTGGAATCGTGGATGAGTTGCAATACTCTCAATCTGACTGTTTCAGGTATATACAGACGTTGTCCCTGAATCCACACACCATTCTTAAAGACAAGACTTACGTCCCTTGGGGTTGAGCCAACAAAGAATCCGCATGGTATGCTTCCTTGATGTCCTTAAGTAGGTCTTGATTATGAATCACTCCCAGGAATCTAGAGTCAGGAAGAATAGTCTTAGGAGGAGTAAGTGGACGTGTCTCTGCTGAATGAATCCTAGAGAGTGCATCAGCCTTTCCATTGCGCGATCCTGGTCTATAAGAAATGACAAAATTAAATTGGTTTAGGAAAAGATTCCAGCGAGCCTGGCGAGGAGTCAGGCACTTAGCCGACCTGATAAATTCAAGGTTACGATGGTCTGTCAGGACGACTATTTGCTGTGCAGCTCCCTGAAGAAGGTGTCTCCATTCCTTGAAGGCGGCAATAATGGCCAACAATTCTCTATTGCCCACATCGTAGTTCCTCTCAGCCAAAGACAACTGCTAGGAAAAGAAGGCACAGGGATGCAAGACATTCTTCTCACCTGTTCTCTGAGAGAGTATAGCTCCAACGGCACAGTCTGAAGCATCCACCTCTATTATGAAGGCAAGCTCGGGGTTGGGATGTACTAAGATAGGTGCGGTGGTAAATTTATCCTTTAAACAGGAAAATGCTTCCTGAGCTTGCGGGGTCCAGGAGAACCTAGACTGTTTCCGGGTAAGTTGGGTGATAGGTGACACTACCTCAGAAAAATTCTTAATGAAACGTCTATAGAAGTTGGCAAACCCGATGAAACGCTGCACCTCCTTCACATTTCTAGGAATTGGCCAATCCTTGATGGCTTGGGTCTTGCTTCCATCCATACTAATCCCTTGCGTAGATAGTACATACCCCAGAAATTGAATTTCGGTCCTATGGAATTCACATTTTTCAAGTTTGATGTAGAGATGGTTTTGTCTTAGGCGTTCTAAGACCATTCTCACATGTCCATGATGTTCCTCTGTGGAGTTAGAAAAAATTAGAATATCATCCAGATAAATCACCACAAATGTATCTAGGAGATCCCTGAAGATATCATTCACGAAGTGTTGGAAAGTGGCTGGGGCGGTACTCAGACCAAAAGGCATAACTAGATATTCAAAGTGTCCATAGCGTGACCTGAAAGCAGTCTTCCATTCATCCCCAGGTCTAATACGGACCAAGTTATAGGCCCCACGGAGATCCAGTTTAGAGAAAATTTTGGCATGTCGCACTCTCTCCAACAATTCAAGGATTAAAGGCAATGGATAACGGTTTCTAATAGTAACCTTATTGAGTTCCCTATAGTCTATGCAGGGTCTCAGAGATCCATCTTTCTTCTTCACAAAGAAGATGGGTGCACCTGCGGGAGATGAAGAGGGGCGTATGAAGCCCTTGGCTAAATTTTCGTCTATATAATCCTTCAAAGCTTTTAGCTCGGGCCCCGCTAGGGGGTAGATCTTACCAAAAGGTATCTCAGCTCCAGGCAATAATTCAATTGGACAATCATATGGACGGTGAGGAGGAAGCTGATCAGCGTTCTTCTTGTCACATAAATCCACATAGTCCTGGTATACAGCTGGTAGTTCAGGGACTGACATGGTTCCTTTAGGAACAGAGCAAGCTGAAACTCCTTGACTCATCTGTTTCTCTGGAAAGTGTAATTCCTTGGTCTCCCAGTTAATCGTAGGATTCTACGCCTGCAGCCATGGTAGCCCTAGAATAATGGGAAAGTGGGGAGAAGAGATAAGAATAAAAGACATTTTCTCCTGATGATCTTTACCCATAAGGACCCTCAAAGGCTCTGTTTCTTGATCCACTGGTCCAGAAGTCAGTAGAGAGCCATCCACAGTCTCCATCTGTACTGGAGTAGCCTTCTTCACTGAACGTATCCCCTGTTTCAGAGCAAAGGAGATATCCATAAAATTTCCACTTGCTCCTGAGTCGACCATAGCAGAGCTAGACACCCAGACTGAGTCAACCCAGAGTTTGATGGAAAGGAAGCAATGAGAATTGTTTCTTTTACAACTCAGCTGGGACACCGCTGAGGAAACTTGAAAAATTGCAGCGTTTATACCGTCATCGTCCCCAGAACTAACAGAGTTTAAGTCCGAGAAATCAAGATCTCTTGCAGCAGATCTCTCTGGAGCCTGAGGCTCGGACATGACAGAGCTCCTCTCGCAACACTCACAGTGAATGACTGCTGCAGTAGTCTTACGAGAACGGCTGGGGCAGTTTATAATGAAGTGCCCTGACTTACCACAGTAGAAACATAGATTTTCCTTTATACGATATTCTTTGCGTGCATCACTAACCCGTCTTTGTAAAGAGTCCACCTGCATGGGTTCAGGTTCTGGTTCCCTTGTGATTCTACTCAAAGGTTCCTTAGCTGAGGAGGGAGGTAGTAAAAGGTTAGTGCGATTATTTTCGAACCATCTCTCTTGTCTGCGTTCAGTCAGACGAGCATCAATACGGATACAATAGTTAATAAAGTCACCTAACGCAGTGGGAGGGTCGGCACAAGCAAGTTCATCCTTAATCAGTGGAGACAACCCTTTCCGAAAAATAGATTTTTTAGCGGAAGTGTCCCAAGTGGTATCAAGAGCCCATCTCCTGAAATCCAGGGCATATTCGGCTACTGAACGCTTACCTTGGCGCAAAGTTAACATGGCTGCTTCAGCTGTTGCACCTCGATTGGGGTCATCAAACACCTGCCCCATGGCTGAAATAAAAGCATCAAGGTGATTCAAACAATCATCCTCAGTCTCAATCAGAGGGTTTGCCCACATCAAAGCCTTATTGGTAAGCAACATGATTATTGTAAGCACTTTGATCGTTCAGTGGGAAATTGTGAAGCATGTGCAGAGAAAAATAAATTGCATTGATTAATAAATCCCCTGAATTTCTCACGTTCACCGCCAAAACGAAAAGGAGGTAATTTGGGGATCCCAGAACTTGGGGTTATGGCAGGAGCCTGGGCTCGTTCCTCTAGAGCCTCAATCCTGGCTCGCAATTCCTGGGTAGTCTGTCCAAACACTTGCAAATTATGATTAGTGAGGTCCTGTAGGCTTGCAAAACGGGTTTTTAAAGTCTGTACATCTGAAAGGATTGTATCAGTCACTCCGCAAAGTTCCTTTATGCGGGCCTCCATCTTCCAGATCTTTTAAGGCAGAAGTGCTGGAAGGAGAAGAGGAAAGGAAAAAAAAAAAAACAATAGTGTTTACCTGTGGTAACACTCCAGAGTAAAATTTTAAGGGAATGCGCTCACCTGGAATGGTTGTGAGAAGTCACAACCACTGTCATCACATAAGGTATTAAACGGACATCTGATATCCACAGTCACAGCAGACACGGCTTTCCCAGACCCAGCAGACACTAAACATTGGCTCCTGAATCTTGTCATGTATAGTGTATAGTTCCTATAGCGTCTTGTGCTTGGGTGCGAGGAAAACACAGGAGACATAGGTTGAAATGAAATGACTTGTATTACTTCATACAAGCATGCTGAAAAGTTCACACAGTTTGCAGGAACAGCGACAGGAGACACAGCAGGCCAGAGTAACTTCAAGCACTACAATAAATCTCCAAAGCAGGTTCAGGATCTCTTCTCTGTACCGTAATTCCTCTGCAAACATGGATTCACCAAACAGCAGGTTTCCAGAGTCCAAAAGTGTTCCAAGGTTCCTCAGTAGGGAATAGCTGGAGTACAAGTCCAAGGCTTCCAGGAGTCAGGTCACAGACTGACTGAGGCTTGATTCAGGAGCACTGATTGTTCAGCTGAGGCTGCTTAAGAAGCAAGAGGGAAGAATCAGGGCGGGAACATGAAAACTGGAAACTCCATATTAACTGAGGGCAAGAGCTGCAGAAAGACAGAAAGCAAAATGGCCGACGGAAAACTGAGTTTCAAGGAACATGTCAACAGAGACAAAGAACCTTACAGAGTTAATGTAGAGCCCAGCTGTGCCTGGATTCTTACTTCCCAGAGGGATGCACTGAAGGTAATGACCACTAGAGGACCCAATATGCATACACATATCTTCACCAATCCCTAGAGCCACCAGAGGGAGCCTTTTGACTGTATATAAGAATGGTGAAGACACAGAGTTTAGAGTTTAGTTCTCTCGGAGGGAAGAGAGTGTGTGCAGTCTAGCACACGGAGCAGAGCTCAGGAGAGAGAGTTCAGCTTTTCAAGAAGGAATCTGAAGTCTGCAGCTCCAAGCTTAGTTCAAACGTGTGGAGGCTAGTACAAGTGGAGAGAAAGCCGCTCCAGCCTAGTCAGAACTGAGTCAACCGAGTGCAGTTCAGTGAGCAAGCGTGCCGACGCTTTGAGAGCGGTGAAGAAGGAGGAGAAGCAGTCCACCATCTGTTAGCGTGTGATAGTGTGAGGGTCGAGTAGGACGAAAGGCGAGTGGATAAGAAGAGAGTGACAGAGGTGGAAATAGCATTGATAGCTTACCTCTACTCTGATTTACCAGACACCGGGTCCGAGCTTGCTGGATCCTTCACGACTAGCAGGAGATACCGGAGACCCTGCGGGACTACAAGTCGCAGGGGCCCATAAGTGTTGATACGTAACTGGGTCAGGAGGACAGGAGTCTGGTCAGCCAACCTTTAGAGACTGTGTTCTTTCCAATAGAAGGACCTACACAAAGTCAGCCGGGTGTAAAGTTGAAGACAGAGTTAGGCCTCGTTTCATACAGGTCAGAGACTCACATTACAGGAGTAAGGAGGCCCTACACCTACTCAGTGGAAAGAACTGGAAGTGCATCCTTCACCCTGCCAGTATCCCGGGATGTGCCTGCAATTCCTTCAGTGGACCTATACAGCAGCGTTGGTCACCCTGACCAGGAACCACAGGTGGCGTCACGAACATTCTACAAACACTTTAATCCCCTGTAAATATCCCACATTTAAGGTGAGCCCCAGGGCCACGGACCGAGCTGCAGCTACCGTGACATCCCCCATAGAAGTGAACGGGCTCGGTGCCGAGTACCCCACTGCTCTGGCGGGCGGCTCATCTAACTTAGCGTCACAAACAGGATTTCGTGCCCTGCAGCAACGGAGTGATTCTTGCCCGTTGCCACCGGGTACTGTGTGCCTCACTAAAAGACTGTCCTATTTGTGGTGAAGATTTCCCGCCATTGTCCGCCATTGCCCGCCAAATTGCAGCATTACGGCACGAAGAGAAGGAGGCGTACCTGTAGAAAGTGCGCTGAATTGTGGACACGCCCCCAGCGCTGACGCGGCGGCAGGTCCTGTGAAGAATTGGAGTGAGCGCTCTGACGTCAGAGCGCCGGCGACGCAGGTCCTTCTACACCGCTGTGCCCTGCGGAGCTGCAGCCTTCAGAGAAGGTAGGCCACATTTTATTAGGGGGGTGCCAAGATGTTGCAGCAACAGGCCGACGGCGCGGACCAGGCCGATAGCCCCAATGATGTACCAGCAGGCGCTGGAGCGCAGGCTGGAATCGCAGCTCCCCCACCAGGACCTGTGGCCCCAATAATACCGATAACATTACCGTATATGCCCGGAGCAAAGTGGCTTCCCCAGTACAGCGGTAAGCCAGACACCCTGCCAGGGTTTAAGTGCAAAATATGCAGCATAATGGACATGTACCCAATGTCAGAGAAACAAAGAGCTGCAGTGGTAGTGGGACAACTGACTGGTGCTGCAGAGAGGGAAGTAGAGACTTGGACAGCTGCAGATCAGGAGTCAGTACCTGCAATTTTCTTAAAGCTACAGACTATCTTTGAGGACTGCACTGAAACAGATCTCCGGATGAGGTTTTACCATTGCTCCCAGAAACCAGATGATAGCATTAGGGACTACGCCTGCCGACTACAGGGGCCCTGCGAGCTCTCAGACAGGTTAATCCCATAAGTGTCACCAATGAAAATAAAATGTTAAAAGAACAATTTGTACGGGGACTGAGGTCCCAAGCTGAAAGTAGAACTGTGCATTGGTGGTCCTTGGATCATTCTGACGCTACCTTTGATGCCCTTAAGGATATGGCTATAAAAGGACTGCGACCCCTGGAAACGCCCGAGATGGCAACCCAGTGTCACCCGGGTGAAGCCACTCTAAAGCCAGCAGTATCCACCTTTTCCCCGCTGGTTGCGGAAGCCAAAACGCAGGTGGCGCCCCCTACTGAGCTGGACTGTCTGCGCTCAGAAGTGTGCCATCTGACCAAAAACCTGGCCACTGTAATGAGTGCCCTGCAACTGTCGATGGAGGAAGAAGGAAAGATCCTGCTAGCTGATTGCCCAGAGGATGTCCCTTGGATGAACCGGAGGAGAAGAAGGATGTCGCCCCACCGGAGGAGGACAACGCCACCCCCAGGAGCGACCCACGACCAGCACCATCCTCGCCGAGAGATCATCTGCTACCGTTGCTACAGAGAAGGTCACCCAGCACGTAGGTGTCCTTTAAACGAGCAGATCCTGGGTCCGAGGGCCAACACCCAGGACTAGACTCTTCAGGCCCTTCAGACTGGAACCGCAGGTTTGTGGGAGGAAGACCTTTCCTGTCCATCATCCTGGACGGAATCGCCATACCTGCGCTGCTGGACACTGGATCTCAGGTAACCATCATACCTGATGTCCTGTATAATAGATTTTGGCCCATGGACAGTCTCCAGCCCCCGAGCCCTGACTTTGCAGTATACGCCTCTAATGGCCTCCCTGTTGATATACTCGGAGCCAAAAACGTGGACGTAAAAGTGGGTAGAGTGGAGCTGAAGGACCATGGACTCTTAGTAGTAAAAACTGTAAATGAGGAAAATGGCTTAAATGTGTTATGATCTGCTACAAGCACTAAGGAAAGATGGGAATTCTGTCCCTACAATAGAACTAAGCTGGATCCCTATGATGTAACGGGGGACCTGATCCTGCGACCAGACCCGCTAAAGTCCTCAGCTAGTCTGAACGAAGACCTATAGTTGCGAGGGAGGAATCCCTACAAGATCTAGGGACTGGGAGAAAAGGTGGACACCTCCTAACAGAAATTGTAGCAGGGAAATATTAAACAGAAAACAAATTACTTAGAGATCCAAAGATCAAGCAAAACTGACTGAGAAAGGCACCTAAGCACCCGGCTAGCTTAAGAGTAGATAATACAATGAAGTCCAGCAAAGCCAGAAGGGCGGAGCCAGACTAAATAGGGAAAAAAGGTCATGTGACCAGCAAACTGAAACAAAACCTAACAAGAGGGTTCTAACAGTACCCTCCCTTCTAAGAGGATCCTCCGGATCCCCTAGGCCTTAGGCTTATCCAGAAACCTCTTGTGAAACGCTCTGACAAGTCTAGATGCAGAAACATCATCCGCCCTCACCCATGAGTTATCCTCGGGTCCATAATCCTTCCAAGCGACGAGATACTGCAAACTCCCTCTATACCATCTAGAATTTAGGATGCGGGAAATCTCATATTGCCCGTCCTCCACCACCAGGGGTACAGTGGCTGAGACGTCTCCATCTGAGACCTCAGTTTTTGTCAAGAGAGAAACATGAAACACCGGATTAATCTTCCAGGAGGTAGGAAGCTCCAACTTAACAGCAGATTGGTTAATAACCTGAAGCACCTTAAAGGGCCCTACAAACTTGGGACCCAATTTCTTAGACGGAATCCTCAAGCGCAGATTCTTAGAGGACAACCAAACCATGTCACCAATAGCAAACAAAACCTCTTGTCGTTTTCTATCAAAATACACTTTGGATCTTTTGTTAGCCTCCTGAAGATTACCACGCACATCAGTCCAAACTCTCTCCAAAACACCAGAAAAATTCTCCTCTTCAGGTACAGCCGATCCCAACTTGGAAAATGACCCAAACGACGGATGTCTCCCAGTACAACAAAAAAAGGCGAACAACCAGCAGAAGCGGATGTATGGTTGTTAAGAGCAAACTCAGCAAGTGGCAGAAACTCAGACCACCCCTCTTGATTATCAGTCACAAAACAATGCAAGAACTACTCAACATCCTGGTTTTTCCTTTCTGTCTGGCCATTAGACTCAGGATGATATCCGGATGAAAACGACAAATGAACTCCCAACCTGTCACAAAACGAGCCACAAACTGAGGTCCCCTATCAGAAACAATGTCAGTAGGAACGCCATGTAGTCTGACAATCTCCTTGACAAAGGCCTTAGCGAGAGTCTTAGCGCAGGGCAGTTTGATGAAAGGAACCAAGTGACACATCTTGCTAAAACGGTCCACGACCACCCAGATGACAGTGAAACCCTCAGAGAGGGGAAGGTCAGTAATAAAGTCCATCGCCAAATGTGTCCAAGGTGCACTAGGGACCTCCAGAGGGCAAAGCAACCCCGCAGCAGGAGTATGAGAAGACTTAGATCTAGCACACACCGTGCATTGACGCACCCACTTAATGACTTCCTTCTGCCATCCAGGCCACCAAAAGCTGCGACCCACAAGTCTCTTGGTTTCAGAGATTCCAGGATGACCTGCCAACCGAGAGTCATGACATTCAACAAACAAATCTCTCCTCAGGTACCAGGCACAAACAACCTCCCATGGGGAGTGTTAGATGGGGCATTCTCCTGTGCTTTAAGAATCTCATCTTCCAACACAGAGTCCAAAACAGCAATAACAACCCCCTCTTGCTAAATGTTTTCCTCCACCTCAGTACCCACCATAGGAGAAAAGCTGCGAGACAAAGCATCAGCTTTAACAATTTTAGTACCTGGGATGTAAGTAACGGTAAAATTAAACCGCGAGAAAAACAGTGCCCACCTAGCCTGACGGGCATTCAAGCGCTTGGCAGCATCAAGGTAAACCAGATTTTTATGATCGGTGAAGACTTGAATGGGAAATTCCGCTCCCTCCAAAAATGACGCCAGTGTTCAAATGCGAGTTTAATTGCCAACAATTCCCGATTACCGATATCATAATTTAGTTCAGACTCAGAAAATTTCTTTGAAAAAAAAGCACAGGGATGTACTCCATCTGACTTTTCCTGAGGCAACACCGCGCCGACCCCCACAGAAGAAGCATCAACCTCAACCAAAAATGGTTTAGTCACATCAGGCTGCGTAAGGATGGGAGCAGAGCTGAACTTCTCCTTTAGCAACACAAAAGCCTCAATGGCCTCAGTAGTCCACTGAACCGCATCAGCACCTTTCCTGGTGAGAACTGTCAGAGGTTTGGCAATCACAGAAAATTTTTTAATGAATTTTCTATAATAATTGGCGAACCCCAAAAACCTCTCTATTGATTTCACACCAATAGGTCTAGGCCAATCCTGCACAGCTTGCACTTTCCACCGGGTCCATCTCAAAACCTTCGCTGGAGATAATGTAGCCCAAAAAACTAAGTCTCTGTACAGCGAACTCACATTTTTCTAGCTTGGCAAAAAGTGAATTATCACTCAGTAACTGTAATACTTCACGCACACTCCTCCAATGAGACTCCAAATCCGGTGAATAAATCAAAATGTCATCCAAATACACAACCACACTTCTGCCGATCAAAGGTCTAAGGATGTCATTAATAAGATTCTGAAAAAATGCCGGAGCACTGGAAAGCCCAAAAGGCATAACCAGATTCTCAAAATGACCCAGTGGAGTGTTAAACGCAGTCTTCCATTCGTCACCCTCCTTCATGCGCAACAAATTGTATGCCCCCCGAAGATCTATTTTCGAGAACCACTTGGCCCCCACTAACTGGTTAAACAAATCAGGAATCAATGGCAGTGGGTAAGGATTGCGTACAGTAATCTTATTAATTTCACGAAAGTCTAGACAAGGCCGTAAACCGCCGTCCTTTTTTTTAACAAAAAAAAAAATCCAACCGCCACAGGAGACTTAGAAGGCCTAATGTGACCGGCGGCCAAGCTTGTCTGTATGTATTCCTCCAAAGCCTTTCTCTCAGGAATAGTCAAATTAAATAAACGACTTTTAGGAAGAGTCGCTCCAGGGACAAATTCAATTGCACAATCATATTCTCTATGAGGAGGCAATACCTGCGATTCCTTATCAGAAAAAACTTTCCAAAAATCCTGAATAGGTACAGGTAACTCCCCCTTAACTACAGCAGCAATACGCCTGTTACAACACTTGTCATAACAATTAGGACTCCAGGACTTAATTTCATTGGTAGACCAATCCAGTACAGGATTGTGCAATTTTAACCAAGGTAACCCCAAAATCACCGGTGAGGGCAAATTATTCAAAACTACTAAATCCAAATTCTCTTGATGAACACCATTAATAGTAAGAGGAAATTCACAGATATGGTGAGTAACATTTTTCAAGGGAGAGCCATCCACAGAAACAACATTAATAGGGGAAGACAGAAGTTTGGGTTTTAATTTTAGTTTTTCCAAAAATTTCCCATCAATCACATTGAGAGTTGAACCACAATCCACAAATACCCGAAACTCCATTAATTCCTCCTCAACAGCAGTGGTAGCAGAAACAAAGACACCTTTATTGTTTAAACAAGCTACATGGGCGAAACAGACCTCTTTTTTTTTCTCTTTATTCATATGAAGCGCATAGTTCTTAATAAAATGCTGAGACTTGCCACAATAGAAACACAAACCTTCAGCAAATCTACGGTCTTTTTCCCGAGAGTGAGGTGCCATTGCTCCAATTTCCATCGGCTCTCCAATGTCAGTACAGTCCCTCTCCAGACTTGGAGCTGACAATGCAGATTTACTCTCATTAACCCTTGCACGCAGTCTCCTATCCACCCGTATGGCTAATTGCATAGCCTCTTGCAAGTTACCAGGTATAGGATAAGCAATTAGCAAATCTTTAACCCTTTCACTTAACCCTGCAAGAAATAAACTTTTCAAAGCTGAATCGTTCCACCCCACCTGAGTGGACCACCTTCGGAAGTGAGTACAATATTTTTCCACATTACCTGATCCCTGTCTCAAACGTCTCAATTCTGTCTCAGCTGATGAAACACGATCAGGATCGTCATACAATAACCCCAAAGCAGAAAAAAAAACTATCCACTGATCTAAAGCATGGATCACTAGGCTGCAGAGAAAAGGCCCAGTCCTGAGGTTCTTTGCGCAAAAGTGACATTATGAACCCTATGCGCTGTGATTCATCACCAGAGGATCTGGGTCTCAAACGGAAATACAAGCAAGCATTTTTAATAGAAAAAAAATCTTGTTGCTCACCAAAAAATAAATCAGGCAAACGTACCTTTGGCTCCACGAAATGTGCTCCAGAACAACTACTCACGTGTTGCTTTATCTCAGCCACCTCCAGAGAGAGTCCCTGCAGGCGTTGAGCCAAATCCTGAACCGACACCATGATGGAAACAGAAAATCTTTCCTTAGAGATTTTTTTTTTTTTTTTTCTTGGCTGGACTTACTGTTATGATCTGCTACAAGCACTAAGGAAAGATGGGAATTCTGTCCCTACAATAGAACTAAGCTGGATCCCTACGATGTAACGGGGGACCTGATCCTGCGACCAGACCCGCTAAAGTCCTCAGCTAGTCTGAACGAAGACCTATAGTTGCGAGGGAGGAATCCCTACAAGATCTAGGGACTGGGAGAAAAGGTGGACACCTCCTAACAGAAATTGTAGCAGGGAAATATTAAACAGAAAACAAATTACTTAGAGATCCAAAGATCAAGCAAAACTGACTGAGAAAGGCACCTAAGCACCCGGCTAGCTTAAGAGTAGATAATACAATGAAGTCCAGCAAAGCCAGAAGGGCGGAGCCAGACTAAATAGGGAAAAAAGGTCATGTGACCAGCAAACTGAAACAAAACCTAACAAGAGGGTTCTAACAAAATTTGGTTTTAGGTACCAACATTATCAGTAACTGTTTGGAGGAATTTGTGTTTTTGCTCCAACAGCTCGCCGATGTTGCCAGATCCCTAGAGAGATTAAGGCAGTATTACAATTTACCTGCACGTAGGACAGACAGATCAAATGCTACCTCACCTAACGCAACACCACGTAGGTCAGTACGCATAACAAAGGGACAGTTACCTGTTAGGTACAGGGAGTAGGCCTAACAAATATAAGCAGATAACTAGAGTCACAGTGTATATAAATGTAATATAAATTATTGTGTAAATATATGTATATATGTTACCTGTTAGCAACTGTTAAAGATTTTTGCCTCCCGTAAGGGAAGAGTTCACTTGTTATTTAATGTTAACGTTGATTCAAAAATGTCTTTCAGCCCGGGAGTGCTGATGTTTACTAGGGGGGAATGTAGAGCCCAGCTGTGCCTGAATTCTTACTTCCCAGAGGGATGCACCGAAGGTAATGACCACTAGAGGACTCAATATGCATACACATATCTTCACCAATCCCTAGAGCCACCAGAGGGAGCCTTTTGAGTGTATATAAGAATGGTGAAGACACAGAGTTTAGAGTTTAGTTCTCTCGGAGGGAAGAGAGTGTGTGCAGTCTAGCACACGGAGCAGAGCTCAGGAGAGAGAGTTCAGCTTTTCAAGAAGGAATCTAAAGTCTGCAGCTCCAAGCTTAGTTCAAACGTGTGGAGGCTAGTACAAGTGGAGAGAAAGCCACTCCAGCCTAGTCAGAACTGAGTCAACCGAGTGCAGTTCAGTGAGCAAGCGTGCCGATGCTTTGAGAGCGGTGAAGAAGGAGAAGAAGCAGTCCACCATCTGCTAGCGTGTGATAGTGTGAGGGTCGAGTAGGACGAAAGGTGAGTGGATAAGTAGAGAGAGTGACAGAGGTGGAAATAGCATTGATAGCTTACCTCTACTCTGATTTACCGGACACCGGGTCCGAGCTTGCTGGATCCTTCATGACTAGCAGGAGATACCGGAGACCCTGCGGGGCTACAAGTCGCAGGGGCCCATAAGTGTTGATACGTAACTGGGTCAGGAGGACAGGAGTTTGGTCGGCCAACCATTAGAGACTGTGTTCTTTCCAATAGAAGGCCCTACACAAAGTCAGCCGGGTGTAAAGTTGAAGACAGGTTAGGCCTCGTTTCATACAGGTCAGAGACTCACATTACAGGAGTAAGGAGGCCCTACACCTACTCAGTGGAAAGGACTGGACGTGCATCCTTCACCCTGCCAGTATCCCGGGATGTGCCTGCAATTCCATCAGTAAAGGTACAGAAAGAGACTTTTGTGTGTGTTCACATTATTACTCCTACGGCCGAACTCCCCTCCTCCATCCTGCACCCCTACACAGCTTAATTACCCTGAAGGTCCCCAGCCTTACCTGTGGAAGGCTTAACACCTTGCTGCCTAATACCAACCCTTCAGTGGACCTATACAGCAGCGCTGGTCACCCTGACCAGGAACCACAGGTGGCGTCACGAACATTCTACAAACACTTTAATCCCCTGTAAATATCCCACATTTAAGGTGAGCCCCAGGGCCACAGACCGAGCTGCAGCTACCTTGACATCCCCCATAGAAGTGAACGGGCTCGGTGCCGAGTACCCCACTGCCCTGGCGAGTGGCTCATTAATGCAGCAAGTCAATATTTGCAGTGTTGACCCTTCTTCTTCAGGACCTCTGCAATTCTCCCTGGCATGCTCTCAATCAACTTCTGGACCAAATCCTGACTGATAGCAGTCCATTCTTGCACAATCAATGCTTTCATTTTGTCAGAATTTTTAGGTTTTTGTTTGTCCACCCGTCTCTTGATGATTGACCACAAGTTCTCAATGAGATTAAGATCTGGGGAGTTTCCAGGCCATGGACCCAAAATCTCTATGTTTTGTTCCCTGAGCCATTTAGTTATCACCTTTGCTTTATGGCAAGGTGCTCCATCATGCTGGAAAAGGCATTGTTGATCGCCAAACTGCTCTTGGAGGGTTGGGAGAAGTTGCTCTTGGAGGACATTCTGGTACCATTCTTTATTCATGGCTGTGTTTTTAGGCAAGACTGTGAGAGAGCCGATTCCCTTGGCTGAGAAGCAACCCCACACATGAATGGTTTCAGGATGCTTAACAGTTGGCATGAGACAAAGACTGGTGGTAGCGCTCACCTTGTCTTCTCCGAATGAGGCGTTTTTCTGATGTCCCAAACAATCGAAAAGGGGATTCATCAGAGAAAATAACTTTACCCCAGTCCTCAGCAGTCCACTGCCTGTACCTTTTGCAGAATATCAGTCTGTCCATGATGTTTTTTCTGGAGAGAAGTGGCTCCTTTGCTGCCTTCCTTGAGACCAGGCCTTGCTCCAAGACTCTCCGTCTCACAGTGCGTGCAGATGCACTCACACCTGCCTGCTGCCATTCCTGAGCAAGCTCTGCACTGCTGGTAGCCCGATCCCGCAGCTGAAACACTTTTAAGAGACGGTCCTGGCGCTTGCTGGTCTTTCTTGGGCGCCCTGGAGCCTTTTTGGCAACAATGGAACCTCTCTCCTTGAAGTTCTTGATGATGCGATAGATTGTTGACTGAGGTGAAATCTTTCTAGCTGCGATACTCTTCCCTGTTAGGCCATTTTTGTGCATTGCAATGATGACTGCACGTGTTTCTTTAGAGATAACCATGGTTAACAGAAGAGAAACAATGATGCCAAGCACCAGCCTCCTTTTAAAGTGTCCAGTGGTGTCATTCTTACTTAATCATGACAGATTGATCTCCAGTCATGTCCTCATCAACACCCACACCTGTGTTAATGGAGCAATCACTGAAAAGAGGTTAGCTGGTCCTTTTAAGGCAGGGCTGCAATGATGTTGAAATGTGTTTTGGGGATAAAGTTCATTTTCTAGGCAAATATTGATTTTGCAAGTAATTGCTGTTAAGCTGATCACTCTTTATAACATTCTGGAGTATATGCAAATTGCCATTAGAAAAAGTGAAGCAGTAGACTTTGTAAAAATTAATATTTGTGTCATTCTCAAAACTTTTGTCCATGCCTGTATATATATATATATATATATATAATATCTGTCATTGTGACACACACATATATATATAATATATATATATATTTATAGTTCATACACTTCTACATAGTATAATAGCCGCTAATTCAATTGCCGGGTTCTGTAAATTATTACAGAACCCGACATGAAATGACACATGGTTTTCATACAGTAAACCATGTCATTTCATGTAGTTTGATATATGGTTTTTATTAACAATTACATGAGTGTATGTGTGCAAAATTTCATACATGTAGGGGTTAATTTAATGTGTAAATTCGTTGAAAAAAAATGCGTGGGCTCCCGTGGTATTTCCTCCACCAGACAGGGAAAGCCAGTGACTGAAGACAGATATTAGTGTGCCCTGGGAGGGACCTTTTTTTTGTTCCCCCCTGGCTACTAACATCTGGCCCCAGCCACCCCAGAAAAGGCACATCTATGATTAGCCCGTCTATTCCCATTGCCCTGTAGTGGTGGCGAATGGGTTAATAATGAGTTAAGGCCACCTTGCTATTGGAAGGTGACTTTAAGCCAGGTTATTAATGGAGAGTTGTCAATTAGACAACTATGCATTATTAAAACACATTAATTAAAAATCATTTTAATGAATATAAATACACTCGTACGAGTTTTTCGCATCACACACGCAAGTGTGACACCGGCCTTAGGGAGAGGAACACATAAACACCTTGAAGGGAATCTGTCACCACATTTGACCTATCTAAGCTATTAATATGGACCTACAGGTTATAGAATGCTGAACACAGTCCTACCTCTGTGACTCATATCATATGCCTGGTTGTTGAGAAAACATCTTTTATCACTTTATATAAATGATCTCTTCAATATTTTGGGCCGATGGTGCCTAGAAGATAACTCTACCTCCAGAGCTTGTTTTAAATGAAGGGAGAGTTACCAGTGTGATGTGTAATGGTTACTAGTGTTACCTATGAGATGTGTAATGGTTACCTTACCAGTAGTGTTGAGCGATACGATACTGCAAATATCGGGTATCGGCCGATATTGGCTGTATCGGAATCCCGATCCCGAGTTCCGATATTTTCGTCATATCGGATACCGGAATCGGAATTGTCACTGTCACTGTCAGTGTCCGTCGGTCGGATCTGTCAGGAGTCAGCGGCACTTACCTGGCAGAAGATCTCCGGCGGTCACATCCCGGGCTGCTTAATGGCCGACATCCTCTTCTCCCCGGCGGTCACATGCAGTATCTCGCGATAACTGCAGTGACTGCTGGGTAATCGCGGCCGTAAAGCAGTCCGATGACGTCACCGCCGGGGAAGCTGGTAAGCAGCTGTGCTGCGCCGGGATGTCAGGCTCTGCCTGTCATTCCGATGTAGCAGAGCTGGATCGTCGTGGACTGTCGTTATGGACTGCGTCGGACAGGTGGTATACTGTTGGTTTGTTTTTTTAATTTTTTTACAGGAGATCGATGGCGTCGCAGAAATGAGAGAGTAATAAAAAAATGAAAACTGTGTTGTCTCTTTTATTTCATTAAAAGACTTTTTTCTTGCTGTGTCTTTTTTTAAAACATTTAATAACTTTGGGATTAATAATGGATCGGTGTCTTATTGACACCTCTCCATTATTAACCCGGGCTTATTGTCACCGTGCAATCAACGGTGACATTAACCCCTTATTACCCCGCTTGCCACCGCTACAGGGCAAGTGGGAAGAGCCGGGTAAAGTGCCACAATTGGCACATCTTTTGATGCGCCAAATGTGGGGCTAGTGTAGCCTGGTATTATCAGGCTGTTGAGGGCCAAAATCCATGGGCCTTGACAGTCTTTTAATACCAGGCCGCAGCAGTCTGCATTTTACTTGGCTGGTTAACAAAAATAGGGGGGATCCCCACGCCGTTTTTTTTTTCGAGGGGATTCCCTATTTTTGTTAACCAGCCAAGCTAAGCAGACTGCTGTGGCCTGGTATTATCAGGCTTGCAAGGTCCATGGATATTGGATCCTTACCAGCCTGAAAAACCAGGCCTCAGCGGTCTTCTTCATCTGGCTGGTTAACAAAAATAGGGGGGACCCCACGCCAATTTTTTTCGAGGGGATCCCCTATTTTTGTTAATCAGCCAAGATATGCAGACTGCTGTGGCCTGGTATTATCAGGCTGGCAAGGTCCATGGATCTTGGCTCCTTAACAGCCTGAAAATCCAGGCCTCAGCGGTCTGCTTCATCTGGCTGGTTAACAAAAATAGGGGGACCCCACGCCAATTTTTTTCGAGGGGATCCCCTATTTTTGTTAACCAGTTCCCTCTGACGTCACTGATTGTGTCCCTGGCTGACCTGAAGTGAAAGTGGAAAGCAATCAATTAAGCTTTCCACTTCCTCTCCTGTCAGCCAGGAGAGGAACTCATTCATTTGGGGGTTTACTGTGAGGCTGCAGCATTAGCTGCGGTCCCTGCAGTAAACATTAACCCTTTCTGAAGGATTACACCGTGGGACCTGACTGTACATCGGATTGGTAAGAATAATTTTGCTTTATTATTTTATTTTTATTACAGGAAATGGTTTTAGCAGGAAAATAAAATATGGTCAAAAACTGTGTGATTATTTCATTAAACTTCTTTTTTATTAAAGTGTGTGTGTTTGATTTTTCTTTCATACAATAGGATTAATAATTGATAGTTGTCTAATTGACAGCTCTCAATTATTAACCTGGCTTAAAGTGACCTTTCAATTGCAAGGTCATTTTAACCCCTTATTAACCCATTCGCCACCGCTACAGGGCAATGGAATAGACGGGCAAAGTGCCAGAAAGGGCAAATCTAATTAGAGATTTGCCCTTTCTGGGGTGTCTGGGGGCAGATGTTAGTAGCCGGGGGGGGGGCTAAAAATAATGGTCCCTCTCTGGGCTATTATTATCTGCCCCCACTCACTGGCTTTGTCTGTCTGGTTGCGAAAATAGGGCGGGAGCCCACGCATTTTTTTTCAGCAATTTTACACCTCATATATATATATATACATGTCATTGAGTTTGTGACACATATATATATATATATATATATATATATATATATATATTTATAGTTCATACACTTCTACATAGTATAATAGCCGCTAATTCAATTGCCGGCTTTTGTGAAAATGCAGAACCCGACATGAAATGACACTTGGTGTACATAGGGTTAACCATGTCCTTTGCTATCTGATTTGCACAAACAATTAAATCAGTCTATGTGTGCAAAATTTCACACCTGTAGGGGTTAATTAAAGGTGTAAATTCGTAGCAAAAAAGTCCGTTTTTTTTACAACGAATTTACACCTTTAATTAACCCCTACAGGTGTGAAATTTTGCAAACATAGACTGATTTAATTGTTTGTGCAAATCAGATAGCAAACGACATGAAAAGACATGGTTAACCCTATGTACACCAAGTGTCATTTCATGTCGGGTGCTTCTGTCTTTTCACTGAAGCCGGCTTTACCCGGCAATTGAATCAGAGGATATTTTACTATGTAGAAGTGTATAAACTATACATATATGTATATATATATGTCACAATGACATGTATATATATATATATATATATATATATATATATGTATTCTATGTGTGTATATTTAGTGTTTACAAGGAAATAAAGGTTTTTTTAGTTGCGATATTTTGTTCCCATAGACTTACATGGGACTTCCGGTATCGGAATCGGATATCGCCGATATTTAGTGATATCGGCGATACCATTCCGATCCGATATTTTTAGATATCGAGCAATATCGCTCAACACTACTTACCAGTGTTACCAGTGTGATCTGTGATAGATGCTCTCTGCTCTCCTGATCTCACTGCAGAGCTGTGTGTGATTATACATGACACATCTGCAGGTTCCTTTCAGCCTCAGCTTCCAGCTCACAAGCAGACATGGCTATAATATTGTTGCAACACAGCAGAGCTCAGAGAGCTTCAAAAAATGTATTTGGTTGTATTTGGAACAACACAAAAAAAAGAGAAAAAAGGCAAACTGGACATAATTTCACCCAAAACCCCGAAAATTGGGCCGGACAAAATTGTTTGCACCTGCAACTTAATATCTGGTTGCACACCCTTTGGAATAAATAACTGAAATCAATCGCTTCCTATAACTATCAAATTTCTTACATGTCTCAATTGGAATTTTGGACCACTCTCATATTTGAAACGTGCCTTCTCCCAACAGCAATTTTAAATGTTCAATGGAATTTAGATCTGGACTCATTGCTGGCCACTTTAGGACTCTCCAGAGCTTTGTTTCCATCCATTTCTGGGTGCTTCTTGAAGTATGTTTGGGGTCATTGTCCTGCTGGAAAGATCTATGACCTAGGATGCAAACCCAGATTTCTGATACTGGGCACTACATTACAACCCAAAATCCTTTAGTAATCTTCAGATTTAATGAAGCCTTGCACACAGTCAATGCCCTCGGTGCCAGAGCCAGCAAAACAACCCAAAAAAATCTTTGAACCTGCACCATATTTGACTGTAGGTACTGTGTTATTTTCTTTGCAGGCCTCATTCCATTTTTTGTCAAACAGTAGAATATTGTGCTTTACCAAAAAGCTCTATCTTGGTCTCATCTGTCCACAAGACGCT
The DNA here is from genome assembly GCA_033576555.1 of Oophaga sylvatica. Lineage (NCBI taxonomy): Eukaryota > Metazoa > Chordata > Amphibia > Anura > Dendrobatidae > Oophaga > Oophaga sylvatica. The sequence goes on along the minus strand of JARQOD010000001.1, from coordinate 162,507,326 downwards.
TTCCTGAAGGATTTTGGTTTACTCAAGTACATTTTGAAAAACTGCAGTCTAGCTTTTCATGTCTCTGTGTCAACAGTGGGGTCTTCCTGGGTCTCCTGCCATAACGTGTTATTTCATTCAAATGTTTACACATAGTTTGTGCTGACACTGATGTACTCTGAGCCTGCATGACATCTTGAATTTATTTGAAACTTGATTATGGCTGCTTATCCACCATCTGGACAATCCTGCGTTGCAACCTTTCAGCAATTTTTCTCTGCCGTCCACGTCCAGGGAGATTAGACACAGTGCCATGGGTTGTAAACTTTTGATTATGTTGTGTACTGTGGACAAAGGAACATCAAGATCTCTGGAGATGGATTTGTAACCTGGAGATTGTTGACATTTTTAACAATTTTGGTTCTCAAGTCCTCAGACTGTTCTCTTCTCCTCTTTCTGTTTCCATGCTTAGTATTGCACACACAGACAAAAAATTCAAAGATTGAGTCAACTTCGCATAATGCCCACATCTGTTACTTGCCACAGTTGAGTTTGAATAATAATCACATGCTTGAAACAAAGTTGTCTACCTGTAATTTTGGAAAGGTGCCATAAATTTTGTCCGGTCCACTTTTCGGGTTTTGTGTAAAATGATGTCCAGTTTTCCTTTGTTTTCTCTGTATTTTTTGTTGCTCCAATACATACCAAGGAAATAACATGTGTATTGCAAAACATGTGCAATTGCAATAATTTTCTGGGAAAAATGCTTCATTTGGTGGAACAATTTCAAGGGAGCCAACACTTTTGCCGATGACTACATACAAATTTAGAATATTACTAAACTAATAGCAAAGCCACATAAGAGGACTAAAATCCTCCAAAATTTTAAAAATACAGCAGAAAAAGGGCAGCACCGCTTACCTGACCAAGTCTTTGAACAAATGCACTACATGATGCAGCCAGCCAATATAGCAAAGATGTTGCAAAGCACATGTGCAAAATACCAAATAGACAGCCACTCAACACCTACCCATTCATGGAGGGGGTGACTGCTTAGTATACATTTGCACAATAAAGGCCTGTATAGGGCGCTGTTCACATGCAGGTAATGCATAGTGTCTGGTCCTCACCCTATTAGTCACGCCCCTATTATTCGATTAGGCGGGCTGGCCAGCACTCTCTAAATGCATCCCATGTGAACACCCCTGTATACAAGACGCAAAGTTCTGGGCTTGGCTGCACCTTGAAAAATAAAGTGCATAAAATACATATAAATGTGTGAGGTATTGGTCAATATTTTGGCCAAGATATGCAAGCTCGCAACCCGAGCCAAGGGTCCTCACACTTGCGAGTCCTACCACTAAACTAATAGCAAAGCCACAAAAGAGGACTAAAATCCTCCAAAAATTCAAAAATACGGCAGAAAAAAAGGGCAGCACAACTTACCTGCCTGCACTTTGGGTCTTGTATACAGGGGTATTCACATGGGATGCATTTAGAGAGTGCTGGCCAGCTCGCCTAAACGAATAGTAGGGGAGTGACTAATAGGCTGAAAACCAGACATTATGCATTACCTGCATTTGAACAGCGCCCTAAACAGGCCTTTTTTATGCAAATGTATACTAAGCAGTCACCCCCTCCATGAATGGGTAGGTGGTGAGTGGCTGTCTATTTGGTATTTTGCACCTGTCCTTTGCAATATCTTTGCTATATGGGCTGGCTGCATCCTGTAGTGCATTTGTTCAAAGAGCTGGGCAGGTAAGAAGTGCTGCCCTTTTTTTCTGCTGTAATTTGAAGTTTAGAATATTGCATAATGCAATCAAATATATAAACATACACACTTATACACACATGTAACACAGCACACGCACTGCACAACTAATGCTCAGCAGATACACACCGCACACAGCACATGTATGCAGAAAAACAAATGTTCATACAAATATCTCATAGATAGTGCACGTACAAAACATACATTAAATACATACAATGCACACACTGCTTTATACTGGGAGGAGCTGAGGTTTTATACTACATGAGCTGAGTCTTCCACAGGTTTTCCTGCTCACAGCAGCACTGTCCCAGCAGACAACTACTTGCCCAGTTCTCTGCCGGGACTGCCGACAAGACCAGGAGAGAGCTGACAGGACAGGAGCCACTTTCATCAGGAACAGCACACATGTTGTATAGTGTTCTACTTATCTGGTAGCTTAGCTTGGTAGATGCCGACCATCTCTAGCTCTCCTTCCCCCTCCCTTCAGAAGAGCCATGCAGGAGGACAGGCATACTTGCCAATGGCCACTTTATTCATTTGATGGGGGAGGCATTCAGTGGCCAGTGTTCTTGCCCTTCACTACATGCTCCTTTTTCAACGTCAGGCTAAGCCACATTAAACCTTCGCTAAAGGGCGCCACTTATAAAATGGTGACCTAGGCAGACACCTACCCTGCCTACCCCTCATCCTGGCCCTCTCCTTTAGTACAATGCCCTTTGTTTTATTCACTGGTCAACACAAAAAAGTAATCAGCAATGATAATATGTCTGTTTTATGGAGTTTGATGTGCTGATTCCAAAAATATGCTTAGTTTTGTTCTATCACATAAAGTTTCTGAGAAAGAAGTATTTTTGTTATTACATTATTTCTGCATTTTCAATGTATGTGTTTTTTCCTATATTATTGCCATTTCTTTGCTTGTCTTAATTGTGAATTTTCTTACAGGGACAACATAAGTAAAGGTTTTAGTGAGTTTTATGGGAAGGAGTATTGACAATGCAGTCAACCAATGACTGCTTCTCGGAAAGTCACGTGTTATGGGGAGCCGCTAAGTGTTATGAGGCGGTAAGATTTGAGTCAGTCAGAAAAGGATGGTGATGGCAGCAAGGACTGGTATGTGAGACTCTGACAGGAGACAGGCCTCTACAGGGATCTGAGCCCTGCGACAGGGAGATAGAAGTGAAGGCAGCGGAAAGCCACCATTGTGAGAGGATTTTCACTGCATTTCTGGGAGGGCAAGTCGCCTCAGAGGGAAGAAAACAGCTCAGCCACTGAGGTGTAACTGAGTGAAGGTCTCCACAGAGAGTGAACCTGAAAGCAGCGCAATATCACACTGAGAAACTGCCTGTCTGTAAATGTTCATCTCTAAGGAATAGGCTGACCTGTTTACCTTACAACTGCATATAGTTATCTACCAGATTACCTCCAGTAAAATCCGTTCTAAGAGTGATAACTCAGGAAAGGAAATGGTGAACCACCGCATTGAAAAGAAAAAGAAGACTAGTACACACAATATATATATATATATATATATATATATATATATATATATATCTAACAAATTTCCTTTATTTAATTAATGGCACAATACACACCACATATATATTAAAGAAACATGTGTCATAAAAATATATATATTAAATAAAATGAGGCACATAACATAGCTGAAAAAAATTACATAAAAATACAAATAGAAATCAATATGACCATGCAACAGTCAATGCAAAAAATAAAAGCATAAATCTATATGTATTTATCAAAGAAACCAATAATAATGGGCTCAGTACAAATAACCAAGTAATGGATTGCAATCTATAAAAATACTTTTAATTAACAATAAGACCCAATAAAAGTTCCTCACATGAATAGTGCAACCTACAAAAGGTAAATAAAGTGCTAGGTGCAATAGAACATACCGTAGTTGCTAAAAAGTTGTGCAATAATAATACGTGAAAAAGTGAAAACGTGCACAAACAACCTGGAGGAGAGACCTCCTAAGAGACCTCATAAGATGCGGGCAATATACCTGGGAGCCAAATCAGCTGTGAGCCTCAGAGAACGTGCCCCGACACGCGTTTCGGATTATATTCCTTCGTCAGTATATTCCTTCGATAGTAAATCCCTGACGAAGGATAATAACCCGAAACGCGCGTCGGGGCGCGTTCTCTGAGGCTCACAGCTGATTTGGCTCCCAGGTATATTGCCCGCATCTTATGAGGTCTCTTAGGAGGTCTCTACTCCAGGCTGTTTGTGCACGTTTTCACTTTTTCACATATTATTATTGCACAACTTTTTAGCAACTGTGTTCCATTGCACCTAGCACTTTATTTACCTTTTGTAGGTTGCACTATTCATGTGAGGAACTTTTATTGGGTCTTATTGTTAATTAAAAGTATTTTTATAGATTGCAATCCATTACTTTGTTATTTGTACTGAGCCCATTATTATTGGTTTCTTTGATAAATACATATAGATTTATGCTTTCATTTTTTCCATTGACTGTTGCATGGTCATATTGATCTCTATTTGTATTTTTTATGTAATTTTTTTCAGCTATATTATGTCTCATTTTATTTAATATATATATTTTTTATGACACATATTTTTTAACCCCTTACTGCCATCGGACGTACTATCCCGTCCATGGTACCTGGGCCCGTATGACCATGGACGGGATAGTACGTCTCGTGCGATCGGACGCGCTCCCGCGGGGAGCGCAGCCAATCGCGGCCGGGTGTCAGCTGATTATCACAGCTGACACCCATGACTGTGTGTCAGGAGCGGTCACGGACCGCTCCCGGCACATTAACCCCTTGCACACCGCGATCAAACATGATCGCGGTGTACTGGGGGCACAGGGAGGATCGCGCAGGGTGGGGGCAACCTGCGCGCCCCCCTGAGACCCTCAGAGCAGCGCGATGTGATTGCGCTGTTCTGAGGGCTTCCTCCCTCCCAGGACCCGGATCCAAGATGGCGCCGGGGTCCTGGAGGGAGGCGGCTACCTCAGTGCCTGCCGAGAGCAGGCACTGAGAAGCCTGCTGCACTGCCTGAGCGATCGCTGGTGTGACAGAGTGCTGTGCACACTGTCACACCAGCGATCTGATAAAATACAGTGATGTCCCACCCTGGGACAAAGTAAAAAAGTTAAAAAAATAAAAATAAACATGTTTTAAAAAAAAATCCAAAATAAATAAAAAAAAAAAAAAAAAAATATTCCCCAATAAATTCACTTCTTCCTGTAAATAAAAAAAACAAAGCAATAAAAGTACACATATTTGGTATCGCCGCGTCCGTAACGACCCCCCCTATAAAATTGTCCCACTAGTTAACCCCTTTAGTGAACCCCTTAAAAAAAAAAAAACGAAGCAAAAAATCAATGCTTTATCATCATACCGCCGAACAAAAAGTGGAATAACACGCGATCAAAAAGACCGATATAAAAAAACATGGTACCGCTGAAAACATCATCTTGTCCCGCAAAAAACGAGCCGTCATACAGCATCATCAGCGAAAAAATAAAAAAGTTATAGCTCGCAGAATAAAGCGATGCAAAAATAATTATTTTTTATATAAAATTGTTTTTATTCTATAAAAGCGCCAAAACATGAAAAAATGATATAAATGAGGTATCGCCATAATCGTACTGACCCGAAGAATAAAACTGCTTTATCAATTTTACCACACGCGGAACGGTATAAACGCTCCCCCAAAAGAAATTCATGAATTGCTGATTTTTGTTCATTCTAACCTCCCAAAAATCGAAATAAAAAGCGATCAAAAAACGTCACGTGCTCAAAAATGGCACCAATAAAAACGTCAACTCGTCCCGCAAAAAATAAGACCTCACATGACTCTGTGGGCCAAAATATGCAAAAATTATAGCTCTCAAAATGTGATGATGCAAAAACTATTTTTGCAATAAAAGCGTCTTTTAGCGTGACAGCTGCCAATCATAAAAACCCGCTATAAATAGTAAATCAAACCCCCCTTTATCACCCCCTTAGTAAGGGAAAAATAATAAAATTAAAAAAAGTATTTATTTCCATTTTCCCATTAGGGTTAGGGTTAGGGTTGCGGCTAAAGTTAGGGTTAGGGTTGGCGCTAAAGTTAGGATTAGGGTTAGGGTTGGGATTAGGGGTGTGTTAGGGTTAGGTTTGTGGTTAGGGTTGGGACTAGGGTTAGGGGTGTGTTGGGGTTAGGGTTGGAGTTAGAATTGGGGGTTTCCGCTGTTTAGGCACATCAGGGGCTCTCCAAATGTGACATGGCGTCTGATCTCAATTCCAGCCAATTCTACGTTGAAAAAGTCAAACGGTGCTCCTTCACTTCTCAGCTCTGCCATGCGTCCAAACAGTAGTTTATCCCCACATATGGGTATCAGTGTACTCTGGACCCCAAGAGTTATTGTGCAATTTGTCTTATTTCTTCTGTTACCCTTGGGAAAATAAAAAACTGGGGGCGAAAATATCATTTTTGTACAAAAAAAAATATTTTTTTGTTTTTACGGCTGTACATTATAAACTTCTTGTGAAGCACTTGGGGCTTCATAGCGCTCACCACACATCTAGATAAGTTCCTTGTGGGGTCTATTTTCCAAAATGGGGTCACTTGTTGGGGATTTCCACTGTTTAGGCGCATCAGGGGCTCTCCAAATGCGACATGACGCCCCCAGACCATTCCATCAAAGTCTGCAATCCAAAACGTCACTACTTCCCTTCCGAGCCCTGACGTGCGCCCATACAGTAGTTTTCTCCCACATATTGGGTATCAACGTACTCAGGACAAATTGGACAACAACTTTTGGGTCCAATTTCTCCTGTTACCCTTGTGAAAATAAAATATTGGGGGCGAAAAAATCATTTTTGTAAAAAAAAAAAAAGATTTTTTATTTTACGGCTGTACGTTATAAACTTCTGTGAAGCACTTCGGGGTTCAAAGTGCTCACCACACATCTAGATAAGTTCCTTGTGGGGTCTATTTGCCAAAATGGGGTCACTTGTGGGGGGTTTCCACTGTATAGGTGCATCAGGGGCTCTCCAAATGTGACATGACGCCCCCAGACCATTCCATCAAAGTCTGCAATCCAAAACGTCACTACTTCCCTTCCGAGCCCTGACGTGCGCCCATACAGTAGTTTTCTCCCACATATTGGGTATCAGCGTACTCAGGACCAATTGGACAACAACTTTTGGTTCCAATTTCTTCTGTTACCCTTGTGAAAATAAAATATTGGGGGCGAAAAAATCATTTTTGTAAAAAAAAAAAAAGATTTTTTATTTTACGGCTGTACGTTATAAACTTTAGTGAAACACCTGGGGGTTAAAAGTTCTCACCACACATCTAGATAAGTTCCTTGAGGGGTCTAGTTTCCAAAATGGTGTCATTTATGGGGGTTTCCACTGTTTAGGCAGATCAGGAGCTCTCCAAACACGACATGGCGTCCAGCCAATTCTGCGTTGAAAAAGTCAGACGGCGCTCCTTCCCTTCCAAACTCTGCCATGCACCCAAACAGTGGTTTACCCCACATATGGGGTATCAGCGCACTCAGGACAAATTGCACAATAACTTTTGGAGTCTTGTTACCCTTGGAAAAATAAAAATTGGGGTGAAAAGATCATTTTTGTGGAAAAAATATGATTTTTAAATTTTACGGCTCTACATTATAAACTTGTGTGAACTACTTGGGGGTTCAAATTGCTCACCAAAGATCTAGAAAAGTTCCTTAGGGGTTCTAGTTTCCCAAATGGGGTCATTTGTGGGGGGTTTCCACTGTTTAGGCACATCAGGGGCTCTCCAAATGCAACATGGCATCCAATCTCAATTCCAGCCAATTTTTTTTGGAAAAAGTCAAATGGTGCTCCTTCCATTCCGAGCTCTGCCGTGAGCCCAAACAGTGGTTCCCCCCCACATATGGGGTATCAGCGTACTCAGGACAAATTGGACAATAACTTATGTGGTCCAATTTCTCCTGTTACCCTTGGGAAAATAAAAAATTAGTGACTAAAATATAATTTTTGTGGGAAAAAAATAGGATTTTTTATTTTCATGCCCGGGCATTATAAACTTGTGTGAAGCACTTGGGGGTTCAAAGTGCTCACCAAAGATCTAGATAAGTTCCTTAGGGGGTCTAGTTTCCAAAATGGGGTCACTTGTGGGGGGTTTCCACTATTTAGGCTCATCTGGGGCACTGCAAACGGAACATGACCCCCATCAACGTCTGCATTCCAAAACGTTACTACTTCCTTTCCAAGCCCTGCCGTGCACCCAAACAGTTTCCCCCCCCCACATATGGGGTATCAGCGTACTCAGGACAAATTGTACAACAACTTTTGGGGTCCAATTTCCTTGGGAAAATTCAAAAATTTGGGACTAAAAAATCATTTTTGTGGAAAATTGTTTTTTTTTTTTTTTTTCACACCCAGGCATTATAAGCTTTTATGAAACACTTGGGGTTTAAAGTGCTCACAACAGATCTAGATAAGTACCTTAGGGGGTCTAGTTTCCAAAATGGTGTCACTTGTGGGGGTTTCCACTGTTTAGGCGCATCAGGGCTCTCCAAACACGACATGGCGTCCAATCTCAATTCCAGCCAATTTTAGTTTGAAAAAGTCAAACGGCGCTCCTTCCCTTACGAGCTCTGCCGTGTGCCCAAAAATGGTTTTCCCCCACATATTGGGTATTGGCGTACTCAGGAGAAATTGCATAACAACCTTATCTGTCCATTTTCTCCTTTTACCCTTGTGAAAAAAAAAAAAGTTTGTAAAAGATCATTTTTGTGGCTAAAAAGTTAAATATTAATTTTTTCCTTCCACGTTGCTTTAGTTCCTGTGAAGCACCTGAAGGGTTAATAATCTTCTTGAATGTGGTTTTGAGTACCTTGAGGGTGCAGTTTTTAGAATGGTGTCACTTTTGGGTATTTTCTGCCATATAGACCCCTCAAAGTGACTTCAAATGAGAGGTGGTCCCTAAAAAAAATGGCTTTGTAAATTTTGTTGTAAAAATGAGAAATCGCTGGTCAACTTTTAACCCTTATAACTTCCTAACAAAAAAAAATTTTGGTTCAAAATTGTGCTGATGTAAAGTAGACATGTGGGAAATGTTATTTCTTAACTATTTTGTGTGATATATTTCTCTGTTTTAAGGGAATAAAAATTAAAAGTTTGAAAATTGCAAAATTTTAAAAATTTTCGCCATATTTGCGTTTTTTCAAAAATAAACGCACGTTATATCGAAGAAATTTTACTTCTAACGTGAAGTACAATATGTCACGAGAAAATAATCTCAGAATCGCGAAGATCCGTTGAAGCGTTCCAGAGTAATAACCTCATAAAGAGACAGTGGTCAGAATTGTAAAAATTGGCCCGGTCATTAACGTGCAAACCACCCTTGGGGGTGAAGGGGTTAATATATGTGGTGTGTATTGTGCCATTAATTAAATAAAGGAAATTTGTTAGATATATATATATATATTGTGTGTATTAGTCTTCTTTTTCTTTTCGCCGGAGTGGTTCACCCTTTCCTTTCCTGAGTTATCACTCTAATTATCCGGATGTTCTGCCATCCACACTTTAGGTGATATTGTTACACCATTATATCATTTTTCACTATATTATTATATATATTTTTTATTATTATATTTTGGTGTTTTTGAATAGCGCCTTAATCTTTAGAATCAGTTCTAAATACAAGCAACCTCTGTCCTCTCTGGGAACATATCTACGTATAGTCGGTCGGCTCATCACATTTTTTTTTTAGTTTGTCACCACCATTGAACTGAACTTACTCTACTGTTCGATCTGATTTAAAGGAGAAAAATGCCCCGACAGTGTATCAACCATCCGAACAAATTCTGCTATGTGTGTGATTCTTTTACACCAAAAGGCCAAGTACGTTCAATCACTCATGATATTAAAAAGATGTACCAAATGTACTTTAAGTGTCCACTTGGTGATCAAGACAAAAGCTGGGCCCCTCATGTGATATGCTCAAGTTGTTCAAATGGTCTTCGTGACTGGTTGAATATGAGGAAAGTGGCTATGCCATTTGATGTTCCCATGATTTGGAGAGAACCCAAAAATCATAATGATGACTGCTACTTTTGTTTAGTCAAACTGAAGGGTTTTTCTACAAAGAACAAACATAAGGTTAATTACTCTGAACTTGAATCTGTGATTAGACCAGTTCCACGTGATGGTACCTTGCCATTGTCTGGATTGGATAAAAATTAAGAAGAATATGAAGACTATGGAGCTGAAACTACTGGCGAAGACATGGAGACCTCAAGTCAAGATGAGTATGTACCTGATGGAGCAGCCGAGCAACCAGAATGCTTTACCTGTAGTGATGAGCGAGTGTACTCGTTGCTCGGGTGGTCTCTGAGTATTTTGGTGTGCTAGGAGATTTAGTTTTTGTCGTGTCAGCTGCATGATTTGCGACTGCTAGACAGGCTGATTACATGTGTGGAATGCCTGTTTGTTAGGGTATTCCCACATGTATTCAGCTTGTCTACCAGCCGCAAATCATGCAGCTGAGACAACAAAAACTAAATCTCCGAGCACGCCAAAATACTCGATCACCCGAGCAACGATGCTACTCGCCCATCACTATTTACATGAATTAAATGATCTCATCAGAGACCTTTTATTGTCAAAAGATAAAACTGAACTTCTTGCATCTAGGTTGAAAAAGAAGAATCTTCTTCATGATGATGCCAAAGTGTGTTATTACCGAAACAGAAATAACACTTTAACACAATTTTTCACAGTTGGTGGACCAATGGTGTACTGTAACAATGTGAATGGCCTCTTTGAAGAACTGAATAAAGAGTATTTTGTTGCAGATTGGCGATTGTTTATTGACTCATCCCAGAGAAGTTTGAAAGCAGTGTTGCTTCACAATGAAAATATGAAACCATCAATCCCTATTGCTCACTCATGTCATCTAAATGAAAGTTATGAAAAATCTGTCAGTTGTTTTGGATGCTATACAATATAAGCATCATCAGTGGAATATCTGTGGAGATTGGAAAGTGATTAGTCTGCTAATGGGAATGCAAGGAACTTTCACAAAATATTGTTGCTTCTTGTGTTTATGGAACAGTAGAAATACAAGTAGAGCATTACGTTGGTCATGATTGGGGGCAGAGAAACATCTATGCTCCAGGTAGAGACAATGTTCAGCATAATCCTTTGGTTGCTCCAACAAAAATCTTTCTTCCTCCACTCCATATAAAGTTGTCATTGATTAAAAAAATTTGTGAAAGCCATGGCAAATGCAAATTCACAAGGGTTCCAGTACATTTCACAGAAATTCTCCATCATTTCACCAGAAAAACTGAAGGAAGGGATATTTGTTGGTCCTCAGATCAGAGAGTTTATGAAACGGTGAAGTATTTGAAGGAACTCTAAATGATAAGGAATTGAGATCTTGGAAAAGCTTCCAGTGGATCTGTGAAAACTACTTAGGAAAAAAAAAAATCTCCAGAATATGTTGAAGGTGTGAGGAACTGCTAAATGCATACAAGTGTCTTGGATGTTCCATGTCTCTGAAAATGCACTTTTTGCATTCACATTTAGATTTCTTCCCTCAAAATCTTGGGGATGTAAGCGATGAACAAGGCGAGCGGTTTCATCAGGACACTAAAGTAATGGAACACTGCTACCAGGGTTTTGGAATGACTCAATGATGGCAGATTACTGTTGGATGTTATATAGGGACAACCCTGAAAAATCGTATCAACGACAGTCTAATGTCAAGCACTTTTAATTTCTGCTCATATTTTGTTTCTATTTTGTGTGTGAAATTATTTTGGTTCAATAAAAACTGTTTTGCAAGGTGAAGCATTTTTTTCTGACGTAGATTACTGTTTTCTTAACCCCTTTATTCCATCCGACGTACTATTCCGTCCATGGGACCCTGGACCTAATTCCCATGGACCGAATAGTACGTCATGGGCGATCAGCTGCGTTCCCGGGGGGAGCGCAGCTGATCGCGGCCGGGTGTCAGCTGTTTATCACAACTGACACCCGGCACTATGTGTCAAGAGAGGTCACGGACCGCTCCCGGCACATTAACCCCTGGCACACCGCGATCAAACATGATCGCGTTGTACCGGGGGCACAGGGGAGGATCGCGCAGAGAGGGGGCTCCCTGCGCACTCCCCTGAGACCCTCAGAGCAGCGCGATGTGTCGCGCTGTTCCCAGGGTCTGTCCTCCCTCCAGGTCCCCGGATCCAAGATGGCGCCGGGGTCCTGCAGGGAGGCGGCTTCCTCAGTGCCTGCTGAGAGCAGGCACTGAGGAAGCCTGCAGCGATGCCAGAGCGATCGCTGGTGTGACAGAGTGCTGTGCACAATGTCACACCAGCGATCTGATAAAATACTGTGATGCCCCACCCTGGGACAAAGTAAAAAAGTAAAAAAAATAAAAATAGAAAGTGATAAAAAAAATCATAAAAAAAAAATATATATTCCCCAATAAATTCATTTCTTCCTGTAAATAAAAAAAACAAAACAATAAAAGTACACATATTTGGTATCGCCGCGTCCGTAACGACCCCCCTATAAAACTGTCCCACAAGTTAACCCCTTTAGTGAACCCCTTAAAAAAAAAAAAAATAAGCAAAAAATCAATGCTTTATCATCATACCGCCGAACAAAAAGTGGAATAACACGCGATCAAAAAGACCGATATAAATAAACATGGTACCGCTGAAAACGTCATCTTGTCCCGCAAAAAACGAGCCGCCATACAGCATCATCAGCGAAAAAATAAAAAATTTATAGCTCACAAAATAAAGCTATACAAAAATAATAATTTTTTTATATAAAATTGTTTTCATTCTATAAAAGCGCCAAAACATAAAAAATTGATATAAATGAGGAATCACTGTAATCGTACTGACCCGAAGAATAAAACTGTTTTATCAATTTTACCACACGCAGAACAGTATAAACGCCTCCCCCAAAAGAAATTCATGAATTGCTGATTTTTGTTCATTCTAAAATCCCAAATATCGAAATAAAAAGCGATCAAAAAATGTCACGTGGTCATAATGGTACCAATAAAAACGTCACCTCGTCCCGCAAAAAATAAGACCTCACATGACTCTGTGGGCCAAAATATGCAAAAAATTATAGCTCTCAAAATGTGGTGATGCAAAAAACTATTTTTTGCAATAAAAAGCGTCTTTTAGCGTGACAGCTGCCAATCATAAAAACCCGCTATAAATAGTAAATCAAACCCCCCCTTTATCACCACCTTAGTTAGGAAAAATAATAAAATAAAAAAAATGTATTTATTTCCATTTTCCCGTTAGGGTTAGGGTTGCGGCTAAAGTTAGGGTTAGGGTTGGCGCTAACATTAGGATTAGGGTTAGGGTTGGGATTAGGGTTAGGGGTGTGTTAGGTTAGGTTTGTGGTTAGGGTTGGGACTAGGGTTAGGGTGTGTTGGGGTTAGGGTTGGAGTTAGAATTGGGGGTTTCTGCTGTTTAGGCACATCAGGGGCTCTCCAAATGTGACATGGCGTCTGATCTCAATTCTAGCCAATTCTGCGTTGAAAAGTCAAATGGTGCTCCTTCACTTCTGAACTCTGCC
>JARQOD010000001.1:162477561-162493885 GCA_033576555.1 Oophaga sylvatica | reverse complement strand
CACACATCGCCACACAGTAAGAGAAAAAAGAATGGATCTACCTGTGGCAAAACATTTTGTATCCCCGGTCATAGCATGATGGACATGAAATTACTTGTATTAAAATCTAACTTTGAATCTGAGAGAGATAGAAAAGTTTGGGAATATAAGCTCATGACAACCTTTGACACACTCAGTGCTGGAATGAATGTATCCCTTGGATTTATGTCTTTTTACATCAATTAAGGAATCTGCTTCTCTGACCTTCTGGGGCATCAAAACACAATACCAGACCCCAATCAGAGGGCAATAAAACTTTCACACTCCTTATCTATGAACTGTTCCAATATTTATGTTCATCCCTATCCCATAATGACAGTTCTGCTTCACATCACTTGTCTTACCTATTGCATTATTTCTGTGCTGTGTTGTGTATAAATATGTGATTCTTCAGTTTTTGTTTTAGTCTTTGCCTGATGAAGAAATCTGAGTAGTCTCGAAAGCTTGCAATTTGTTATCATCTTTTCAGTTAGCCACTAAAAGGTATCAACCACTGAGGACTCTCAATTCTAAATATTTTTCTATCTACTGGCTAACACGGTGCGAAGATTCACATCTTTCCTATATAGCTAAATAGTATTACTGCAGTATTACTGTACACATATAGTATTACTGTAACCATATTGTATTATTGTAGTATTACCGCACCCATATGGTGTTACTATTGTGGCACCCCAAGAGTCCGGTTGCCACAGTGGTATTGCCTCCCTCACGGGGGGTGATGTCATGCTTGGAAGAAAGGAGGCGTTCCCTGATTAGGTAATACCAGCATCCAACACTTTTCCTGACTCCAGACCAGAAGGGGGAGCTCAAAACCAGGTTTTCGGGGAGCTTCCCTATTAGTTCTGGCCTGGAGGGGGGGTTAGTCAGTCAGTGCTTGGGACTGGAAGAGTGAGGAGCTGGTCCCCAGACAGAAGAATTAGAGAGGAAGAGAGAAGTTTAGAAAAACCTGGGGAGTGGAGCTGTGACCACACTCACCCCAGAGCAGAGCGCTAAAGAACCGGACACCGGAGTCTGTGGCTGTAGGGTACTACGGTCCCAGCAGCTAAAACCCGAAGGCAGAGAACTGCAGGTCTCCTGCCCCATCAAACACTCGGGGAACAGCAGCATATCAGAGCCCGGAGCCACCACAACACAGCGACACCTGCAATAGGCTCAAGCTGCCTGCCATACGGGCAATTATTAGGACAATAAGGAACAGAGGCTCCAGCATAGCTTTAAGCAGCAAGGACCTCAGAGGACAGTGAAGTAAGGAGGCCTCCAACACCATCTGGCTTAGGGAATCCTCAATTGCTTCCAGGCTGCCCGGATCTCCATTTCCATCTGCTAGCAGTGCTCCGGTCTGCACTTTTTCATTAATCAAGTAAAGGTAATGGAAACTACAGTTCATGTGTCTGCAGTTATTCATTGTTCCCTCTGTCATGCACCCCAACGTCGCTATCCTTTATAAGAACTATAACTTCCCTGGGACCTAGCTCTACCCGTGGAGAGTTGTGACAACTCTGCTGCATCACCAGCGGCCCCAACGGTCTGCTTAGGAAGCGTCGGCCATCCCCTTATTGCCGAATACCACGGGTGGCGACACAAATTAATATCCTATAAACATTCCCCCTCATTTATTTTATTGGACGCCCATGGCCATGGACCGGTTCCCTGCTGCCACGACATTCCCTGAAGGACCGGCCTGGTACCGAGTACCCCACGTCCCTGCAGGGCACTCCATTTAGGCGTCACAAACTATTCCCCTATCCCCATAACTTATTTTTTTACACTTCCATCATTTTTATTGGATGCCCAGGCCACGGACCGGGTCACTGCTGCCGTGACTTCCCCTTTAAACAACCGCCGCCCCGGTACCAAGTACCCCACGGCCCTTGGGGGCGCTCCACTGTGGTATTACTGCACACAAATATTACTGTACCCATATAATGTTACTGTAGTAGTACTGTAGACATGCAGTAGTATTACTGTACCCATATGATATCACTGTAATATTAGTGTAGCCATATAGTATTATTGCAGTATTACTGTAGCTAAATAGTATTACTGTAGTATTACTGTAACCATATAGTATTACTGTAACCATATAGTATTACTGTACCCATATGGTATTACTGTAATATTACTGTACCCATATAGTATTTCTGCTGTACCCATATAATATTACTGTACCCCTTTTCTTACTCTCTTAGGGTATGTTCCCACGGTCAGTAAACGCTGCGAGTTGTACATCGGCAGCGTCCAACACGTAACGTCCAGATGTTACAGCACAGTGGATGTGATTTTAAGAAATCCCATGTCCACTATGCGTGCTTCGCCGCCCATGGCTTACCTGCGGAGACGGACATGCGACACGTCTCTCCAGATCGCAGCTTGTCATCAATTTATCTTGCTGAGACGCCCGCGGATCACCTACAGACATGGACATGCGGCACGTCTTTCCAGACAGCAGCATGAGATTTATCT
Source organism: Oophaga sylvatica (assembly GCA_033576555.1). Lineage (NCBI taxonomy): Eukaryota > Metazoa > Chordata > Amphibia > Anura > Dendrobatidae > Oophaga > Oophaga sylvatica. Next base: position 162,491,380 of record JARQOD010000001.1, on the reverse strand, counting down.
TGCGGGACTCGCATCTCTGCAAGATAAATCTCACCCATACAAAGTATAGGACTCGGTGATTCCGCACAGTTCAATGAACACATGCGGAGTCACCTGTGTTCAAGAGCTGGGAGCGCTTTGGACGCAGCGGACATGTGCTGCATCCAAAGCGTTGCTGATTACTGACCATGGGAATGTACCCTAACAAATACAAGTCTGCCTGTATGATATATAAGAATAAATCAATTGGGGGGATGGAGTAACCTGTTCACCACTGTTTGCCACACCATGTATTTCTAATGTCTACATTTGGCTTCAGAGCTCTCCAATGACTGGTGGAAAGTCATGGAAACACTTGTTCTGTGAAGTTACGAGAGGTTGCTGGCTTTATAAAACATTAGTGATGAGCGAACGTGCTCGCCACTACTCGTTACTCGCCCGAGTATCAGGGTACTCGGTGTACTCGGCGAGCCCTGAGCATTTCCGGGATTACTCGGCGGGAACTCGGGTCTCCACCCAGCATTTTGGCGGTCTTTAAAGACCCAATCACCATGCAGGGATTGTCTGCCAGGCACTGATACGCCGCAGCCATCTTTGTTGTGCTCTTGCATTGATTGGCTGGCTGCACAGCATCATCAGGGGCAGTAGCGTAGCTACAGGGGGGGCAGAGGGGGCGGTTGCCCCAGGACCCGCGCTCTGAGGGGCCCACCTGGAGCTACGCTACTGTAACTGTATTGGCATGCACAGCACGCCGGCACAGTTACTTTCTGCGGCAGAGCAGGGAGAATCAGTCTCCCTGCTCTGCCGCTTGGGGCCCCTGAGCAGGTGGTGGGGGGCCCTGTGCCAGCAGTGGGCCCCCCTGCCCGTCATCGGAGGGTCAGCTGTATCGGCATCTAGCCAATACAGCTGACCCCATTGAGAGCGAAGGAGCGAGCGCTCCTTCTCTCCCATCATCCCCCTCTCAGCGTCTGAAAGCGGGCGCGATGACGTCACTGCCCGGCGCCCGCTGTCAGGAGATGAGAGGGAGAGCAGTGAGCAGCGCAGGAGCCGGGAGCAAGAGAGGTGAGTACAGGATTTATTATTTTTGTAAAGGGGGTACATTGTACTACAGAGGCTGCCTATGGGGTGCATTATAAGTAAGGCTGCATATGGGGTACATTATAAGTAAGGCTGCATATGGGGTACATTATAAGTAAGGCTGCATATGGGGTGCATTATATGTAAGGCTGCCTATGGGGTGCATTATAAGTAAGGCTGCCTATGGGGTGCATTATAAGTAAGGCTGCCTATGGGGTGCATTATAAGTAAGGCTGCATATGGGGTGCATTATAAGTAAGGCTGCATATGGGGTGCATTATAAGTAAGGCTGCATATGGGGTGCATTATAAATAAGACTGCATATGGGGTGCATTATAACTAAGGCTGCATATGGGGTGCATTATAACTAAGGCTGCATATGGGGTGCATTATAACTAAGGCTGCATATGGGGTGCATTATAAGTAAGGCTGCATATGGGGTGCATTATAAATAAGGCTGCAAATGGGGTGCATTATAAATAAGACTGACTATGGGTGCATTATAAATAAGACTGCCTATGGGGTGCATTATAAATAAGACTGCCTATGGGGTGCATTATAAATAAGGCTGCCTATGGGGTGTATTATAAATAAGACTGCCTATGGGGTGCATTATAAATAAGACTGCCTATGGGGTGCATTATAAATAAGGCTGCCTATGGGGTGCATTATAAATAAGACTGCATATGGGGTGCATTATAACTAAGGCTGCATATGGGGTGCATTATAACTAAGGCTGCATATGGGGTGCATTATAAATAAGACTGCCTATGGGGTGCATTATAAATAAGACTGCCTATGGGGTGCATTATAAATAAGACTGCCTATAAGGGGCAGTATAAGTAATGCTGCATATGGGGTACATTATAAGTAAGGCTGCATATGGGGTACATTATAAGTAAGGCTGCATATGGGTTGCATTATATGTAAGGCTGCCTATGGGGTGCATTATAAGTAAGGCTGCCTATGGGTGCATTATAAGTAAGGCTGCCTATGGGGTGCATTATAAGTAAGGCTGCATATGGGGTGCATTATAAGTAAGGCTGCATATGGGGTGCATTATAAATAAGGCTGCATATAGGGTGCATTATAACTAAGGCTGCATATGGGTGCATTATAACTGAGGCTGCATATGGGGTGCATTATAAGTAAGGCTGCATATGGGGTGCATTATAAATAAGGCTGCAAATGGGGTGCATTATAAATAAGACTGACTATGGGGTGCATTATAAATAAGACTGCCTATGGGGTGCATTATAAATAAGACTGCCTATGGGGTGCATTATAAATAAGGCTGCCTATGGGGTGTATTATAAATAAGACTGCCTATGGGGTGCATTATAAAAGGCTGCCTATGGGGTGCATTATAAATAAGACTGCATATGGGGTGCATTATAACTAAGGCTGCATATGGGGTGCATTATAACTAAGGCTGTATATGGGGTGCATTATAAATAAGACTGCTTATGGGGTGCATTATAAATAAGACTGCCTATGGGAGTGCATTACAATATAGAGGCTGTCTGTGGGGGTGCATTATAATACAGAGGCTGCCTATGGGGGTGCATTACAATACAGAGGCTGTCTATGGGGGTGCATTATACTATATTGAGGACTATCTGGTGTATTATGCTATATGGAGGCTATCTAGGGGGCCATCATACAGTGTGGGGATTATAGTGGCGGGGCCATCATACAGTGTTGGAGCCATTAAATAGTTTGGGGATATTAAGGGGTCAGTATATATCCAGTGAAGGGGCATCATACTGTGTATAGGGGAGCTGTACAGTGGGGAGACTCGGGACATTATTAAATGTAAAGTGGGCACTTATTGTTATAGGGGAACTCTGGTTACTGTGACTGTCAAAGGGGCACACAGGGCATTATTATATTCTAGGGGACAACATGTGGGCACTGTTTTCTAGGGCCCATGCACCTGGCATTACTATATTATAGAGAGTTGCTTTAGAATTTAGAGGTCACACAGAACCACACAGTAGGTGCAGTAATAGGGACACATAGGCAGCAGCGGCTCAGTATTGGGGTATCAGGTGTAGTAATAGGGGCACATATGGCAGCAGCGGCTCAGTATTGGGGTATCAGGTGTAGTAATAGGGGCACATATGGCAGCAGCGGCTCAGTATTGGGGTATCAGGTGTAGTAATAGGGACACATACGGCAGCAGCGGCTCAGTATTGGGGTATCAGGTGTAGTAATAGGGACACATATGGCAGCAGCGACTCAGTATTGGGGTATGAGGTGCAGTAATAGGGACACATACGACAGCAGCGGCTCAGTATTGGGGCATCAGGTGCAGTAATAGGGACACATACGGCAGCAGCGGCTCAGTATTGGGGTATCAGGTGTAGTAATAAGGACACATACAGCAGCAGTGGCTCAGTATTGGGGTATCGGGCAGTAATAGGGACACATACGGCAGCAGTGGCTCAGTATTGGGGTATCGGGCAGTAATAGGGACACATACGGCAGCAGCGGCTCAGTATTGGTGTATCAGATGCAGTAATAGGGACACATACGGCAGCAGAGGCTCAGTATTGGGGTATCAGGAGCAGTAATAGGGACACATACGGCAGCAGCGGCTCAGTATTGGGGTATCAGGTGCAGTAATAGGGACACATACGGCAGCAGCGGCTCAGTATTGGGGTATGAGGTGCAGTAATAGGGACACATACGGCAGCAGAGGCTCAGTATTGGGGTATGAGGTGCAGTAATAGGGACACATGACAGCAGCGGCTCAGTATTGGGGTATCAGGTGCAGTAATAGGGACACATACGGCAGCAGTGGCTCAGTATTGGGGTTTGAGGTGCAGTAATAGGGACACATACGGCAGCAGCGGCTCAGTATTGGGGTATCAGGTGCAGTAATAGGGACACATACGGCAGCAGCGGCTCAGTATTGGGGTATCAGGTGCAGTAATAGGGACACATACGGCAGCAGAGGCTCAGTATTGGGGTATCAGGTGTAGTAATAGGGACACATACGGCAGCAGCGGCTCAGTATTGGGGTATCAGGTGTAGTAATAGGGACACATATGGCAGCAGCGACTCAGTATTGGGGTATGAGGTGCAGTAATAGGGACACATACGACAGCAGCGGCTCAGTATTGGGGTATCAGGTGTAGTAATAGGGACACATATGGCAGCAGAGGCTCAGTATTGGGGTACCAGGTGCAGTAATAGGGACACATACGACAGCAGCGGCTCAGTATTGGGGTATCAGGTGTAGTAATAGGGACACATACGGCAGCAGCGGCTCAGTATTGGGGTACCAGGTGCAGTAATAGGGACACATACGACAGCAGCGGCTCAGTATTGGGGTATCAGGTGTAGTAATAGGGACACATACGGCAGCAGCGGCTCAGTATTGGGGTATGAGGTGCAGTAATAGGGACACATATGGCAGCAGCGGCTCAGTATTGGGGTATCAGGTGCAGTAATAGGGACACATACGACAGCAGCGGCTCAGTATTGGAGTATCAGGTGTAGTAATAGGGACACATACGACAGCAGCGGCTCAGTATTGGAGTATCAGGTGTAGTAATAGGGGCACATACTGCAGCAGCGGCTCAGTATTGGGGTATGAGGTGCAGTAATAGGGACACATATGGCAGCAGCGGCTCAGTATTGGGGTATCAGCAGGATGAGGAGTTTGTGCAGGTTGAGAATAGTCCAATTGGTGACCGTGACGGTGCTGACAATATGAGAAGTGAAACGTTTCTTTGTTGTATTCTCTGTAGTTGAGTCCTGGCTGGAGAAGTCGTTATGTCGTTCTGGGCCAGATGGAAAAAACATGAAAAGTGAACGATTCCATCAGAAAGAACATCAGCGGTAAGTCATTATCTGTAACTCTGCTATGATCTCTTATATGTTCTGTAGGACTGGTGTTATTTTTCCACTGACCATATGACGGTGATATCAATATTGGTCTTTTTATATATAGATTATTTTTAGCAACAGCGCGGTCATTTGCTGAGGTTCTCTGGTTAGGAGCCCACTCAGATGTTTCACCCCCCCCCTAAACCGAAACCCTAGCTACAACTCTGATCAGGGGTATAAGAAACCGGACGCCGCCCTGCTCAGCGCATTCAGCTCCGGATTGAGATAGTGTAGGGAGAGCTGCTGCCGAGATAGGGTCAGATTTGGGGATTTATTAATCAGTGTGGGGTCTACCATCCTAAAGTACTCAAATCTAGCTAAACAAACAGTCCTTCTAAGGTCTAATTCCAGAGTGTTTAGGTTGCAGTGTTGGGTAGGATTGTACGTTGCTCTATACATATCAGTGCAAGGCCTGCAGGCACTGTATGTGTGTATATAGATATCAGTGCATACATCAAGAGGGTCCATTCCCTTACTGTCTTCTGCTGCTGCTACCTTTAGGATATATTGACAGTATATACCTAGCCCCAGGTCTAAGGGTGTGTGCACACGTTGCGGATTCTGCTGCGGATGCGGAGCGGATTTGGCCCTGCGGATCCGCAGCAGATTCTGCTGCATTGTACAGTACCATTCTAATCTATGTAAAAAAAAAACGCTGTGCACATGCAGCGGATTTTTCCGCGCAGATTTGCTGAGGATTTGAATCCACAGCATGTCAATTCTTTGTGCGGAATCCACAGCAGTTTTACACCTGCTCCATTATAGAAATCCGCAGGTGTAAAACCGCAGGGGAAATTTGCACAAAATTTGCAGAAAATCCACAGTAAGGGCTCATACTCACTTGCGCCGAAAACGGATGATATTCAGCCGAAAAAAAATCGGATTCAAATCTGACCAATGTTATTCAATAGGTGAGTTCTCATTTGCGATTTTTTTCTCATCAGAAATTGGTGTGAGAAAAAAATCGCAGCATGCTGCGATTTGATGCGATTTTGGCATGAGAATCGCCAATGCAAGTCAATGGGTGCGAGAAATCATCGCACAGCACTCGCACCATGCAAGTGCTGTCCGATTTATACGCACCAGTCTCCTTTGAAAAGCCGGCAATTCATCCCGGCTACTGTAAAATCACACTGACAGCTCACAAAACACTAGATACATACACATAGAATACATATATATATATACATGTCATTGTGACACGTACATATATATATATTTATAGTTCATACACTTCTACATAGTATAATAGCCGCTAATTCAATTACCGGCTTTTGTGAACTCACAGAAGCCGACATGAAATGATACATTGTTTACACACAGTTAACCATGTCATTTCATGTATTTTGATATATGGTTTTAACTTACAATTACATAAGTGTATGTGTGCAAAATTTCAGACATGTAGGGGTTAATTAAAGGTGTAAATTCGTTGAAAAAAAATGCGTGGGCTCCCGCTGTATTTTCTCCACCAGACAGACAAAGCAAGCGAGTGGGGGCAGATAATAATAGCCTAGGGAGGGTACATTTTTTTTGTGCCCCCCCTGGCTACTAACATCTGCCCCCAGACACCCCAGAAAAGGCAAATCTCTAATTAGATTAGCTCTTTCTGGCACTTTGCCCGTCTATTCCCATTGCCCTGTAGCGGTGGCGAATGGGTTAAAGCCACCTTGCAATTGAAAGGTCACTTTAAGCCAGGTTAATAATTGAGAGCTGTCAATTAGACAACTATCAATTATTAATCCTATTGTATGAAAGAAAAATCAAACACACATACTTTAATAAAAAAGAAGTTTAATGAAATAATCAAACAGTTTTTGACCATATTTTATTTTCCTGCTAAAACCATTTCCTGTAATAAAAATAAAATAAAAAAGCAAAATTGTTCTTACCTATCTGATGCACAGTCAGATCCCATGCTGTAATCCATCAGAAAGGGTTAACAGGTTATAGCTAGCAGGGAGCTAATGCTGCCTGCTGAGCTGTAACCCCCTGAATGAATAAGTTCCTCTCCTGGAGAAAGGAGAGGAAGTACCGTATATACTCATGTATAAGCCGACCCGTGTATAAGCCGACCCCCTTAATTTTGCCACAAAAAACTGGGAAAACTTATTGACTCGTGTATAAGCCGGGTGTATAAACTGCCCTCCTGCTCTGTGCTGCTCCCGTCCTGCTCCTTGCTACCCCATCCAGCTCTGTGCTCCCCCATTCTCCTCTGTACTCCCCCCCTCCTGCTCCGTCCTCCGCTGTGCTCCCCCATTCCTTCTCCGTCCTCCTGTGCCCCCCCGTCCTGCTCAGTGCTCCTCTGTGCCCTCCATCCTCTCCCCCCCTCCTGTTCCGTGCTCCTCTGTGCCCTCCATCCTCCCCCTGTCCTGCTCCGTGCTCATTGTCCTCCTCCATGCTTCCCCCGTCCTCCGTTCTCCCCCCCGTCCTCCTCCATGCTTCCCCCGTCCTGCTCCATGCTTCCCCGTCCTCCTCCATGCTTCCTCCATCCTCCGTTCTCACCCCGTCCTCTTCCATGCTTCCCCCGTCCTCCGTTCTCCCCCCCGTCCTCTTCCATGCTTCCCCGTCCACCGTTCTATCCCCCGTCCAGCTCTGTGCTCCTTGTCCTCTCCTCCATCATACTCACCCCTCCCCGTGCCATCGCTGAGCGTCCCTGCAATCCTGCGGCTTCCTGCAGCTCTCCAGCACTGAGCGGTGCTGTAATACCGCTCATTAAGGACATGAATATGGAGGCCACGCCCATGGGAGTGGCGTCGCGTCCATATTACATGACCTTAATGAGCGGGTATTACGTCACCGCTCAGTGCTGGAGAGCTGCAGGAAGCCGGGGAGAACGCAGGATTGCAGGGACCCTCAGCGATGGCACGGGGAGGGTGAGTATGATCCCAGCCACCGGCTCCTGCCGCCGCATCCCCTCCCCCGCTGGTTTCTGCCCTATGACTCGTGTATAAGCCGAAGGGGCATTTTCAGCACGAAAAAAGGTGCTGAAAATCTCGGCTTATACACGAGTATATACGGTAATTAATGAATGGAGCTTAATTGATTTATTGCCACTTTCACTTCAGTTCAGGTCACCCTGACCTGACCTAAAGTGAAAGTGGGACGCAATCAATTAAGCGTCATTCATGAATCACATCCTCTCCTGTTGGCAGGAGATAAGCTCATTCATTCAGGAGCTTTCAGCTGAGCACGCAGTATTACTTGCGCTGCTTGGCTGAAAGCTAGTTAACCCTTTGTGAAGGATTACAGCGTGGGATGTGACAGATCGCCAGATAGGTAAGAATAATGTTGTTTTATTATTTTTTCTTTATTATAGGAGATCAAGGGCTTCGCAGGGTGTAATGTATGTAGTACAGTTCATATAGCGTCTTGTGCTTGGGTGCGATGAAAACACAGGAGTCACAGGTTTGATATAGAAAAGTCCTGTATTACTTCATACAAGTTGGCAGAAATAGTCACACAGTTTGCAGACACAGAAACAGGAGACACAGCAGGCCAGAGTAATCCAAGCTCAGCAATCACTCTCCAATACAGATTCAGGATCTTCTTCTCTGTTACCGTAAGTCCATGCAAACGTGGGTCTTTCAAAGAGCAGGGTTCAGAGTCCACAAGTGCTTCAGAGTTCCTCAGTAGGAATAGCTGGAGTACAAGGTCCAAGGCTTACAGGAGTCAAGTCACAGGTTCACTGCAGGCTAGATTCTGAAGCACTGATTGCTCAGCTGTGGCTGCTTAAGAAGCAAAGGAGAGAATCAGGGCGGGAACATGCAAGCTGAAAACTCCATTTTGACTGAGGGCAAGATAGCTGCAGCAAGACAGAAAGTAAAATGGCTGACGAACAAACTGAGTTTCAGGAATATATACATAGAACCTTACATTACTCCCCCCTTAAGGACAACCTCCGGATGACCTCAGACCAGGCTTGTGTGGGTACCTCTGATGAAACTGACGGAGCAAGCAAGGAGCATTAACGTTATTGACCGGTTCCCATGAGTTGTCCTCCACTGGGTAGCCCTGCCATTTAATCAGATATTGTAACTGATTTCTATACAATCTGGAATCTAAAATCCTTTCCACCACAAATTCTTCCTGACCATCGACTAGCACTGGGTCAGGGCAAGGAGAGGAAACGTATTGGGTGTCGCAGCCTTTAGTAGGGATACATGAAAGACAGGGTGGATTCTCATAGTTCTGGGCAGTTGAAGACGACAAGCAACGGCACTTATAATTTTACTGATTTTATAGGGTCCAATGTACTTATGTCCCAACTTAGACGATGGAATCCTTAACTTAAGATTTCTGGTTGACAGCCAGACCAAGTCTCCTACCTTGAAAGCTGGTGCAGGTTTACGAAATTTATCTGCTGCTTTCTTGTACCTTTCTTGAGCCGATTCCAGATTTTCCTTTAGAAGATCCATATTCTTCTGTAAAGACGTGATTCTTTCAGCCACTGCTGGTAAAGGCGTTTCTATGGGAAATTGTGGTAGAATGTTAGGATGATAACCTAGATTAGAGTAAAAAGGAGACTGTTTAGTGGAGGCACTCTGAGAGTTGTTATACGAGAACTCAGCTAATGGAAGTAGATCCACCCAATCATCCTGTAGGTGGCAGATAAAGCAGCGGAGATACTGCTCCAGGGTTTGATTGGTTCGTTCGGTCTGTCCATTAGTCTGGGGATGAAAAGCAGAAGAAAGGTTTACTTTAATGTCCAATGCTGCACAGAAATTTTGCCAAAACCTAGAAGTGAATTGCACCCCTCGATCCGAAATAACCTCATCCGGTACTCCATGTAAGCGAAACACATCTTTAATCATCAAATCTGATGTCTGTTTTGCAGTGGGTAAGCCGACACAAGGGATAAAATGAGCTGCCTTTGTTAGACGGTCAACCACCACTAGAATGGTGTTCTTCCCCTGAGAGGTTGGTAACTCCACAATGAAGTCCATAGAAATGGATCCTCACGGGCGGGACGGGGTGGGAAGAGGCTGTAACAGACCAGTTGGTGAGGAGCGAGGTGTTTTGCATCTTGCACAGACCTCACATGAAGTGACATAATTCAAAACATCCTTCCTGCAAGTGGGCCACCAAAAGAAACGAGAAAGAAATTCCTGTGTCTTTAGAATTCCTCTATGCCCAGCTATCTTGGAATCGTGAATGAGTTGCAATACTCTTAATCTGACTGTTTCAGGAATATACAGACGTTGTCCCTGAATCCACACACCATTCTTAAAGACAAGACTTACGTCCCTTGGGGGTTGTGCCAAAAAGGAATCCGCATGGTATGCTTCCTTGATGTCCTTAAGTAGGTCTTGATTATGAATTACTCCTAGGAATCTAGAGTCAGGAAGAATAGTCTTAGGAGGAGTAATTGGACGTGTCTCTGCTGAGTAAATCCTAGAGAGTGCATCAGCCTTTCCATTGCGCGATCCTGGTCTATAAGAGATGATAAAATTAAATTGGTTTAAGAAAAGATTCCAGCGAGCCTGGCGAGGAGTCAGGCACTTAGCCGACCTGATAAACTCAAGGTTACGATGGTCTGTCAGGACGACTATTTGCTGTGCAGCTCCCTGAAGAAGGTGTCTCCATTCTTTGAAGGCGGCAATAATGGCCAACAACTCTCTATTGCCCTGTCACGCTGTCTAATGATATGTGTACGATGTCAGTAAACTATTCTTAAAAGAACAACACTCTATACAACATATAGATTAGCAACATCAGCATGTAAATATAGAATAGATTTACCTGACACGATATCCGTTGAACTCAGGGTTAATCTTGAGGACTTGATACACTGTCACAGGAAAGAGGAGGACCGGGGGTCTAACCTGACCCTAAACTGGGGTCCTAACTAATCCCTCACCTTGGAGGTACTGATAATGGTTCAGAGGTCCAAGTCTCCAGCCTAACCCTGTCTCCTATCAGTCCCTGAACCCTGTAATCAGTCCTAAGAAGGATTCTGATTACCACCAAAGGGATATGGGCTGATCTCTGCTAAATACACAGATTAGACATAAAAGACAGACTGGAGAAAACACAGACTTGCATACACACTCAAACACAGAAGGAACACAAATGATCTGGATATTAAACTCTAAGCAAGGTGAGCTTAAAACAACTAAGGAGCTCTTTAACTTAAGTCTATACAGATACAATCCTATCTGTGGTCTGCATGAAGAATTTCACTGGCAACTCCCAACACAGACAACCAGAGATTTAAAGGAAACCAATCAACAAATAATTAATTGCAGCCGGGAGAAAACTGCACCCAGTCCCAGAACTGAGCACAGACAGAATTAACTCCCTAACTGCCAAACACAAAGAAACAGCAACTCACTGTGAGAAGTCAGAATGTGCAACCGCGACGATCTTCGTGGCGATGCACACATGACATGCCCACATCGTAGTTCCTCTCAGCCGAAGACAACTGCTGGGAAAAGAAGGCACAGGGATGCAAGACATTCTTCTCACCTGTTCTCTGAGAGAGTATAGCTCCAACGGCACAGTCTGAAGCATCCACCTCTATTATGAAGGCAAGCTCGGGGTTGGGATGTACTAGGATAGGTGCAGTGGTAAATTTATCTTTTAGACGGGAAAATGCTTCCTGGGCTTGGGGAGTCCAGGAAAACCTAGACTCTTTCCGGGTAAGTTGAGTGATAGGTGACACTACCTCAGAGAAATTTCTAATGAAACGTCTATAGAAGTTGGCAAACCCGATGAAGCGCTGTACCTCCTTCACATTTCTAGGACTTGGCCAATCCTTGATGGCTTGGGTTTTGCTTCCATCCATACTAATTCCTTGTGTAGACAGTACATACCCCAGAAATTGAATTTCGGTCCTATGGAATTCACACTTTTCAAGTTTGATGTAAAGATGATTTTGTCTTAGACGTTCCAAGACCATTCTCACATGTCCATGATGTTCCTCTGTGGAGTTAGAAAAAATTAGAATATCATCCAAATAAATTACCACGAATGTATCTAGGAGATCCCTGAAGATGTCATTCACCAAGTGTTGGAAAGTGGCTGGGGCGGTACTCAGACCAAAAGGCATAACTAGATATTCAAAGTGTCCATAGCGTGACCTGAATGCAGTCTTCCATTCATCCCCAGGTCTAATACGGACTAAGTTATAGGCCCCATGAAGATCTAGTTTAGAAAAAATTTTGGCATGTCGCACTCTCTCCAATAACTCAGGGATTAAAGGCAATGGATAACGGTTTCTAATAGTAACCTTATTGAGTTCCCTATAGTCTACGCATGGTCTCAGAGATCCATCTTTCTTCTTTACAAAGAAGATGGGTGCACCTGCAGGAGATGAAGAGGGGCGTATGAAGCCCTTGGCTAGATCTTCATCTATGTAATCCTTTAAAGCCTTTAGCTCGGGCCCCGCCAGGGGGTAGATCTTACCAAAAGGTATCTCTGCTCCAGGCAATAATTCAATTGGACAATCATATGGACGGTGAGGAGGAAGCTGGTCAGCGTTCTTCTTGTCACATAAATCCACATAGTCCTGGTATACAGCTGGTAGTTCAGGGACTGACATGATTCCTTTAGGAACAGAGCAAGCTGAAACTTTTGGACTCATCTGTTTCTCTGGAAAGTGTAATTCCTTGGTCTCCCAGTTAATGGTAGGATTCTGAGCCTGCAGCCATGGTAGCCCTAGAATAATGGGAAAGTGGGGAGAAGAGATAAGCATAAAGGACAGTTTCTCTTGATGATCTTTACCCATAAGAACCCTCAAAGGCTCTGTTTCCTGATCCACTGGTCCAGAGGTCAGCAGGGAGCCATCCACAGTTTCCATCTGTACTGGAGTAGCCTTCTTCACTGAACGTATTCCCTGTTTCAGAGCAAAGGAGACATCCATAAAATTTCCACTTGCCCCTGAGTCGATCATAGCAGAGCTAGACACCCAAGCTGAGTCAACCCAGAGTTTGATGGAAAGAAAGCAATGAGAATTGTTTTTCTTACAACTCAGCTGGGACACCGCTGAGGAAACTTGAAAAATGGCAGCGTTTACACAGTCAACGTCCTCAGAGGTAACGGAGTTTAAGTCCGAGAAATCAAGATCTGTTGCTGCAGATCTCTCTGGAACCTGAGGCTCGGACCTGACAGATCCCCTCTCGCAACACTCACAATGAATGAGTGCTGCAGTAGTCTTACGAGAACGGCTGGGGCAGTTTATAATGAAGTGCCCTGACTTACCACAATAGAAACATAGATTCTCCTTAAAACGATGTTCCTTGCGTGCATCACTAACCCGTCGTTGTAAAGAGTCTACCTGCATGGGTTCAGGTTCAGGTTCCCGTGTAATCCTACTCAAAGGTTCCTTAGCTGGAGAGGAAGGTAGGAAAAGGTTAGTACGATTGCTTTCGAACCATCTCTCTTGCCTGCGTTCAGTCAGACGAGTATCAATACGGATGCAGTAGTTAATAAAGTCACCTAACGCAGTGGGAGGGTCGGCACGAGCAAGTTCATCCTTAATCAGTGGAGATAACCCCTTTCGAAAAATAGATTTTTTGGCGGAACTGTCCCAGTGGTATCAAGGGCCCATCTCCTGAAATCCAAGGCATATTCAGCTACCGAGTGCTTACCTTGGCGCAAAGCTAACATGGCTGCTTCAGCTGTTGCACCTCGATTGGGGTCATCAAACACCTGCCCCATGGCTGAAATAAAATCATCAAGGTGATTCAAACAATCATCCTCAGTCTCAATCAGAGGGTTTGCCCATATTAAAGCCTTGTTGGTAAGCAACATAATTATAGTAAGCACCTTAGATCGTTCAGTGGGAAATTGTGAAGCATGTGCAGAAAAAAAAAGATTGCATTGATTAATAAATCCCCTGAATTTCTCACGTTCACCGCCAAAA
>JARQOD010000001.1:162420649-162477461 GCA_033576555.1 Oophaga sylvatica | reverse complement strand
CCTAATGCGTCTCCATTCACCCCAGGCTAATACGGACTAATTATAGGCCCCATGAAGACTAGTTTAAAAAAAATTTTGGATGTCCACTCTCTCCAATAACTCGGGTTAAAAAGGCAATGGAAAACGGTTTCTAATATAACCTTATTGAGTTCCCTAAGCTACCAGGCCAGAGATCCTCTTTCTTCTTACAAAGAAGATGGGTGCCCTCAGGAGATGAAGAGGGGCGATGAAGCCCTTGCAGATCTTCATCCAAAATTTTCCTTTAAAGCCTTTAGCTGGGCCCCGCCAGGGGGTAGATCTTACAAAAGGTATCTCTGCTCCAGGCAATAATTCAATTGGACAATCATAGGACGGTTGAGGGAAGCTGGTCAGCGTTCTTCTTTCAATAAATCCACAATCCGGTAAAGCTGGTATTCAGGGCTGACTGATTCCTTTGGAACAGAGCAACTAAACTTTTGGACTCACTTTTCTCTGGAAAGTTAATTCCTTGGTCTCCCATTAAGGTAGGTTCTAGCCTGCACCTGGAGCCCAAAATAAGGGAAAGTGGGGAGAAGAGATAAGCTAAAGACAGTTTTTTCTTTGAACTTTACCCATAAGAACCCCAAAGGCTCTGTTTCCTGATCCACTGGTCCAGAGGTCGCAGGGACCATCCACAGTTTCCATCTGTACTGGAGTAGCCTTCTTCCTGAACTTTCCCTGTTTCAGACAAAGGAACATCCATAAAAATTTCCACTTGCCCCTGAGTATCATGCAGAGCAGACACCCAACTAGTCAACCCCAGATTTGATGGAAAGAAACAATGAAATTTTTTTCTTACAACTCACTGGGACACCGCTGAGGAACTTAAAAAAATGGCACGTTTACACATCAACGTCCTCGAGGTAACGGAGTTTAAGTCCGAGAAATCAAGACTGTTGCTGCAAACTCTCTGGAACCTGAGGCTCGGCCCCCCCGACAGACCCCCCTCCAACACTCACAAGAATGAGTGCTGCGTGTCTTACGAGAACGGGCAGGGGCAGTTTATAATGAAGTGCCCCCCTACTTACCACAATAGAAACATAGATTTCCTTTAAAACATGTTCTTGCGGCATCACTAACCCGTCGTTGTAAAGATTCTACCGAGGGTCAGGTTAGGTTCCCGTTAATCCACTCAAAGGTTCCTTAGCGGAGAGGAAGGTAGGAAAAGGTTATACATTGCTTTCGAACCACTTCTTCCTGCGTTCAGTCAACGATATCAATACGGACAGTAGTTAATAAAGTCACCTAACGCCGTGGGAGGGTCGGCACGACAATTCATCCTTAATCGTGGAGATACCCCCCTTTCGAAAAATAGATTTTTTGGCGGAACTGTCCAGGTGGTATCAAGGGCCCATCTCCTGAAACCAAGGCATATTCAGCTACCGAGTGCTTACCTTGGGCAAAGCTAACAGGGCTTCAGCGTTGCACCTCATTGGTCATCAAACACCTCCCCATGGCGAAATAAAATCATCAAGGTGATTCAAACAATCATCCCAGTCCCAATCAGAGGTTTGCCATATTAAAGCCTTGTTGGTAAGCAACAAAATTTAAGTAAGCACCTTAACTTCATTGGAAATTGTGAAATGTGCAGAAAAAAAAAAGATTGCATTGATTAAAAATCCCTGAATTTCTCACTTCACCGCCAAAACGAAAGGGGGCAACTTGGGAATCCCAGCACTCGGGGCCGGCAGGAGCCTGGACCGCCCCTCTAAACCCGATCCTGGCTGCAAATCCTGGGTGCTGTCCCAACCACTTGCAAATTGGATTATTGAGGCCTTAATTTTTGTAAAACGGTCTTTTATTCTGCAAATCTGCAAGGAAATTATCAGTCACTCCGCAAAGTTCCTTTAGCGGCCTCCTTTTTTCCCCAGATCTTTTAAGAAGGATTACTGGAAAAGAGGAGAAAAAAAAAACAATAGTGTTCACCTGGGCAACATGCAAAGAAAAAAAAAAATTAAGGAACTTGTCACCTGGAATGGTTTGAGAATCACAACCACTATCATACGAAAGTTTCAACCAACTCTATATCCAGGTAAGCAACCAAAAGAGAAAAAAAAAAAAAAAACAATAGTGTTTACCTGTGGTAACACTGCAAAAAGCAAAAACAAGGGAATTGCTCACCTGAAGGGTTGTGAGAAGTCACAACCACAGTATCCAGAAATTACAACCGGACTCTGAATCCACAGTAAGCAGACACAGCCTTCCAACCCACAGCACTAACGTTTTGGCTTCAAATTTGTAAGTATAGTACAGTTCATAAGCGTCTTGTGTTGGGTGCGATGAAAACACAGGAGTCACAGGTTTTGAATAGAAAAGTCCTGTATACTTCAACAAGTCAGAAATAGTCACACTTTTGCAGACACAGAAACAGGAGACACAGCAGGCCAGAGTAATCCAAGCCACAATCACTCTCCAATACAGATTCAGGATCTTCTTCTCTGTTCCGTAAGTCCATGCAAACGTGGGCTTTCAAAGACAGGTTCAGGTCCACAAGTGCTTAAGTTCCCAGTAGGAATAGCTGGAGTACAAGGTCCAAGGTTACGGGTCAATCACAGTTTCACTGCAGGAGATTTGAAGCATATTGCTCGCTGTGGCTCTAAGAACAAAGGAGAGAATCAGGGCGGAACATGCAAGCGAAAACCCATTTTGACTGGGGCAAGTAGCTGCAGCAAGCAGAAAGTAAAATGGCTGACGAAAAAACTGATTTTCGGGAAAAAATTTTCATAGAACCTTACACAGGGATTAAAGTTAAATAAAAGATGGTAAAAAAAAATGTTTTTTATTTCATTAAAATTATTTATTCTTAAAGTGTTGTGTTTTTTTAATTTCCTTCAATAGGATTAATAATTGATAGTTTATAATTGACAACTTCAATTATTAACCGGTTAAAGTACCTTTCATTGCAAGGTGGCTTTAACCCTTATTAACCATTCGCCACCGCTACGGGCAATGGAAAGACGGGCAAAGTGCCAGAAAGACAATCTAATAAGATTTCCCTTTCTGGTGTGGTCTGGGGGCAGATTTTTGTACCAGGGGGGCACAAAAAAATGTACCCTCCCTAGGCATTATTACTCCCCCACTAGCTTGCTTGTTGTCGGTGGAGAAATACAGCGGGAGCCCAACCCCCTTTTCAACGAATTTTACACCTTTAATTAACCCCTACAGTCTGAAATTTTGCACACATACACTTAGTAATTGTAATTATAAAACCATATAACAAAATACATGAAATGACATGGTTTAACTGGTGTAAACAATGTTCATTTCATTCGGCTTCTGTGATTTCACAAAAGCCGTCAATTGAATTAGCGGCTATTACCGTATGTAGAAGTCTAAGAACTAAAATTATTTTATATGTGTATTAATATTCACAATGACTTTATATTATATAAAATATAATATATATAAGAAATTTGTAATGATTGTTTCTTCTTTAAAGCGTCAGGTGATTTACAGTATAGCCGGGGAGAATTGGTATTATACTATTTGATGTATGACCTATATATATAAATATATAATTTATATATATATATATTAAATATAATTTAAATTTGCTTTTTGTGTAAATTTTTTTTTCAATGGATTTTTACATGACTTTTTACATAGAGATGCTGCCATGTAAAACTTCATTTAAAATCGCATTGCATACAGAGGAAAATGAGGAAAACTGATAGAAACCCATGGGCGATTAAACGCATGCAAATCACATGAATTTTTACTAGAATCGTACCGTTTTTTCCTCCAGAAAACGGACCGATTTTTTCCAGCCATGAGTATGCCCAAATCGCACTACATCCGCAGGTAAAAGCAGGTCATTTACCTCGGATTTAGCATAATACAACGCGGAAAAAACCCAACTTGGCACGTTTCCCTAATGGCTAGAAAACATTTTTGGCCAAGTTTAAGCTTATTTTATTTTAAACAATCCTAGCCCTTTTTTTTCTCCATTTGTTTTTCACACGTCAATACAGCCAGATCCTTTTCCAAGCACAGTGGGAAAAATCCAGCAATTTTAAAGGGTCCCAAAAATCCTTTTGAGTGCCAGAGAAAAATCTTTCATTTTTATGTGTACGGTAGTGTAAATTTTTTGAGTGTTTACACAATTCTTACACCATTTTGCTGAACCCCAAAAAATACATACAGGCACATATTTTACACTTGGTTTTCTGTGACACGCCTCATCCATCCTCTCTAAAAATTTGGGCATTTTAGGCCTAAAATTAATTTTTTTGCTGTCTGTAACTCTATTTTATACACATATTTTGCCTTTTTAAAGAAAAAACAGGCTACATATTTGTCATAAAAGGTACCGATTTTTGGACCATAAGACGCATTTTTTCCCAAAAATTTTTGGGGGGGAAAATGGGGGGGTCTTATGGTCCCAAATACCGGAAAGTTCCGTGGCGGCGGGCTCCCAATGCAGCTTGGCTGCGATGCGGTGGGGGGTGTCCGGGCAGCAGCGGGCCCCTGGGCTGCGTGGGGGCTCGCCGGCATCTGTACCACGGAAAGCCCCCCCGCAGCTGCGTGCCGGTGCCCCGTGGCGGTCCCGACCAAGGTGCGGTGGTGGGTTTCAGGCAGCAAGCGGGCCTTGGGCTGCGGGGGGGCTCCGCCGGCATCTCGTCCCACCAGAAAGCCCCCCCCAGCTGCCGCAGCTCTTGCCCCAGGGAGAGATCTCTTGCCGAATTGAACGAGAGTAGCGGCGGCCAACTTGCCGGAGGCCCCAGGCGGCCATTCCTCATGCCGGCAACCCCCCGTCTCCGGTGCAATTGATTATTTGTTGATTGGTTTCCTTTAAATTCCTGGTTGTCTGCTTGGGAGTTTGCCAGTGAAACCTTCATGCAGACCACAATGGGGATGAATCTGTATAACTTTAGTTAGCTCCTTATTGTTTTAAGCTCCTTGGTTAGGTTTATTTTCCCAAACCATTTTTTCCTTTGGTTTTGAGGTTTATGCAAGCGGTTTATCCTGTCTGTCTATATTCTAATCGGTATTTAGTGAGATCAGCCCTACCCTTTGGGGTAGCGGATCCTTCTTGACTGTTACAGGGTTCAGGGTTGATAGGAGACAGGGTTAGGTTGGAGACTTGGACCCTGAACCATTACAGTACCTCCAAGGGAGGATTTGGACCCCAGTTTAGGGTCCGTTAAATCCCGGCCACCCTTTCCTTTTCCGCTCATCAAGTCCTCAAATTAACCCTGATTCAGCAGATACGGTCAGGTAAATCTATTCTATATTACATCGATGTTGCTATAAAGTTGTTGTATAGAGTGTTTCCGTATTAAAAGTTTTACATTGTATACATATCATTAACAGCGTGAATTTTTCACTGGCCATAAAATTATCTCCAGTTACCATGGACCAGTAGCCCAGTTTTGCTTAGTTGGGGGAAATATCCCAGGAGCTGCGGAATTAATCCAAAGTTATGTCCCCTGGACAAACCGAGTTGAAACTAAAGTAGCTCCCCCCCGGACAGGTTCACTGGTGGGCGAGACAAAATTTTCACCTTCCGGGAGGCATGTAAATTGTATTTTCGGCGTCGGCCTCGATCATCAGGGAGTGAGGAGCAGAGAGTGGGAATTGTTATCTCACTTCTGCAAGGGGACCCTCAATCCTGGGCATTTTCCCTTCCCCGGGATCCCCGGCTCTACTGTTGTAGATCAATTTTTTACTGCCTGGGATTGGTTATGATGACCCAGATTGGGTCTCTCTGCTGAGACAAAATTACGTAAGATACAGCAGGGAGATCGTCCGGCAGAGGAATTTGCTTCTGAGTTTGTAGATGGCCACAGATACTCAGTGGAATGACCCAGCTCTTAGGAGCCATTTTGTCATGGGCTTTCTGATAAATTAAAAGACTTTTGGCTCAGTATGAGTTCCTCCTTCTCTGGAGGCTGCTATGGCCTTAGCTAATCCGTACTGATAGACGGCTTCGGGAGAGGGGTGAGGTAACCCCACTCCCTGTTGTTTCTCCACCTACCACTAAAGTCCCTATGTTGAGGTTCCCCTTGTCGTTTGATGAGCCTATGCAGTTGGAGGGACATCATTTCGTAGGAGGGATTGGCGGTACGCCGCAGACTAGAAGATGTTTTTTTTTCTGCGGGAAAGAGGGACATTTTGTTGGAGAATGTCATCCCGTGCCTTGTTGAGCCAAAAGTCGCCGGAAAACATGTAATCCCAGGTTGTGTGGTGGACGACAACCTGGGAGTATGTATTTCATCCGCCAGTTCTTCTCATTCCTTGTACCAGTGGAGGTGGTAGTTGGTACGAGAGTGGAGAGATTGTCTGTTCTTCTTGATAGTGGGTTTCCGGGGCTAATCTGGTTGACGCTCAGTTTGCTCAGGCTCAAGGTATGCATCTGAGTGTATTGGTCAAACCGATCCTAATTCTCCATTGAACGGCCAAGGCCTCTCGCCAAGGGAGCTTTGTTCAGAGGTTCATAACATTGACCTCGGGTAGGGGCAATACATAGGGAACAATTATCTTTATGGTTGGAGGGTCTACCTACTCCCATTGTGTGGGACTTCCTTGGTGGTTAAACATAACCCTGTGATTAATTGGCAGTCCAAGAAATAAGCCAATGGGGTGAGTTTTGCAAAAGCAACTGCATGAACACAGTCATCAGTGCGGCGTGCCTAGTACATTGCCTCCTTTTTTTGGAGGATTTTGGGGATGTTTTCTCTGAGGAGGGGTCAGGAGTTGCCTCCCTCATCGCGTGTATGACTGCTCTATTAATCTCCTTCCTGATGCTAAGTTGCCTAAGCTAGGTTGTATAATCTTTCTGGTCCTGAGAGGCAGGCTAAAGATAATTCTGAAAGTCTGGCCAAAGGGCATATTAGACCTTCATCTTCCCAGTAGCCGCGGGGTTCTTCTTTGTGAAGAAGAAAGATGGAGGCCTATGCCCTTGCTGGATTTCCGCGAACTTAATCGGATACTGTTCGAGATCCGTATCCACTCCTCTTATTCCTGATCTCTTCAATCAAATTGTTGGCGCCAAATGGTTTTTCTAAATTGGATCTCAGGGGGCGTATAATCTGATTAGGATAAAAGGGGGATGAGTGGAAAACGGCGTTAACACGCGGAGGGCATTAGAGAACCTAGTCATGCCTTTTTGGTCTGACTACTGCACCAGCAGTATTCCAACATTTGTTAATGACATTTTCGTCACCTTGTGGCTGTTTGTGGTTGTATTTTGGACGACATTTTAATTTACTCGCCAGATCTTGTGTCTCATCAGGAGATGTGAGACAGGTGTGCAGATCTTGCGAGACAATAAACTATACGCCAAACTGGAGAAGTGTGTATTTGCCGTACAGGAACTTCAGTTTTGGGTTTTTTGGTGTCAGCCTCCGGTTTCCGTATGGACCCTGCAAAGGTGAGAGCAGTGCTTGAATGGGATCAGCCAGGGGATCTTAAGGCTCTGCAGCGTTTTTTTGGGGTTTGCTAACTACTACCGGAAATTTATTTGTAATTTCTCATCTGTCGTCAAACCTCTCACTGGACATGACAAGAAAAGGGACGGATTTTTCTAAATGGTCGGACAAAGCTTGCCAAGCCTTTTCCTCTTTGAAGAAATGTTTTGCTTCGGCACCTTCTCATCCAACCAGATGCATCTCAGCCGTTCATTGTGGAGGTGGATGCGTCTGACGTAGGGGTGGGTGCTATATTGTCCCAGGGTCCGTCCCTGGTAAATGGCATCCGTGCGCTTTCTTTTCTAAGAAATTGTCGTCCGCCGAAAGGAATTATGATATCGGCAATAGGAATTTTTGGCCATTAAGTTAGCTTTTGAAGAATGGCGTCACTTTTTTGGAGGGGGCAGTCCACCCGGTTACCGTTATTACTGATCACAAGAACCTGTTGTATTTGGAATCCGCTAAGCGTCTGAATTCCAGACAAGCTCGATGGTCGTTGTTTTTTACCAGGTTTAATTTTGTCGTCACTTATCGCCCGGGGTCTAAGAATGTAAAGGCTGATGCCTTGTCTCGCAGTTTCCCAGGGGCCGGGAAAACGGATGACCGAGTCCTATCCTTCAGGAGGGGGTGGTAGTGTCGGCTGTATTTTCTGAGCTTGAGGAGGAGGTGTTAGAGGCTCAGGGGGACGCCCCTGCAGGACCTCCAGGGAGACTGTTTGTCCCAAATCTGTTGAGACAAAAGGTTATTGAGGCACATCATAATTCTGCTCTAGCAGGACATCCAGGGAGTAAGGCTACTTTAGATCTCCTTTCTCGCCGGTTTTGGTGGCCTAATGCTAATAAAGATGTTATAACTTTTGTTGCGTCATGTGGGGTGTGTGCTCGCTCTAAAACCCTCATACCCGTCCGTCTGGGACCCTTTTACCTTGAAACTTCCGGAGCGTCCATGGACTCATTTATCTATGGACTTCATTACGGACCTTCCTCCGTCGTCAGGGAATACTGTCATACTGGTGGTTGTTGACAGGTTCAGTAAGATGGCACATTTCGTTGCTCTTCCTGCACTCCCTAATGCTAAAACTCTGGCGCAGGTGTTCATTAGGGAGATCGTTAGACTTCATGGGTTGCCTTCTGATGTGGTGTCAGATAGGGGGTCTCAGTTTGTGTCCAAATTTTGGAGGGCATTTTGTTTACGTCGGGGGATGCAATTGTCATTTTCCTCGGCTTTTCATCCGCAGACCAATGGTCAGACAGAGCGTCTGAATCAGAGCTTAGAGACATATCTCCGGTGTTTTGTCTCAGAGAACCAAGAGGACTGGTCTTCTTTCTTGCCTCTGGCAGAGTTCGCTCTTAACAACAGGCGGAGCGAGTCCACTGGTAAGTCCCCGTTTTTTGGGGCATATGGTTTCCATCCCCAGTTTTGTACTTTCAATGGGGGGGGCCCTTCTGGGGTTCCTGAGGAGGAGCGTTTCTCGTCGTCACTTGCTTCTGTGTGGAGAGGTGTATTGAATAATCTGAGTGCGATGGGGAACCGTTACAAACGTATGGCTGATAGGAGGAGAGTGTCTGGTCCAGATCTGAATGTGAACGATCTGGTATGGTTGTCTACCAGGAATATAAAACTTAAAGTGCCCTCCTGGAAACTGGGTCCCAGATTCATCGGGCCGTAACAGGATCAGTTCCATAATTAATCCTGTGGCATTTCGTCTGGACCTCCCTCCTACGTTTAAAATTCATAATGTGTTCCACAAGTCATTACTTAAAAGGTATGTGGCACCAGTCATACCGTCACCTCTACCTCCTCCTCCTGTGTTGGTCAATGGTAACTTGGAATTTCAAGTATCAAAGATCATTGACTCACGTCTGAATCGCCGGTCCCTTCAGTACTTGGTGCATTGGAAGGGGTATGGTCCAGAGGAGAGGACGTGGGTCCCTGCGTCTGATGTTAACGCAGATCGTTTGGTTCGGACCTTCCACAGAACTCACCCGGGCAGGCCTGGCCCTGAGGGTCCGGAGGCCCCTCGTAGAAGGGGGGGTACTGTCATGTGTGCATTGCCACGAAGATCGTCGCGGTTGCACATTTTGACTTCTCACAGCTGAGCCGCTGTTTCTTTGTGTTTGGCAGCTAGGGAGTTAATTCTGTCTGTGCTCGGTGCTGGGACTGGGTGCAGTTTCTCCCGGCTGCAATTGATTATTTGTTGATTGGTTTCCTTTAAATTCCTGGTTGTCTGCTTGGGGAGTTGCCAGTGAAACCTTCATGCAGACCACAGATAGGAATGAATCTGTATAGACTTTAGTTGTGAGCTCCTTAGTTGTTTTAAGCTCAACTTGGTTAGAGTTTATTTCCCAGACCATTTATGTTCCTTTGGTGTTTGAGTGTGTATGCAAGCGAGTGTTATCCTGTCTGTTTTATATGTCTAATCTGTGTATTTAGCTGAGATCAGCCCATATCCCTTTGGTGGTAGTCAGGATCCTTCTTAGGACTGATTACAGGGTTCAGGGTCTGATAGGAGACAGGGTTAGGTTGGAGACTTGGACCTCTGAACCATTATCAGTACCTCCAAGGTGAGGGATTAGTTAGGACCCAGTTTAGGGTCAGGTTAGATCCCGGTCCACCTCTTTCCTGTTTCAGCTCATCAAGTCCTCAAGATTAACCCTGAGTTCAGCAGATATTGTGTCAGGTAAATCTATTCTATACTTACATGCTGATGTTGCTATACTAGTTGTTGTATAGAGTGTTGTTCCTGTATTAATAGTTTACTGACATTGTATACATATCATTAGACAGCGTGACAGCGTCTTATGGTCCGGTGCGTCTTATAGTCCGAAAAATACGGTATCTCCATGCTTGGCCTCATATATCTGTGTGCTCCAAGTTTGGCCATTTTAGCCCGGTATTCCATTTTTTTCCTGTGTGTCACTGTAGTTATATACAGCACTATTTAGCATAAAAAAGCAAAAAATACAGGCCACATATTTGTCAGTGTGGTTTCTCCGTGCCAGCTCATATATCTGCGTGCTCCAAGTTTGTTAATTTTAGGCCGGTATTCCAGTGTTTTCCTGTTTGTCACTGTAGTTATATACAGCAATATTTAGCAGAAAAAAGTCAAAAATACAGGCCACATATTTGTCAGTGTGGTATCTCCGTGCCAGGCCTCATATATCTGCGTTGTCTAAGTTTGGCCATTTTAGGCTGGTATTCCATTGTTTTCCTGTTTGTCACTCTACTTATATACAGCACTATTTAGCAGAAAAAAGCCAAAAATACAGGCCACATATTTGTCAGTGTGGTATCTCCGTGCCAGCTCATAAATCAGCGTGCTACAAGTTTGGCCACTTTAGGCTGGCATTCGAGTTTTTTACTGTGTGTCACTGTAGTTATAAACAGCATTATTTAGCAGAAAAAAAGACAAAAATACAGACCACATATTTGTCAGTGTGGTATCTCCGTGCCAGGCCTCATATATCTGCTGTTGTGAATGTGCTAGAGATGGTTTCTGAGCAGAGGCTCCTTCTGGTGGTTACAGACAGTACTGAACCTTTCAGCGAGGAATGGCAATCTGGGTTCACTGACTGGACTGATATAAGGGAGGTTCCCTCCCATGATGGTCGCCGGTGATCAATTGTTCTTGTCTCAATTGTGGTTCCTGGTTCATTTGGAAGTTGCTGGAGTCTTGCCTGCACCTGCTGCTTTCAGATAAGATATTTTCTGCTTTTCTGTTTGTGCTTGTTTTTTTTCATAGTTTTCTGCACTTTTGTGGAGGTCAGCCGGGTCCCCTTCTGGAGCCTGTGCTCCTCTCAATTTATCTGTAGCCACTGTTATTTGTTCATTTGCTTTTTCCTGTTTTTTCAGTGACTGCGGCTTTGTTTTGTTACACCAGAGATCTGATTTAGGTGGTAGAGATCGTGTGATCTCAGGTTTTTTGGCAATTAGAAGTGCTGGTATTTTTTAGGGTTTTTGTTGGATTGCAGTCAGAATTCTTTCCTGTACTTTTCTGTCTAGACAGATTGGGCCCCAGCGTTTGCTCATTCTATTTTCTGTCTGTGTCCGTGCTATCTTCTTGTCTAACCGCCATTATATGTTTGGGGGCTTCCTATTTTCTTTGGGGATCTGCTCCGGGGCAGATAGCTTTCATCTTTCTGCCTTTAGGTGTAGTTATCTCTCAGGCTGTGACGAGGCGTCTAGGATCAACGTAGGAACGCTCCACGGCTACCTCTAGTTGTGTGGTTAGTTCAGGTTACTGCAATCCAATAGGTTCCAGCCTCTCTGGTGTATTATCGTTTTTGCTTTTTCTCCTCAGCTACCTAAACATAACAATCTGCGTTGTCCAAGTTTGGCCATTTTAGGCCAGTATTCCATTGTTTTACTGTGTGTCACTCTAGTTATATACAGCACTATTTAGGATAGAAAACAAAAAATATAGGCCACATATTTGTCAGTGTGGTTTCTCCATGCCAGCTCATATATCTGCGTGCTCCAAGTTTGCTCATTTTAGGCCGGTATTCCAGTGTTTTCCTGTTTGTCACTGTAGTTATATACAGCACTATTTAGCAGAAAAAAGTCAAAAATACAGGCCACATATTTGTCAGTATGGTATCTCCGTGCCAGGCCTCATATATCTGCGTTGTCCAAGTTTGCTCATTTTAGGCCGGTATTCCAGTGTTTTCCTGTTTGTCACTGTAGTTATATACAGCACTATTTAGCAGAAAAAAGTCAAAAATACAGGCCACATATTTGTCAGTGTGGTATCTCCGTGCCAGCTCATATATCTGTGTTGTCCAAGTTTGGCCATTTTAGGCCGGTATTCCATTGTTTTCCTGTGTGTCAGTCTAGTTATATACAGCACTGTTTAGCATAAAAAAGAAAAAAATACAGGCCACATATTTGTCAGTGTGGTATCTCCGTGCCAGCTCATAAATCTGCGTGCTACAAGTTTGGCCACTTTAGGCCGGCATTCAAGTTTTTTACTGTGTGTCACTGTAGTTATATACAGCACTATTTAGCAGAAAAAAAGCCAAAAATACAGACCACATATTTGTCAGTGTGGTATCTCCGTGCCAGGCCTCATATATCTGCGTTGTCCAAGTTTGGCCATTTTAGGCCAGTATTCCATTGTTTTACTGTGTGTCACTCTAGTTATATACAGCACTATTTAGGATAGAAAACAAAAAAATACAGGCCACATATTTGTCAGTATGGTATTTCCGTGCCAGCTCATATATCTGCGCGCTCCAAGTTTGGTCATTTTAGACTGGTATTCCATTGTTTTCCTGTGTGTCACTGTAGTTATATACAGCACTATTTAGCAGAAAAAAGCAAACAATACAGGCCACATATTTGTTAGTGTGGTTTCTCCGTAACAGGCCTCATTTATCTGTGCAAAACATTTGGCCATTTTAGGCCTACATATTCTAGTGTTTTTTGAGTCTGTTACCCTACTTATTGACACAAATTTGATAATCCAAAAATATTTTTACCTACAGTCCAGATAGGTAAAAGTGTGGTTTTCCCGCACACGTATCACATACAAGTTTGCTCCCAATTCAGCCATTTGTAGTGAATGTGTATAATATTCTAGTCTATTTACAATTCTATTTACAATTGTCAAGGCACGTGGCAAGGGAAGGGAAAGTGGACGTGATGGTGATGGTGCATGCCAAGGCCGAGGCCATTGGCAAAGTGAAATTGGGCCACCAAAAACACCCACATCTTCTCGCTGGACCTTTGTGTCCGAATTCCTAGGGGACTGCATCAAGACAGCACTATTGAAGCCCAAACAGTGTGAAAAGGTTGTTGGTTGGATAGCGGATAATACTTCCAGTTACTTATCCACCACCAACAGCACCCTGTCTTCCACACGGTCAAGTCTGTGTAGCCGTGAATCTGGACCGCTTATTCCTCACCCTGATCCTCCTTCCTCCCACCATGCTGAGTGCCCTGAGACAACTGATCCCACACTCAGACACTCCAAAAAGCTGTTCAGTTTTCCATTTGTAAATCTGTGCCTCTCACCTGGTCCACTTGAAGTGGGGCAAGATGATATTCCATGTAGCGATGCACAAATATTTGAGCAGCCACGGTCACAAGAGGTAGACGATGATGAGACACAATTGCCGGAAAGTCAGGAGGAGGACCAGGGTGCGGAAGTGGAAGATGAGGTGGTGGATGATATAGTAACTGACCCAACCTGGCAGGAGGGTATGCAGAGCAAGGACAGCAGCACACAGGGGGAGGGAGGCGTAGCATCCCTTCAGGCAGGAAGAAGCAGTGTGGTGGCTGCAGACAGAAGGCGTGCAACCGTTCCCGTAAACCAACATGGTGGAAGTTGCCAGTCCAACTGTTAGGTCTTCCCGAGTCTGGTTATTTTTTAAAGACTCCGCCGATAACCACTAACAGGCCATTTGCAACACCTGTCATGCCAGCATCAGCAGTAGTAGTAAAACTACCAGCCTTACCACCACCAGCATGATCAGGCACATGGCAGCAAAGCACACGACTTTGTGGGCCCAACCCCAGGCTCCAGGAACAGTGTCTGCAGGTGATACCACTGCTTCTTCCACTGTTGTGCATGCAAGCCAGTCCCCTGTCCACAGTACATACGAAGATGCCTCCTGCCCTGCACCTGTCATTGCCACAGTCAAATAGCACCATCATCAAGCACGTCCACGTCCTTGTCCCAGCGCAGCCTTCAGTTGTCCATACCCCAGTCATTGTAACATAAGCGGAAATACGCAGCCAATGCCCCACAGGCCACAGTACTAAATTCTCACATTGCTCGTCTGCTTGTGCTCGAAATGTTGCCTTTTAGGCTCGTGGAGACGGAAGCTTTTCACAACTTGATGGCGGGGCCATCCAAGGTACTCTGTCTCCAGCCGCCACTATTTCTCCCGCTGTGCTGTCCCGGCATTACACAAGCACGTGTCCCACATTACCCGTGCCCTCAACAATGCAGTTACTGGGAAAGTACACCTAACCACGGACACGTGGACAAGTGCTTGTGGCCAGGGACAGTACATCTCGCTGACGGCACACTGGGTTAACATAGTGGAAGCCGCGACCCATTTCTGACCTTGGGATGGGACACATCCTCCCGATGCCAAGGATTGCGGGCCCTAGGCCAATCAGGGTTGACCCTACTGTGTACAGCTCCTGCACCTCCTCCTCCTCTTTAGCCTCCATCTCCGAAATGAGCACATCAGTCACAAGCTGGAAGCACTGCAGCACTGCCATAGCCAAGTGGCAACAGGCTGTGTTGAAGCTAATTTGCTTAGGTGACAAACTGCACAATGCTGAAGAGTTGTTGACAGCTCTGAAAAAGCAGACAGATGTGTGTCCAACACCGCTGAATCTCCAGCCAGGCCTGGTTGTGTGTGACAATGGCAGGAACCTGGAGGCGGTTCTGAGGTGAGGCGAACTAACACATGTACCATGCTTGGTCCATGTTCTTAACCTTGTTGGTCAACGTTTTCTAAAAAGCTACCAAGAGCTTCCGGATGTGCAGATGAAAGTACGCCGCCTGTGTGCACATTTTAGAAAGTCAGCTACAGCTTCAGCCACCCTTGCCGTGCTTCAGCAGCGATTACAGATTCCGGCTCACCGACTGGTGTGTGATGTCTCCACACATTGGAACTGTACACTCCATATGTTGGAAAGGATTTGAGGGCAGTTGTTAAATACCAGCATCAACAATGCCGTCATTATTCAGGTTTGACTCAACACATAAGACCTCAGGAGTGGACATGGATGTCAGACATATGTAACATCCTCCAAAACTTTGAGGAGTCCAAGATGGTGAGCGGCGATGACGCCATAATTAGCATCACCATCCCGCTCATCTGCCTTCTGAAAAGCTCTCTGCTCACAATGAAAGAGGATGCATTGCAGGCAGAACACGAGGAGATGGAGCAAGGAACCATACAGGGTGATTACACACAGCCCAGCCTCATGTCATGCCAACGTGGATTGGTTGACAATGAGGAAGAGGAGGAGGAGGAACAGGAGCTACTTTCATGCGCTACAAGCACAACTGTCATACCGTCTGTTCAGCGTGGATGGCCTGAGGACAGGGAGGATGAGGAGGAGGAGGACACCTTGGTCAGTCGTCCTGTTGGTGAGGGCACGGAAGTCTTGCCTGTTACCAGTCTGGCACGCATGGCTGACTTTATGTTGCGCTGCCTTTCCCATGACCCTCGCATTGTAAAAATATTGGGTAACAGTCATTACTGGGTAGTGAAACTTTTAGACACACGCTACAAAGAACTTTCAATCTCTTGTTCCAGAGGCAGACAGGTCTACTAAACTGGTGCAGTACGAGAGGGCCATTGTTGCAGAATTATTAAAAAAAATTCCCATCTTAAAATGCTGGCGGCAGACATAACAGTTCGTTGGACAACCAAGGAGTAATAATAATAATCTTTATTTTTATATAGCGCTAACATATTACGCAGCACTTTACAGTTTGCACACATTATCATTGCTGTCCCCGATGGGGCTCACAATCTAGATTCCCTATCTGTATGTTTTTGGAGTGTGGGAGGAAACCGGAGTACCCAGAGGAAACCCACGCAAACACGGGGAGAACATACAAACTCCTTGCAGATGTTGTCCTAGGTGGGATTCGAACCCAGGACTCCAGCGCTGCAAGGTGTAGTGCTATCCACTGAGCCACCGTGCTGCCCTACAGGCTAGAGAGACACAACTCCAATCCAGCAGAGGCAGGGAACACTGACAAAGTTCTGGGACAGTTTTCTCAGACCCTCCCATCGCCCTGGCCCTGAGGCGCGGGGTAATGTCACAAAGAATGGAATGTTTTATAAGATACTGAGGGAGTACCTTGCTGACCGTACCAACGTCATCTGTGATTCCTCTGTGCCATTCAATTATTGGGTATCCAAGCAGGACATGTGGCATGAACTGGCTCTCTACGGCTTGGAGGTACGGGCCTGCCCTGCCGCTAGCGTTTTGTCAGAGCGGGTTTTTAGTGCCGCTGGTGGAATTATCACAGATAAGCGCATTCACCTGTCAACAGAAAATGCAGACTGGCTGACTCTTATAAAAATGAACAAGGGATGGATTGGGCCAGACTTCTCAACACCACCAAATGATGACAGCAAAACATAACCTCCAATGTAGTGTCTTTTTGGGAGGTGTATTCCCATGCACATCTTCTCATCCACACATGAGTATATGCTTCCTGATTTTGGCAATTTGGTGTCCTCCTCCTTCTTCTCCTCATCCTCACCATCCACCACCACTCGAACACCAGGGTGAATATATTCCGTCATGCTCCAGCCACTCTATTTTTTGGCAAGGGTGTTATGATGCCCGTCACCAAATTTTAAAAAAAATATGCACCCCCCAAGGGGAAATGCTTTTCAGCCCATACACTTAGTGTATGGGCATTACAAGTCTAGGAGACCCGCTCCTTTACATTGGGCCTATTTTTTAATGAGGCCTTCCTGTTATGATTTGGTAGCTGAGGACAGTAGCCAAAATAGCCTAGGCAACCAGACACCCAGAGAGGTTGGTAACTAGCGGATTGCAGACCCCTAAACTGACAGCACAACTAGAAGCAGCCGTGGGACATGCCTACGGTGCCCTAGATGCCTTGACACAGCCGGAGAGATAACTAAGCTTAAAGAGAGAAAGGAGAAAGCTAACTGCCCCGGAGTAGAGCCCCCAAAGGAATAGGTAGCCTCCAAACATATATTGGCGGTGAGACAAGATGAAATACAAACACAGGCAGAAAATAGAGCAAGCAAATGTTGGGGCCCAAACTGTCTAGATAGTACAGGACAGGAAAGAATACTGTGTGCAATCCAGCAAAAACTCTAAGAAAAACTCCAACCCGTCTGATATGCAGAAATACTGAGACCACACGATATCTCCCCGCTAGATCAGACTCTGGTGTGCACTGGTAGCAAATCAGCAGACACTGAAATAATAGTGAGCTGAAAATACAAAAACTGTCTCTAGTGTGAACTGGTAGCAAAACAGCGGATGCTGAAATAACAGGGAACTGAAAATACATAAACAGTGGCAAAAGAGAAACAGAGTCCAGCACAGGCCCCCGAGGGGAACTTGGCAGTACAAATTCAAAAGAGCAGAAAACTGAGATAGACAAAAACAAATGCCACATAAATAAACAGCAAATAACTTATCTGAAAGTTGCATGACAAAGCAGGAAGCAAGCTGACTTCCAAAAGAGACCAGGAAGCAACAAATCACCGGCGAGGATCATGGGAAGGTAGCTCACTTATATCTCCCCAGTCACTCCCACCTGATTGCCTCTCATCGCCCCAGGTGATGGACTTCTGTTATCCAAAGCAGCTTCATTACTATCAGCAGCCACCAGAGGGAGCCCAAACTCCAAACTCAGATCCAGAGTGTTCACAACACTTTCCTCCATGTCTCATCATCCACCACCACTAGATCACCAGGGTTAACGTGTTCCGTGCTGCTACAGACTGTGTCTAATTCCTAACAATGGTGGGTGGTTATGCTGGGCATAAAATACTTGTTATGGAAAAGGTTGAGGTGTACCCCACAGGGGAAAATGTTTGCCAGCCCATACACTTAGTGTATGGGCATTCCAAGTCTAGTAGACACCCTCCTTTTTATTGGGCATAGTTTTTAATCAGGCCTTCCTCCACGTCTCATCATCCACCGCCTGTTAGAATCTATCTCGTTTTGACCATTCGCCATCTTGTTGTGGTTTTCTGGCTGCTGGTCTTTTTCAACTGGTGCTGGGTTTGTTTAAGGTCAGGTGATTGTATCACCCTTTATTACACAGCACCTGCCTCCCAGACCTTGCTGTACAACAGTGTTAATCCTCTAGAGTTCTTGCTAGGTGCTTTGATAGCTTTCTGTATTTGATATTGTGCAGTTATGGGATCATTTGTTCTGCCTGCTTTGTTATTTGGTTTTCCTTTAGTTTCTGCAGTTTCCTCTATTTTCCGACTGGAGGTTACCTGTTCTTTGTTCCAAGTCGCTAGATAGCTCAGGGATACCCTTCCACCTACCTTTAGGTCTTCATTTGAGTTTAGCCTAAGAAACGTCAGTGGGTCTGTTCGCAAGGAATAGGTCGCCCACTCCATCGTAGGGCTTCAGCCTAGTCCTAGTACTGGCTCAGCTTCCCCACCTTCTGCCCTAGTCCTGAGTTGCAGATCCGTAACACCGCCACTAGATCACCAGGGTTAACGTTTTCCGTGCTGCTACAGCCAGTGTCAAATTCCTACCAAGGGTGGGTGGTTATGCTGGGCGTAAAATACTTGTTATGGAAAAGACTTCAAAAATACATTATATGCCTAGATTAGTGGCACCTCCAAATACAAATCAATCAAAAAGAGAAAATAAGAAGCTTTTGTGCCATAAAATCACAGAAATTTTATTGATATAATATTAAAATTTATACAAAAAAGTGAATAAAAAGGTGAATAAAAATGGGGACAACAAAATGCAAAAATAACGGTCATTAGAAAGTACACGAACCAGAATATGCCTTGTCAATATATTATATTTCAAAAAATATCCTAAAAAGAGATTTTTAGCCACTCAGTGGTCGATTAAAAGATAAATGCTTAAACGTGCATATGGAGCAAAAAATCAGCTTCCTAAAGACCACATGAGGGTAAATGCTCAAATCAATAGAATTAAATATAAAATTAAGAGGATATAATTTATAAAGTGCATTAGAGTAACAAGAAAATCACAATATGCATCCCATATTCTGGAAGCCCAGCTAAATCCCTGTTCCCAGAGGCAAAGTGCCCTCAAAAAACTTACTCAGATGTATAAATGTTATGAGTTCAATAAAATAACGAAATAGAGGCCAAGCAATATATGAAATAGAATACAGGGAATCACGGGGAAAAAACAGCTATTGTTGCTGGAAGTTGTGCACTGTAACTTTAAATGTCCGTGGCACCCTGACGCGCATTTTGCGTTCTGCTTTTTCCAAGG
Organism: Oophaga sylvatica; assembly: GCA_033576555.1. Classification (NCBI taxonomy): domain Eukaryota; kingdom Metazoa; phylum Chordata; class Amphibia; order Anura; family Dendrobatidae; genus Oophaga; species Oophaga sylvatica. The sequence continues at coordinate 162,458,073 of JARQOD010000001.1, read as the reverse complement.
GAGTGTGCGGCATATTCTGGTTACTGTACTTTCTAATGACCGTTTTTTTTGCATTTTGTTGTCCCAATTTTTATTCACCTTTTTATTCACTTTTTTGTATAAATTTTAATATTATATCAATAAATTTTCTGTGATTTTATGGCACAAAAGCTTCCTGTTTTCTCTTTTTTGATTGATTTGTTATGGAAAAGGTTGAGGTGTACCCCACAGGGGAAAATGTTTGCCAGCCCATACACTTAGTGTATGGGCATTCTAAGTCTAGGAGACCAGCTCCTTTAAATTGGTCATAGTTTTTAATCAGGCCTTCCTCCACGTCTCATCATCCACCGCCACTAGATCACCAGGGTTAACGTGTTCCGTGCTGCTACAGCCAGTGTCGAATTCCTAACAAGGGTGGGTGGTTATGCTGGGCGTAAAATACTTATTATAGAAAAGGTTGAGGTGTACCCACAGGGGATAATGTTTGCCAGCCCATACACTTAGTGTATGTGGATCGCCCGCCAGGGCAGTGGGATACTCGGTACCGGGCCGGTGTATCGAAGGGATGTGTCACAGCAGCGGTGACCCGGTCCGTGGCCCTGGTCGTCCAATGAAAGGGGAATTATTTACAGGGGATGTTAGAGTTGGTAGTAAGGTATTCGTGACGCCACCTGTGGTATCTGCTCAATGGTGACCAGCGCTACGATGCAGATCCTCAGAGATAGATGGTGTGATGCAGCAGAGTTGGTACAGCCTCCCACAGGTGAGGCTATGAGATCCCAGGGCAGGTAGATGTAGTAAAAGGTGGTAATGGTGCTAAGAGATGCAGCTAAGTGTAATAGGAGACGCAGGAAGAAACTGAGAGATGCAGTTTCCAAAGCTTTGCTCACAGTTCTGATATGCACAGTACAGATGCCCGCTTGGTACCGTGTCCTCCATGTGGGGCTCAGCAAACCCCAGGTAGCCTGGGATACACCTTTCCAGGACTCCTTTCTATATTTGTGTAGCTTTCACTGGCCGTCTCACTGTGCTGATTTTCCCGCCGTCTCTCCTTCCAGAACCTTCACCAACAGTGTCCCAGATCAGCTGCGAATCCTATCGGACAACAACTTATTTCTGCGTTCCTTTGATTCTATATAGCTACCTCTCCGGCGAAGATAATGGTGGTTATTGACTGTGATCCCGATGTTATCACAGCAGTCGACTTGCTAGCTGAGTCATTAAATCCTCCTCTAGGCTAAGGGGTCGAGATCCCTCTGCGACCTGGTCCCTCTGCCAACAGACCGGGAGCGACGGATGGCTCCTGCTCTCTTCGTATCCCTGGGACCCCTGCTTCTCTCACTCCAGAAGCTTCTCCTTCTTTCTGCTTCCTTCTCTCTTCTTCTGGACTAAGCTCTTTCAGCTTCTAGTCCCTTCTGAGTCTCTCTCTCTAGACTCCTTCTCTTTCACTGCAGCGTCCCCTCACTGGGAGCTGCTTCAATACACGTCCTACTCCTTCTTCCTCCCGTTCCTAACTCTCTCACTTCTGCCTCGTGCTTCCTCAAGCTTCACTCCTCCTTGCTACTTACTACTCCACCAACCCATACACCCTTTGCTATCTCAGCCTGGGATGAGACCATCCTCCCGTAGGGTCCATTCAGGGTGCCCAGCTGTTCTAGTGTGTGTTGGGTGCAGGTGTTAGAGTCCTAGGTGGTGCTCCCGCCTTACCTGGGAATGGGGTATCACACCTCAGGGTGAGGTGCAATACCTCTGTGGCGACTGAACCCTCAGGGGCGCCACATATGGGCATTCCAAGTCTAGGAGACCCGCTCCTTTTTAATGGGATAATTTTTTAATGAGGCCCTCCTCCATGTTTCCAAGGGGGGATTGGGGTTATTGGGGTGCATCTTAATTGGTAGCAGGACAGGCTTTGCAGTCAATGCATAACAAAACAGAATGGGATGGAAGTACGAAATGAAAAATTTGAAGTCAATTTTCCTGTGCCCATCCAGTATGTGGGTTCAAAGGCTTATTGGGGTGCATATGACTTTGTAGCAGGGCAGGCCTTGCAGTTAATGCATAAGAAAAGAGTTTGGGAGTACAAAATGAATAATGTGAAGTGGATTTTCCTGTGCCCATCCAGTATGTGGGTTCAAAGGCTAATTGGGGTGCATATGACTTGGTAGCAGGGCAGGCCTTGCAGTCAAGGCATAAGAAAAGAGTATGGCAGTACAAAATGAATAAGATGAAGCGGATTTTCCTGTGCCCTTTCAGTACGTGGCTTGAAAAGCTTATTGGGGTGCATGTAACTTTGGGGCAGGCCAGGCCTTGCATTTAATGCAACATTTTTTAAGGAAGCCCTCCTGTACCTCTCGTGAAAGGAGTATTGAGGTGCGTCGTAATTCTTGGCAGCCCATCCACTCACTGCATACACAATAATAGCATAGGAGGCCCACTGTTTAATAATGGCCCTTTAAGAAGATTAATGCTGCCTGATGCCCTGTAAAAATAGGCTTTGTGACTTTAAGATCCCTCCTTCATAAATGAAACAAGATGTGTCTGCTTATGTGTCACACACCACATGGCCAGCTAGGGTTGTTAAATGTTACAATGACTTCACAGTGAATGCATTTGTATTGGTTGACAGCAAAGCTAAAGTTGCAAAATGCCTCAAAAACGCTGTGTGTGAACATAGCGCAAGTGGAGGAGGAACATTTTTGTTTTGGGTTAATTATTTTGGCTTAGATAAAAGTCATTAACCTGGAAAGGATGTTCCTTAACATATTTCCCAGCAAAATCCATTTTGGTTTCGTTTTATGTAGATTTTTGGGTGCACCTGTAAAAAGGGCGTGAAACTCGGACAACATTGTTTAGAGCTGTGACTCAGGAGAGAGAAATGCTTCCAGGGGCATTTGCCATGATGTTTCCGTGTCATTTGAGCAGTGTTTCCATCATTTTCAGATGTTTTTAGACCTATAAAAGGACCCCCAGGGGGGATCGCGGTAAAAATGCTCGGGTCTCCCATAGACTTACATTGGGCTTGTTGTTCTGTCCGAGTACCCAAGTATTCCAATTTGCTCGACCTGAGCAACGAGCACCCAAGCATTTTAGTGCTCGCTCATAACTATAAAACGTGTTTCAGAGGCAATTGCAAATTATACATTTCTGAGTTATGTTTAACGTTGGTTATATTATTTATAGATATTTAACATGAAGCTGCAACATGTTTAAATATTCTTTCTTTTTAATAAAATACACACGTGGTCAAGGTCAAAATTTTTGGTACCCCTCATTTAATGACTGGAAAACCCACAATGGTCACAGAAATAACATGAATCTGTCAAATGTAATAATAAATAAAAAAATCTATGAAAATGAACAAGTGAAAGTCAGACATTGCTTTTCAAGCATGCTGTGAGGGACATCTTCCATTCCTGAAATGTGCCCCCACCCTTGCATTCCCAAAGGCCATAAAAAGCCATGCAGTTTTTATCTTCAACTAAATCAAGAAGAAGCCTTTGAAGCTGGTAGCACCAAGGTGTGAAAACGTCTGCAGCTGCAAGCCAGCTGGCCCTTTTGTGTGACTAAACACAAGGCACAGCAAGGTTATGAGATATTGAATCTGGAAAATGACCTATAATAGAATGCAATATCTCTGAGCCTAGCCGAACAGATCATCCAAATTGGCGTTCCTTTTCCCCATACGCCCGTGTCCAGCAGCCTATTGTAGCACCATGCGCTATGGAGCTCTAAAGCTTAGCCACCCGGAATTACATACGATAGGCAAATTTGGACTTTATGCGCACATAAAATCCAGCCAAATCTAGCAGCACTGCTGCCATTCCATTCAGAGCTTCGGGTGGAACATTGTGGGCCATCCACAGTTTTAGACTGAAAATCCAACTCTCAGAGATGGGAGGAGAGAGGCTGTACAAGCCCAGTGGTGGGGCAGAGTGTGGGAGGAGCTACCAAGGAGATAACTGTCAGCTCCTCACTTGGAGCTCAGTTTGGTAGTTTTCTTTTGGCCGGAGGACCCGTTTTCAGACGGAGCTAGGAAAGCCTGTAACTAAGATCTGGACCTGTGATCCATCAGCGCCTCCCTGTGGTCACATGCTTCATAGCACAGTAATTACAACCTATCTATACCCTATCCTTTGTACTACATTCCTTACTGCATACGTATATTGTTCTGTAAATATATGCTTGTATATTTCTAGTGCGCCTTTTAATCTTGGGCTGCTCTGTTATCTCAATCCACGAATCCCCACGTCTGCACGCTTGGTTGGTTAAATGATACACTACCTGGGTGGGTTCCTGACCCGATATAAGCCTGCTGTTGGACGGGGCTTATTTCAAATGAGGAACTGGTGGCAGAATACCGTATTGTTTTAGTGAGGAACTCTGCCAGTGACGGCAGGGAGGTTTATATATATATTCCCAGCCTGGACTGTTGATATATATCCCCCCTCACTGGCAGTACCTCACTAACTCATACCTATAAGGGAAGCCTTTCTGGCGACTATTTGCCCTCGGTTCAGTTCCCTGACTGACCTGGGGCAAGTGGTGGTGCCAGAGAGTCGACCCTGCTAGGTCCTTCTCTCCCCTCCCCCGAGGTAATTGAAGTCGACTCACCCTTCCCCTGTGAGATCCCTCACAGATTGGTGGCAGCGCGGTGGGATCAAGATAATGGTGTGCATGGGATCCCTACTCTCAGACACTAAGGACTACCAGCTGTAGCTTTTGCTGCTGGAGTCTTAAGATCAGCTCAGCACTAGACAGTCCAAGTGCAAGTACTGTAGAGGTGTGGGTGCTCGGGTTGCTGCTGTGTCCGTGACCAAGGGCTGAAAAGACTGGCTGCAAGCACTCGAAGTCGGACAAAAATGATGGCCGCGGAGCTAGCCTGTAATGCGGAGAATGAGTATACTGGTTCCGAAGAAGGGGTGAACCAGGGGGGGCCCAACCCGGGCTCCCCAAGCATCTCGCCGCCAGTGCACTACCCTGCAGGAGAACGCCCTCCTACTGCGCTTCTCCCTGGACAGCTCAGATCAGAGGCCCTCTTTCAAGCTGCCCTGGCAAGTCTCGAAGTGGGGCGCGAGGAAGCCTACGCAGCCCTCCTGAAAGCAGCAGAACGTCAGGCAGAACGGGAGGCAGTGGAACGCCATCAGGCTGCAGAGCGACAGCATCAGCTGGAGCTGGCTCGACAGGGTCTCATACGGCCCATCATAGCACCTCCGGAACACAAGACAGTCAATGTCCGAGCCGAGGACTTCCCCTTGCTGGAGAAGGACAGAGACCTGTACTCCTTTCTGTGGGCCTTTGAGCGGACCTGCCGACAGCACCATGTGGCCTCGGATCAGTGGAACAAGTACCTGACCCCCCCGTTTGATGGGCAAGTCTCTGGAAGTTTTGGGGGACTTACCTGCCATGGAGGAACAGGACTTTGAGAGCATCAAACAGGCACTGATCCAGCAGTTCAACCTCACCCTGGAGTGTTACCGCAGGAAGTTCCAGAGCCTGCAAAAAGGCCCCAAGGAAATGTGGGCCGACCACATGCGGGCCCTTATGAGAGCTGCAGAGCACTGGACCAAGAGCCTGAAGCTCACCACTGGCCAGGAGATCCAGGAGGAATTTGTCACGGAACAATTCTTGTGGAACTGCCCAGAGAATCTTCAATAATACCTCCATGACCGGAAACTAAAAGGAGCCGCTGCTACAGCCGCCCTGGCAGATGACTATGCCAATAACTGGGCCACTGAAGCCAAGTGGGGCCGCCCACAGCACCTGGAGAGGGGGTAAGACTCAACCTGCCCCTGCTTCCCCAGTCCCAAGAATGCAAGGGTTGCCCCCCTCTGTTCCCCTCTCCAGGCCAAGGGTAGAACCCAGGAGGTGTCACCTCTGCAACCAACCCAGACACTTCAGGGCCATGTGTCCCCAGCACCACAAGGTCCCGTCCTCATCCCCAAAACCGGCCCCTTTCATGTGTGTGGGTGGTGGGAGGTCCCGTGACAATTACCAGCCCGTCACTGTAAACCACGCTGTTGCGATGGGACTGCGGGACACCGGCGCTGAGATAACCCTCGTGCGGCCTGAGATGGTATCCCCCCATGACTTGTTACCCAGAAAAACCCTCGCCGTCTCCGGGATTGGAGGCGTCGAACCGGCGCTGCCCATCATCAGGGTTCATCTGGACTGGGGCACCGGGAAGGAAATGAGGAAGGTGGGAGTGTTGGTGAATATTCCCGCGAGTGTTTTACTTCGGACAGATTTGAGTGGCTTGTGTCACAGTATGTGGCTACTGAGACCCCAAGTCCTGGTCCCCCACTGTGCTATGATTTGTCTACAGCTAATGATGTTGTAAGTGTGTTGCCTGTTCCCTCTGCATCAAGGGGGGAGGTGGGAGCTGAGAGTCACTCCTGTGCTGACAGGACAAATGCAGTGCGCATGCAGATGAGACAGAGCCAGAAGACACAGGAAGGTGTGAGAATGCCCACAGGTGTGATGAGACCGTGTGCTCTGGAGGGAGAGGTGGTGGGCAGGTAGCTGCAAGATCAGAACCAGAGTTGGTGGGAGGGGCTGCCATATGGATTGTAGGTCCCCTAGATGAGTTCAAACTGCTGGGTTCTGCGCAGCTGCAGGAAGGGCAACGTGCCAATGGAGTTGGGGCTGTCACTGGAGAGGTGGAGCTTCCAGGTAAGGCACCAGGGCAGGAGGTCCCCATGCCTGGGATGCCTGGAGACCAGGTTGGCCAACTGACTCGGCGACTTGTGTGGAAGTTGAGGGGAGGCAGGCACTACACAGGGTTACAGCGGTCGTGGACGCTGTTTACCAGGAGTGGGAGTGCTGGAGCCCAAGGAGCCTCACGGAGGTCCGACGGCCATCCAATTCCGACCAAGTGGTGGCTGAGCTGGAGGGAGGCCTGGAGGGGTCCTGAGGAACTGACAGAAGAAGTGGCAATTTCAGGCAGCGTTGGAAGCCAACGACAGCCTGAAGGCCTTTAAGGAGCAGGTGGTACAGCCTTTCACAGAGTCAGACCTCGAGCGGGTGGTCTGGGACCAGGGACGGCTGTATCGTGTGTCAGTTCAGCAAGAGTCACCAGAGGCGTGGCCTAGGGACCGACAGTTAGTGGTACCCTATCCGTTCCGGGCTGAGTTGTTGCGGATTGCACATGAGGTTCCAATGGCTGGACACTTAGGGATCACTAAGACTAAAGCCAGGCTAGCCCAGCATTTCTACTGGCCTACAATGGGGACAGATGTGGCTGCCTACTGTCGTTTGTGTAACACCTGTCAGAGAGTGGGGAAGGCGGGGTGGTGCCCCAAAGCCCCACTGGTGCCATTGCACATCATTGACGAGCCTTTCCAGAGGGTGGCTGTGGATCTCATTGGACCGCTGTCCGTTCCCAGCCACTCTGGGAAACGCTACATACTAACAGTAGTGGATTATGCCACCCGGTACCCGAAAGCCGTAGCCTTGTCATCCACTTGGGCCGACAAGGTGGCCACCGCTTTACTGGAGATTTTCTCCAGAGTGCGAATTTCCCCATGAAATGCTCAATGATCGAGGGACCCAGTTCATGTCGCATCTGGTGGAGTCTCTTACAAAGAGGCAAATACAGGTGTAACATCTGGGGCCAGCCCGTACCATCCGTAGGTTAATAGTCTGTGCGAGCGGTTCAATGGCATCCTCAAGCAGATGCTTAGGATGTTGGTTGACTCCCACAGAAGCGACTGGGAGAGGTACCTCGCTCACCTACAATATGCCTACCGGGAAGCTCCTCAGGCCTCAAAGGAGTTCGCCCCCTTTCGAGCCCCTGTATGGGCGCCTACCCAGTGACCCAGGTAGAGGACCTCGCTCATGCTCAGCTGGCACTTTTCTGGCTTGATGGTGAGACCTGCCCGGTGGATCTGCCTATGCACCTGCGTTAGATGCTTTAGGTGATCCTCCCATGAGGGACTGAAGATAGTAATATCGTCCAGGAACACAGCCGCGTACCCTTCAAGTCCCTGGCCAGGGTACTATAGTGTGGAACAAACCTCCTATAGTACCCAGCGGTCCCCAGGAAGGACATCACCTGTTTTTTGGTCCTGGGGGTGGGCTGGGATACGATGGCATCCACCTTCCCGGGTTCTGGCTTCTGAATCCTAGCCCAGCCCCTGACGGACCTCACTAAGAAAAAGCTGCCTCTCGCAGTAGACTGGTCAGTCGCCTGCGAGACCGTTTTTCAGGCGCTCAAGACTGCTCTCTCCAACTCCCCAGTACAAGCTGCTGACTTTGTGCGGCAGTTTGTAGTACAGACCAACGCAAGTGACTTTGGCCTCGGTGCCGTGCTCAGCAAAGGCAGCGCAACGGGCTAGGAGCATCCCATCCTGTACCTGAGCAGGAAGCTATTGCCGAGAGAGGTGGCCTGCTCTACGATGGAAAAGGAGTGCCTGGCAATTGTGTGAGCCCTGCAGCGTCTCCAGCCATACTTGTACGGGCATCCCTTCATCGTGGAGACGGACCATAACCCCTTAGCTGGTTGCACACGGTCTCCGAGATGAATGGGATGTTGCTGCGGTGGAGCCTGGCTGCTCCAGCAGTACCACTTCTCTATTCCCCACAAAAGGGGCTGCGACCATGGCAACGCTGACGGGCTATCTCGGCAAGGAGAGATTGCGGGAGTGCGCTCGGGGGAACACAGGAATGTGATGCCACCTAGCGCCCTCTAAAGTGGGGAGGTGAGAGGGAGAATCCATTTTGGATTTGTAAGTTCAGGACATTTCCACTCCAGAAGTGTGCCCCCACCCTTGCATTCCCCAAAGCCATGAAAAGCCATGCAGTGTTTATCTTTAACTAAAAACCAAGAACAAGCCTTTGAAGCTGATAACACCAAGGTTTGAAAACTTCTGCACCTGCAAGCCAGCTGGCCCTTTTGTGTGACTAAACACAAGGCACAGCAAGGCTATGAGATATTGAATCTGTAAAATGACCTATAATAACAGAATGCAATATCTCTGAGCCTAGCTGAGCACATCATTCAAATCGGCGTTCCTTCCCCCATACGTCAGTGCCCAGCAGCCAATTGTAGCACACTGCGCTATGGAGTTATAAAGCTTAGCCACCCGGAATTACATATGATAGGCAAACTTGGACTTTAAGCGCAGATAAAATCCAGCCAAATCCAGTGACACTGTTGCCATTCCATTCAGAGCTTCGGGCGGAAAGTTGTGGGCCATCCATAGTTTTAGACTGAAAATCCAACTCTCAGAGATGGGAGGAGAGAGGCTGCACAGGCCCTGGGGTGGGCGCAGAGTGTGGGTGGAGCGGCCAAGGAGATAAGTGTCAGCTCTTCACTTGGAGCTCAGTTTGGTAGTTTTCTTTTGGCAGGAGGACCCGTTTTCAGACGGAGCTAGGAAAGCCTGTAAGATTTGGACCTGTGATCCATCAGCACCTCCCTGTGGTCACATGCTACATAACATGGTAATTGCAACCTATCTATACCCTATCCTTTGTACTACACTCCTGACTGCATACCTGTATATTGTTCTGTAAATATATGCTTGTATATTTCTAGTGCGCTTTTAGGCGATTAAATATAAAATTAATCTTGGGCTGCTCTGTTATCTCAATCCACGAATCCCCATGTCCGCACGCTCGGTTGGTTATATGATACGCTACCCGGGTGGGTTCCTGACCTGATATAAGCCTGCTGTCAGACGGGGCTTATTTCAAATGAGGAACTGGTGGCAGAATACCATATTGTTTTAGTGAGGAACTCTGGCAGTGATGGCTGGGAGGTTTATATATATGTCCCCAGCCTGGACTGGTGATCTATATCCCCCTCATTTGGAGCACCTCTCTAACTCGTACATATAATGGAAGCCTTTCTGACAACTATTTGCCACTGGGGCAAGTGGTGGCGCCAGAGAGCCAACCACTGCTAGGTCCTTCTCTCTCTTCCTCGAGGTGAGTGATGGTGACTTACCCTTCCCCTGTGAGATCCCTCACAGATACTTCCACAGAATATAAAAAAAAATAAAACTAATGAAATAGGCCTGGACTGAAATGATGATACCTTTAACTTAATATTTTGTTGCACAACCTTTTGAGGCCATCACTGCAATCAAACAATTCCTGTAACTGTCAATGAGACTTCTGCACCTCTCGACAGGTATTTTGGCCCACTCCTCAAGCGCAAACTGCTCTAGTTGTCTCATGTTTGAAGGTTGTCTTTTCCAGACGGCATGTTTTAGCTCTTTCCAAAGATGCTCAATAGGATTTAGGTCAAGGCTCATGGAAGGCCACTTCAGAATAGTCCAATGTTTTCCTCTTAGCCATTCTTGAGTGTTTTTAGCTGGATCATTATCCTGTTGCAAGACCCATGACCTGCGACTGAGAGCAAGCTTTCTGATACTGGGCAGCACATTTCTCTCTAGAATCCCCTGATAGTCTCACAGTAGGGACAGTGTGCTTTTCTTGATATGCTTCATTTTTCCATCTGTGAACAAGAGCTGATGTGCCCTGCCAAAAAGTTCTATTTTTGTCTCATCTGTCCTTAGAACATTTTCCCAGAAGCTTTGTGGCTTGTCAACATGTAGTTTGGCAAATTCCAGTCTGGCTTTTTTATGATTTTTTTTTCAACAATGGTGTCCTCCTTGGTCATCTCCATGAAGTCCACTTTGGCTCATACAAACAACAGATGGTGCGATCTGACAATGATGTTACTTGAGCTTTACATTCACCTTTAATCTGTTTAGAAGTTTTTCTGGGCTCTTGTATTACCATTCATAATATCTGTCTCTTTGATTTGTCATCAATTATCCTGCGGCCACGTCCAGGAAGGTTGGCTGCAGTGCCATAGAGCTTAAATGTATTATTATTATTATTTATTATTATAGCGCCATTTATTCCATGGCGCTTTACATGTGAGGAGGGGTATACATAATAAATACAAGTACAGTAATCTTAAACAATACAAGTCACAACTGGTACAGGAGGAGAGAGGACCCTGCCCGCGAGGGCTAACAATCTACAAGGGATGGGTGAGGATACAGTAGGTGAGAGTAGAGCTGGTCGTGCAGCAGTTTGGTGGATTGGTGGTTACTGCTGTTGTAGGCTTGTCAGAAAAGGTAGTTCTTCAGGTTCTTTTTGAAGGTTTCCATGGTAGGCGAGAGTCTAATATGTTGTGGTAGAGAGTTCCAGAGTAGGGGGGATGCACGGTAGAAATCTTGTATGCGATTGTGGGAAGAGGAGATAAGAGGGGAGTAGAGAAGGAGATCTTGTGAGGATCGAAGGATGCGTGCAGGTAAGTATCGGGAGACGAGGTCACAGATGTACAAAGGACACAGGTTGTGGATGGCTTTGTATGTCATGGTTAGGGTTTTGAACTGGAGTCTTAGGGTAATGGGGACGAAGTGCAGCGATTGACAGAGGGGAGAGGCCAGGGAATACCGGGGGGACAAGTGGATTAGTCAGGCAGCAGAGTTTAGAATAGATTGGAGGGGTGCGAGAGTGCTAGAGGGGAGGCCACAGAGCAGGAGATTGCAGTAGTCAAGGCAGGAGATGATGAGGGCATGGACTAGGGTTTTTGCAGATTCTTGGTTGAGGAAAGTATGGATCCGTGAAATATTTTTGAGTTGAAGTCAGCAGGAAGTAGAAAGGGCTTGTATATGTGGTTTGAAAGAGAGATCAGTGTCAAGGATAACCCGAGGCAGCGAGCTTGTGGGACTGGGAAGAGTGGGCTGCCGTTTAATGGATAATATGTGCAACTGTAGTCACAGGAACATCAATCTGCTTTGAGATGGTCTTATAACTTTTACCTTTAACATGTTTGTCTATAGTTTTCTTTCTAATTATTATTATTTATTTATATAGCACCATTAATTCCATGGTGCTGTACATGAGACGGGGTTACATCAAAATACAAATATCACTTACAGTACACAAACTAACAATGACAGACTGGTACAGAGGGAAGAGGACCCTGTCCTTGCTGGCTTACATTCTACAGGATTATGGGGAAGGAGACAGTAGGTCGGTGGTTGCAGTACCTCTGATGGTGTTGAGGTGGTCGCGTGGTCATTACAGGTTGTAAGCTTTTTTTAAAAATATAGATTTTCAGGTTCCGTCTGAAGCATCCAAATGTCGTGGATAACCGGATGTGTTGGGGCACAGAATTCCAGAGGATGGGGGATATTCGGGAGAAATCTTGGAGGCAAGTGGGTGAGGAGTGAATAAGCTTGGAGGAGAGAAGGAGGTCTTGGGAGGACCAGAGATTACGTGAGTGAAGATATTGAGAGATTGGTTTGGAGATGCACAGAGAAGAAAGGTTATGGATGGCTTTGTAGGTCAGTGTTAGTAGTTTAAACTGGATACGCTGGGAAATTGGGAGCCAGTGAAGGGATTTGCAAAGAGGACAAGTGTAGCGAGGACAGAGATTAATTAGTCGGGCAGCAGAGTTAAGGACGGACTGGAGGGGTGTGAGAGTATTAGAAGGTAGGCCACAGAGGAGGATGTTGCAGTAGTTGAGGCGGGAGATGATTAGGGCATGCACAAACATTTTGGTAGAGGGTTAAGGAAAGGACGGATTGTGGAAATATTTTTTTAGCTGGAGGTGACAGGAGATGGCGAGAACTTGGATGTGCGGCTTGAAAGACAGGGCTAGTCTCCTGAGACAACTCTTTCCTTTGCTTCCTCTGGTCCATGTTGAGTGTGATACACACCATATCACCAAACAGCACAGTGAGTATCTGTAGCCTTCTATACAGGCCCACTCACTGATTCCAAGATTGTAGACACCTGTGATGCTAATTAGAGGACACACCTTGATTTAACATGTCCCTTTTGTCACATTATTTTCAGGGGTACCATCATTTCTGACCAGGCCTATTTCATGAGTTATTAAACACACAATAGGCCCCAAAAAATAAAAATGGGTATTAACTCAAAAGAACTTAAAAGACAACGATTGGTTAAAATTAATCACCACTAAAAAGTATAACCCATAAAAATATTTTATTGTAATTTAAAGTTTTAAAATAATTTTTTACAGTGCATCAATACTACTGGGCATTATACAAAGAGAGGGGACCAACATCATACATAGTATTCAGTAGTGTTTTTAAGCTTAAAAACACTACTGAATACTATGTATGATGTTGGTCCCCTCACTTTGTATAATGCCCAGTATCATTGATGCATTGTAAAAAATTCTTTTAAATATTTAAATTATAATAAAATATTTTTATGTGTTATCCTTTTAGTGGTTATTATTTTTAACCAATCGTCTTCTATTTCATGAGTTTTATTTTTATTTAAATTCTGTAGAAGCATGGTTGAAAAGCAATGTCTGACTTTCATTTGTTCATTTTCATAGACTTTTGATTTATTATTACTTTTGTCAGATTCAAGTATTTCTGTGACCATTGTGGGTTTTTCTGTCAATAAACAAGGGGTAGCAACAATTTTGACCACGTGTGTATGGAAAAATCTCGATCGCCATCTCTATACAAAAATGTCTTCATTCTTTCTGTGTTGGGTATTGTATTTATTGTTTATACATTGAAGTACAGAAATAATGACATATGTAGCAGGGATAGATTCCTAAAGGGTAACTCGGATAAGAGCTGCAGTTGGTATCAAAAGTGAGTGCTTCGGAATAAACCATGTAATTTTTAACAGTTGTATGGCAACAGGATTACTGAGCACTAGAGATGAGCGACTTTGCCACAGGGAGGGTCGAGTTGGGTTTCGTGAAACCCGACTTTCTCAAAAGTCGAGTCGAATGAAATCGGCCGACTATCGGGAAAAGTCGGAGGTCCGACTGAAACACGAAACCCAATGAAAGTCAATGGGGAAGCAAAGTCGGCAGGGAGTGGAGGATAGTAAACACACCTACAGTGCCCATTTCAATGCCAACGACATCAATTCTTATTATTATTTAAGCTTGTCAACCTTAATTTACTTTATATTAATAGCATTCAAAACTGGGGGTTATTTGGCTACAGTTGTGGGGGGGTTAGGGCTGGCTCCAGGTTTTCGTGTGCCCCGGGCGAAAGAGTGTCAGTGGGCCCCTTTAACACATACCACAATTCATGATGCTCCGATACGGCACAAAAATATAGGTATAGTACAATGACAAATATTTCACTTCTTACATTACATGACTGATATCTATTTTAAATTCTACAATAGCTCAAAAACCGGACAGTATATTCCTCCATACAGTATTATGGCCACCACATAGTGCGCCATACAGAATAATGAGCCTCATATATTGCTCCATACAGAATAATTGGTCCCATATAATGTTCCATACAGTATATGATGATCTCCACATAATGCTACAGTATATGATGGCCCCCATATAATGTGCCATACAGTATAGAACGGTCCCCATATGGCATAGAGTATAATGAGCCACACATATTGCTCCATACAGTATGAGTCGCATATAAAGCTCCATACAGTATATGATGGGCCCCATATATTGCTCCATACAGAATGGGCTCCATATAATGCTCCATACAGAATAGGCCCCATATGTGCTCATATGATGCTCCATACCCTATATGATGCCCCATAAATAATGAACCCCATATGATGCTCCAGTATGTGATGGGCCCCATGGATGATGCTCCAGTGTATGATGGGCCTATATAATGCTCCATATATAATGGGCCCAATATGATGCTCCTGTGAATAATGGGTCCCGTATATGATGCTCCAGTGTATGATGGGCCCCATTTATAATGCTCCAGTGTATGATGGGCCCCATGGATGATGCTCCAGTGTACAGTCATGGACAAGTTTTGAAAATGACACAAATATTATTTTTTACAAAGTCTACTGCTTCACTTTTTCTAATGGCAATTTGCATATACTCCAGAATGTTATAAAGAGTGATCAGCTTAACAGCAATTACTTGCAAAGTCAATATTTGGCTAGAAAATGAACTTTATCCCCCAAAACACATTTCAACATCATTGCAGCCCTGCCTTAAAAGCTAACCTCTTTTCAGTGATTGCTCCATTAACACAGGTGTGGGTGTTGATGAGGACATGGCTGGAGATCAATCTGTCATGATTAAGTAAGAATGACACCACTGGACACTTTAAAAGGAGGCTGGTGCTTGGCATCATTGTTTCTCTTCTGTTAACCATGGTTATCTCTAAAGAAACAGGTGCAGTCATCATTGCAATGCACAAAAATGGCCTAACAGGGAAGATTATCGCAGCTAGAAAGATTGCACCTCAGTCAACAATCTATCGCATCATCAAGAACTTCAAGGAGAGAGGTTCCAATGTTGCCAAAAAGGCTCCAGGGCGCCCAAGAAAGACCAGCAAGCGCCAGGACCGTCTCTTAAAAGTGTTTCAGCTGCGGGATCAGGCTACCAGCAGTGCAGAGCTTGCTCAGGAATGGCAGCAGGCAGGTGTGAGTGCATCTGCACGCACTGTGAGGCGAAGACTTTTGGAGCAAGGCCTGGTCTCAAGGAGGGCAGCAAAGAAGCCACTTCTCTCCAAAAAAAACATCATGGACAGACTGATATTCTGCAAAAGGTACAGGCAGTGGACTGCTGAGGACTGGGGTAAAGTTATTTTCTCTGATGAATCCCCTTTTCGATTGGGACATCAGGAAAACGCCTCATTCGGAGAAGACAAGGTGAGCGCTACCACCAGTCTTGTCTCATGCCAACTGTTAAGCATCCTGAAACCATTCATGTGTGGGGTTGCTTCTCAGCCAAGGGAATCGGCTCTCTCACAGTCTTGCCTAAAAACACAGCCATGAATAAAGAATGGTACCAGAATGTCCTCCAAGAGCAACTTCTCCCAACCCTCCAAGAGCAGTTTGGCGATCAACAATGCCTTTTCCAGCATGATGGAGCACCTTGCCATAAAGAAAAGGTGATAACTAAATGGCTCAGGGAACAAAACATAGAGATTTTGGGTCCATGGCCTGGAAACTCCCCAGATCTTAATCCCATTGAGAACTTGTGGTCAATCATCAAGAGACGGGTGGACAAACAAAAACCTAAAAATTCTGACAAAATGAAAGCATTGATTGTGCAAGAATGGACTGCTATCAGTCAGGATTTGGTCCAGAAGTTGATTGAGAGCATGCCAGGGAGAATTGCAGAGGTCCTGAAGAAGAAGGGTCAACACTGCAAATATTGACTTGCTGCATTAACTCATTCTAACTGTCAATATAAGCTTTTGTTACTCATATGTTTGCAATTATATTTCTGTCTGTGATAAAAACATCTGTCAAACACACATAAAAACCAGAGGGCAGCAGATCATGTGAAAATATAATATTTGTGTCATTCTCAAAACTTTTGGCCATGACTGTATGATGGGCCTATATAATGCTCCATATATAATGGGCCCCATATGATGCTCCAGTATATGATGGGCCCATGGATGATGCTCCAGTGTATAATGGGCCCCGTATATGACGCTCCAGTGTATGATGGGCCACATTTATAATGCTCCAGTGTATAATGGGCCCCATGGATGATGCTCCAGTGTATGATGGACCCCATTTATAATGCTCCAGTGTATGATGGGCCCCTGTTGTGAATGGACTTGAAATGAGTTCTGAGCAGAGGCTCCCTCTGGTGGTTACAAGCGGTACTGGACTGTCCAGTGAAGATTGTGAGGAGTGGGAATCAGGTGTTACTGACTGGTCTTATATAAGGGAGTCGCCTTCCCATCAGGGTTGCCGGTGATCAATTGTTCTGGTCTCAATCCTTGAGTTCTGTTTCCTTTGTAGCCTGCTGTGTCGTGTCTGCATCTCCTGCTAACAGATAAGACATTTTCTTCTTTTTGTTTTTGTGCTTGATTTTTGCATTTTGTCCTGCACTTCTGTGGGGGCCTTCAGGGTCCCCTCCGGGGGCTTTTGCCCTCTCAGTTTAGTTCAGCCACTGATGTTTGTACTTTTGCTTTTTCCAGTTTTTTCAGTGGCTGCTGTTTTGATTTTGTTACACCAGAGAACTAATTTAGGTGGTAGAGGTCGTGTGATCTCAGGTGATTTTGAAATTAGTAGAGTTGGTGCTTTTAAGGTTTTTTTGGGATTGCAGTAAGTGCCCTTCCTATCCTTTTCTATTTAGGTAGTTTGGGCCCCAACGTTTGCTCATACTATTTTCTGTCTGTGTCAGTATTTCATCTTGTCTAACCGCCATTACATGTTTGGGGGCTTCCTATGTTCTTTGGGGATCTGCTCCGGGGCAGATAGCTTTCCTCTTTCTATCTTTAGGTGTAGTTAGTTTCTCAGGCTGTGACGAGGCGTCTAGGACCAACGTAGGAACGCTCCACGGCTGCCTCTAGTTGTGGTGGTTAGTCAGGGTACTGCAATCTCATAGATTCCAACTTCTCTGGTGTATTGCCTTTTTTACCTGCACTCCTCAGCTACCGTAACATAACAGTATCACCGGCCTAAAAATTGAAAATTGTATGGTACTCACAGAAGGGAAAAAATATTGTGAAAGAAAAAAGGTTGTCAGAGTTGTCAGAGATATTTTTCTGTGTGTTGCATTTTTTTTCCCTCTGTATCTCTGGGTGCTGGGGAGGATTTTTTTTTTTTTCTCTCAATGGAGTTTGCACAGTTGTCTGGCCGTGTGGATCAGCTTGCCACTGAGGTTCGGAGTATTGCTGCCTATCTTGCTAGGTTGCCTGTTGTGGAACCTAGGATTCCCATGCCAGATTTGTTTTTAGGGGATCGAGCTAAGTTTCAGAATTTCAAAAATAATTGTAAATTGTTTTTTGCCTTAAAATCTAAGTCCTCAGGGAACGCAGCGCAGCAGGTTCAAATTGTCATCTCTCTCCTGCGCGGCGATCCTCAGGATTGGGCTTTTTCCCTGACACCTGGGGATCCTGTTTTGAGTGATGTTGATGCATTTTTTCAGGCTTTGGGGTTATTGTACGATGAGCCTAATGTCACTGATCAAGCTGAAAAAGCCTTGTTGGCATTAAATCAGGGTCTTGATGACGCTGAGTTATACTGTCAGAGATTCCGTAGGTGGGCAGTCCTGACCAAGTGGAATGACGACGCTTTGGCGGCTCTTTTTCGGAAGGGTCTGTCAGATAATGTAAAGGATGTTATGGTGGGATTCTCTGTCCCCTCTGGTCTCAATGATTCTATATCATTAGCGATTCAAATTGACAGACGTTTGCGTGAGCGGAGAAGTATGCGTGGATGGTGTTGCCTTGTGAACCTGCTTCTGAACCCATGCAGTGTGATAGAGTGGTGTCTGGGGCACAGCGTCATGAGTTTCGAAAGCGCAATGGGTTATGTTTCTACTGTGGTGATGCCTCTCATGCTATTTCAGTCTGCCCTAAGCGGGGAAGACGTTTTGCACGCTCAGTTGTCTTGGGTAGTGTTCAGACTAAGTTTTTATTAACTGTCACTCTGATATGCTCTCTGTCCTCATTTTCTGCTCAGGCTTTCGTTGATTCTGGAGCAGCTATTAACCTGATGGATTATGATTTTGCTAAACGTTGTGGGTTTCCCTTGATACCCTACAGAAGTCTATTCCCCTACTGGGGATTGATTCTACCCCTTTGGCTGAGAATAAACCTCAGTTCTCTACTCAGGTGATAATGAGGGTTGAACCTGATCATCTGGAGTGCTGTAAATTTTTGGTTCTGTATAATCTGCATGATATTATCGTACTGGGCTTCCCTTGGTTGCAGTCTCATAATCCTGTTTTGGATTGGAAATCTGTGTCTGTAACCAGTTGGGGCTGCCAATGTGTTAATACCAACACTCCTGTTTTTTCTGCCTCCCCCCAGGCTCAGGATGTTCCTGACTTTTTGATTGATTTTTCTGATGTGTTTAGCGAAAGTAAATCTGCATCCTTGCCTCCCCATAGGAGCTATGACTGCGCTATTGAATTAGTGCCTGGTAGTAAATTCCCTAAAGGTCGCCTTTTTAACTTGTCTGTACCTGAACATGACGCTATGCGGTCTTATATCAAGGAATCATTGGAGAAGGGTCATATCAGACCATCCTCTTCACCTTAGGTGCCGGTTTTTTCTTTGTGGCCAAAAAGGATGGTTCATTAAGGCCGTGTATTGATTATCATCTTTTGAACAATATTACTGTAAAATATCAATACCCGTTACCTTTGATTTCTGACCTGTTTTCCAGGGTGAAAAACGCTACTTGGTTTACCAAGCTTGACCTCAGGGGGGCATATAACCTTATTCGCATTAAGCACGGGGATGAATGGAAGACGGCATTCAATACCCCTGAGGGGCATTTTGAGTACCTTGTGATGCCCTTTGGGCTCACTAATGCTCCTTCTGTCTTCCAATCCTTCATGAATGACATTTTCAGGGATTTTGTGGATAAATTTCTGATTGTTTATTTGGATGATATCTTGATTTTTTCTAATGACTGGGACTCTCATGTGAAACATGTTCGAACTGTATTCCAGATTTTGAGAGAGAATGCTCTGTATGTGAAGGGATCAAAGTGTCTTTTTGGCGTAGAGGATCTCATTTCTGGGATTCATTTTGTCCCCATCTGTTATTGAAATGGACCCGGTCAAGGTTCAGGCCATCTGTGATTGGGTCCAACCTACTTCATTAAAGGCTCTTCAAAGATTTTTGGGTTTTGCCAATTTTTATCGTAAATTTATTGGTAATTTCTCGGTTATTGTTAAACCATTGACTGATTTGACCAGAAAGGGTTCTGATGTGGTGAATTGGCCTCCTGAGGCAGTCTCTGCATTTCAGGAACTTAAGCAGAGATTCACTTCTGCTCCTGTTCTACGGCAGCCTGATGTTTCTCTGCCATTTCAGGTGGAAGTTGATGCCTCTGAAATTGGGGCAGGTGCCGTTTTGTCCCAAAAAGATCCAGAGACCTCTAAAAGTAACCCTTGTGCCTTTTTCTCTCGAAAATTTTCTCCTACTGAACGTAATTATGACGTGGGTAATCGGGAGTTACTGGCCATGAAGTGGGCTTTTGAAGAGTGGAGACATTGGCTGGAGGGAGCCAAACATCAGGTGGTGGTCCTTACGGACCATAAGAATCTGGTTTATCTGGAATCTGCCAAGCGACTCAATCCTAGACAGGCCAGGTGGGCCTTGTTTTTCACACGTTTTAATTTTGTGGTTTCCTTTCTTCCTGGCACTAAGAATGTTAAGGCGGATGCCCTCTCGAGGAGTTTCCTTGCAGACTCTCCTGAGTTATCTGATCCTTCTGTTATTTTGAAAGAGGGTGTAGTTCTTTCCGCCATCTCACCCAATTTGAGACTTGCTCTGGAGGGGTGTCAGGAGGATAGGCCCGAGCGCTGCCCTGTTGGAAAATTGTTTGTCCCGGACCAGTGGAAAAAGAGTGTGATGTCTGAGATTCATTGTTCCGCGTTGGCTGGGCATCCCGGAATTTTTGGTACCAGAGACTTGGTTAGTCGGTCCTTTTGGTGGCCTACCTTGTCTCGTGATGTCAGGGAATTTGTGCAGTCCTGCGGGACTTGCTCTCGTTCCAAGCCTTGCTCTCGCTCTAGTGGTTTGTTGATGCCATTGCCTGTGCCCAAGAGACCATGGACCCATATCTCTATGGATTTCATTTCCGACCTCCCTGTTTCTCAGAGAATGACCGTCATCTGGGTGATTTGTGATAGGTTTTCCAAGATGATACATCTTGTGCCATTACCTAAGTTGCCTTCCTCCTCTGAATTGGTGCCTTTGTTCCTTCAGCACGTGGTTCGTTTACACGGCATTCCTGAGAACATTGTGTCTGACAGAGGAGTCCAGTTTGTTTCCAGATTTTGGAGGACCTTTTGTTCTAAACTTGGTGTTCAATTGTCTTTCTCCTCGGCGTTTCATCCTCAGACCAATGGACAAACTGAGAGAACAAACCAGACATTGGAGACTTATCTAAGATGCTTTGTGTCTGCTGATCAGGATGACTGGGTCTCTTTTTTGCCTTTGGCTGAGTTTGCTCTTAATAATAGGGCTAGCTCTGCCACTTTGATGTCTCCATTTTTCTGTAATTCTGGGTTTCACCCTCGATTTTCTTCAGGACAGACGGAGGCTTCTGCATATGCATACGACTGGAGTCTACGGGTGAGCGACGGATGTACGAGCGCAGTCTTCACACCTTATGGAGCAGGGCTGTTAACTCTGGATAATTATTTAGGAAGCACAGCACCACCAGGTTCAAGGTGTGAGCCAGGCAAGGTATGTGTCTGAGTTTTGCCAGGGCTATGGCCGCCACAAAATTACAGCCGTTATCACTGACTACCTTGCCTGGTGCAAGATGTAGACTGCCCAGCCATGACTCAGTTTCTCGCTGCAAGAAGTCGGCCAGTACCTCCGCGGTGTGTATGTTGTCACCCAAAGATATCATCTTTAAAACAGCCTGCTGACGCTTACCACTAGCTGTTCGATAGTGGGACACCTCGTGTGCAACACTGGCAGCTGCGGATGGAGTGCTCGTGCGACTGAGCTCTGTCGACGAGCTTTCGCTTCTGGAGGAGGGTCAAATGCCTACAGACAACTGTTGCCTATACCGTGGGCTAGGCAGCACTGTCCCACCGCTGCTGTCCCCTGTTGACCCTGCATCCACCACATTTACCCAGTTCGCAGTGATGGACAGACACGTAAAGGCCCTGGCCATGCCGACTGTTCCATGCATCTGTTGTGATGTGCACCTTTCCACTCACTGATTGTTTCAGTGCATGGACAATGTGGTCTTTCACATGCAGGTGGAGGGCAGGGATGGCTTTTCTAGAAAATAACTGCCGACTGGGTAGGTCATAGTGTGGGACAGCGTAGGCCATGAGCTCTCGGAACGCTGCGCTTTCAACCAAAAGGAAGGGCATCATCTCTAATGAGATAAGTTTGGCTATGTAGGCGTTCAAAGCCAGTGTACGCGGATGAGAGGATGAGTACTTTCTTGTCCTACTCAGAGTATCTGCCAGGGTGAGCTGGACTTGAGAGCTGCATATGGGGGAACTAGCGGTGGACATGACGGACTGAGAGGGGGTTGGTGATGGTGATGGTGGTGGTGATGGCCTAGATTCAGTCTTTCGTTGCAAAAACATTGTGATTCCCTGACTGCTTTGGCCTTGCAATGACACCTCAACATTTCTTGCTGGTGGTGTGCTAACCGGTGGGATAACAGAGGGGAAAGCGATGTAGCATTGCTGGCTACCTTCAGTCGGAGCAGGTGCACATGTGCTACCTGAGGTTTTGTAGTCCGTCCACGCTTGCAAGTGCATGGTGATTAAATGGCTAAGCATGCAACTGGTATTCAAATTTCGGAGATTTTTCCCTCGGCTAAAGGTCCTTCCGCACTTCTTACAGATAACCTTTGCCTCATCCATAGGATTTTGGTCAAAAAAGTGCCACACTGCACTCTTCCTACTATGGGATAAATTTTCAGGGCTTGCACGCTGTGCTAATTTGACCGTCTGGCCAAGCTGTCCTGCAACTCTTTTTGTTTTTTTAACATGTTTTTGGACTGCTACGAGCCTGCCAGATAACCGCTGCTGCGATGTCGATGCCTGCTGAGGATCTTTTCTCTCTTCTGAGCTATTGCCAGCAGCACCCTCTTCCCCCCAATGGATGCCAATCCGGGTCAACAACTGGGTCATCCATCACCTCCTCTTCAATTTCATCTGCACCTTCCTCTGTGTCACCGTGTAATGTGGTATAGTATGCGGGAAGGGGCACCTGAGTTTCATCAGGGTCAGTTTCTGGCTCAGTAGACTGCGAGGGCAATATAGTGCTCTGGGTGAATGTACCAGCAGAATCATCTAGCAGTGGCTGTGCATCAGTGCACTCCATGTCAGATTCATCTTGGACTGGGGAATTCAGGATTTGACTTGATAACCCAGGCATGGTATGTGAAAAAAGCTCCATGGAGTAATCTGAAGTGTGGCCTGCCGCATCCTTCACTTTTGGTGGGGGTGAAGGACACAAGGAAAGGTGTTGTTCCTAACCAGGAGCCTGCACTGACAACTCAGTGCTTGCATTTTTTTGAAACTTCAGAAGAGGAGGCGATAGAGCTGGAGGCTGCTTTGGCAATGTAAGCCAAAACCTGTTCCTGATGCTCCGGCTTTAAAAGCGGTTTACCTACTCCCAGAAAAGGGAGCCTTCCAGGCCTTCTGGAGCCAGACGGTGACGCAGGATCAACACCTCCTGCCTTAGGTGCTATGGTGCTTTTGGCACTACCAGCAGATGCACCACCACCACCATCAGTACCAGCTGGCCCCCCACGCCCATGTTCACGGCCTCTTCCACCATACTTCCTCATGTTTGTGAAAATCTACCAAAAATACCAGTCGATATATTGTACTGTGTCAGAAGCGTACAACTGTATACGGTGAAGGGGAAAATTGTAAATCTCCGTATATATTTCCGGAGTCAGACACAGATGCTCACAGGCTCAGTATGGATTAGACAAGAATATAAAAAGCAGAAAAAGCGTACTGTATCACAAGCGTACAGCTGTATACAGTCTAGGGGTAATTGTAAATCTCCGTATATATTTCTGGAGTCACACACAGATAGTCAGCATGTATTTGTCCGTGATACCAGCCGGTACACGGTAGTGTGTGAGGAGCGTACAGCTCTATACGGTGTGGGAAAAAATGAACGCTCGGTAACTGTGCAGAAAAAAAGAATAAAAAATTAGTGCTGTGTAAAAAGCAGTCTGCACCGCAGTGTACACACAACAATACAGCTAGCAGGCAGCCTATTAACCAGCGCTGCTGCACACAAGAAAATCCTCCGCTGTCACTGGCAGGCAGCCTAATAACCAGCGCTGCTGCACACAAGAAAATCCTCCCCTGTTACTGCACACTAACTGTACAGCACAATTGCTATCAGCACAAGCACATAAGAACTTCTGTTTCCAGCCCTAAATCTCTCCCTACTGATAAACAGCGTCAGCAACCTCTCCCTACTGTTAAGATCGGCAGAAGTAAAATGGCGGCCGGCGGTCAGGGCTTTCATAGCCACTATGACGCCCCCCAAAGCAAGCCAATCACTGCAATGCCCTTCTCTAAGATGGTGGTGACCGCTGCCCATGTCATCTCATTGCCCACAGTGTACGTCCTTGCTCATTGGCTGAAAAAATGCGCCTGCATGCATTATGGGAAAACCGACTTTGGCACTCGGGTTGATGACCTCATGGCCGACTTCACGTTATGGTCGGTTTCAATCGGCGACTTTTGAATCTGACCGACCTGTTTCGCTCAACTCTACTGAGCACATCTACAGTTTATGCTTCTCTATAATTCATCTTGGTCACAATCTCTACTGCAGTCAGGAATACTTACCATGGAAAGCCATGCCGCGGACTGATAAAGCTTTTGTCATGTTATGCATCCCAGCTGCCTGCTCAGCTGACAATTGGCTGATGTTCAAAAGTCAAGATAGGAAAAAATGTTTCACACTTTGGCTGGCAAAAAGGTTCTACTGGGACTTTGAAATATCAAGGCAGCCTGCAGAGAGAGATAATAAATTGTATTAACCAGACAGAAGCCATATAATCTGAGCCTATGAGGCTAGAAACTTACGGTAATATAAATAGGCGAGCATTGAAGCTCTCTGAGCATTAGATAAGGAGTTATTAACTTACTAAAAATATGACCAACTGCATCTATTACAGCATTTTCAGATAGTTTTTTTTATTTCTAAAAAAGAAATACAAAAATGAGCTCTCACCGAATATTCTATATAACTTTTCTGACTAATTTCTAAAGTTGGAGAACACAGTATTTTTCATCTGGTGAAAGGTAAAACTTCACAGACAATGTGTCTGGGCACAATATTTGGTGAATTAGCTAGATATATGTCAAAGTAGTGCCCTTTTGGTCCGTTTTTACATTTTTTATTTAACGGCAAATGTAGGGCAGGAGGTATATAGTTGTATCAATATGGGAAATCTTTAGCTGATTATTGCGATCTATGTGGTCAGTGAGTATAATTGTTATTTTTTTTAGGAGGAAACAAGCGGATTGAGAAGGGCTTGTCTGAGTAGTGGACAACCCCTGTAACAAAACCCTTAAGGCCGGAGTCACACTAGCGATGAATACGGACGAATGCTATGCGATAAAACATCACATAGCACTCGGACCAGTATTAAGCTGGTTTCACACTTGCGGATGGAGATGCTGCGGAGGGCTGCGTACTTCCTCCGTGAAGCTCCGCTCACCGCCGCACCTCCTCCGGTCAGCTCCGCCTATGTCTGCATGCGTTCTGCATGCGGCCTGAGTACCTATATTTAACATAGGTACGCAAGGCCATGCGGATGCCCCCACAAGCGTCATTTTGACGATGCGGCGACCGCAACAAAATGCAACATGTTGCGTTTGGTGCAGGTCACCGCACCGTCAAAACGACGCATGCAGGGGCATCCGTATACATCCGCATGGCCCTGCATACCCATGTTAAATATAGGTACTCAGGCCATATGCAGAACGCATGCAGACATAGGCAGAGCTGACCGGAGGAGGTGCGGTGGTGGGCGGAGCTTCATGGAGGAAGAACGCAGCCCTCCGCAGCACCTCCATCCGCAAGTATGAAACCAGCCTTAATCTATGGGGCAGCTCGCATCACTGTTTTTTTTCTTGGCAGTATTCTACGTGCGAGTGAAATCGCAGCATGCTGCGTTTGTCACAGACACTCGGCCGAGTCTCGGCGCATTCGCACCCATATAAGTCTATGAGTGCAAGTGACACAGCGCACATCACTCGGATATCATCCGAGTGCTGTGCGGTATACGCCGACAATGGAGGAGACAGAGAAATTAGTTTCTCTGCCTCCTCCGCAGCTGTGCTCCGATCTACTCTGTGCAAGAGGCTCGGAGCACAGTAGCATGATACTCGGCTCCCGCACGCAGCATGGCAGGAGCCGAAGGTCATTAGCATATCTCATCCAATGCTCTTGCATCGGATGCCATACGCAAGTGTGACCTCGACCTAAGTGAGAAAGGACACAGCTTTCTGAGTGCATGGTCTTGTGCAGGTCTAACATATATGAGGGGCGTTCATTAAAGATTTCCTCTGACCCACTTCAATTTATCACAGGACGCTGAAACTGCACATGTGTACAGTAAGCATGTTGCGGGATCCAGTGACACAAGAGAGGCAGAGCAAGGGTTAACAATTTAATTCAACCGTAAAAATACTCCTCGCAGGGAGATGAATGGTTAAAGGGAAATTGATTGCAAAATTGATAACCACAATGCGACAACAGTCCACGCAATTCACTTACCGTGTACAGGGCTTCACCGGTCACAGAAGATCCGATGAGGGCGGAACTCCAGCATCGACCGGTGCAGTGTCCTTAGGAGATATTCCACAACTCACGTTATATCTTCTGGTGGCAACGGGAGGTCTCCAGTTTTTACCCATTGAGCCAGTTAGTCCACAAAATTGTGCAGCCAAAATCAAGGGATCTGCGTACAGTCAATCAAAAAGAGGGGCCTGTGGTGGGTTGTCCAGCAAAGAGGGCCACAACAAACAGTCGTGAACACGGCCCTCGTTCCTCTGCCCGCACACGGCACTAAACTTGACGGAGCCCATGGCTCTTCCTCTGGTGCTGGGCTCAGTGACACACTCGTGTACAGCTGTCCGCGGTACATCCACATCCATCGGAGCATGCTGCACACACCTGCCTTGTCTCTGGAGGCAGGAATCTGCTCGTCGCTATGTGCACTTTTTGTTTGCCGCTCCCCCTGCTTCCGGGTGACAAGGTCTGTACGGTCCCCTATTCTTTCCCCTGGACAACCTGGGATGCAGCCTTGACAGTTCCAGACCCAGCGCAGTCAGGTGCCCGCAGCCCGATCTTCCTCCTTACACTCCCCCTTTCCTTTAGCTCTCCATTCCACAGGCGAGAGTTCCTAGACTTTGGCATTCTTCCATCTCTTCAATAATCCGCTGCCAAATAAACTGGTGTTGTTCATATTGAGCGGTGGTATTGCAGCTGTGGTTCGCTCAGTACGACGTAATTCGGGTTGAGTGGCATAATCAGTTTGGGGTGTGGAGGATGGGTTTTCGCCTGTGTTCAATGGAGCAGCCATCTCTGGAGTTTCAGGTTCTTGCCCTTCCTCTGAGCTGGTGAGCAGCGGACCGTCCATGTCAGAGGATGAGGCCGCTGTTTCTTCTTCATCGCAATGGAAAACCGTAGGAGTGGGCATTTTAGGGACACTTGGCGCTCTCTCTTCTCTTTCAGGAACTCGTGACAGGCAAGGACGTAGCATACTTCTGTGGACTACCCGGGTAGGGGCCCCTTCTTCCCCTTTAGGTTGGACTTCATAGACAAGACCATTGGATCCAATTCGACGTTTCACCCGATACGGAGTCTTTTCCCATCGATGCTCTAACTTGCCTCGAGGTCGCTTGTCTCGGACCAGTACTCGGTCTCCGGCCCCGAGAGCTGTCCTTTGCAGGGGTGTTGTCTCATGGTGCTCAAGCTCCTGAAACTTAGTCTGTACCAGCTGATGTAGAGTCTGCAGACGATATCGATGTTCACGGACTCAAGTGGACACCCCCGTCTGTGGGTAGTACTCCTTTGGATTTAACTCCAGCTTGGTAATCTCTAGTCCTTTTCACCCGAACAGCAGGGTGTACGGCGTGTACCCGGTTGTACTGTACACTCGGTTGTTGTACACCCAGACCAACTCAGCTAAGTACTCAGGCCAACGGATTTTCCTGTCTTCCTCCAATGGTTAAAACGCTTGCAGGCTCCATTCCCCTGCAGATGATAGGGCATCGTCCTGGACTTTCAATCTGATACAGGCAGTGGAGCTCCTCCATCACTCGTCCTTGAAAGCAAGCGCCTTGATCAGAATGGATCCTCTTCGGATAACCATGCACCCGGATGAAGTCCTGACAGATAGCTTGCGCAGCTGATTTGCCAGTCTGATCCGGGTAAGAATCACCACAGCGAAATTGGTAAAGTGGTCGATCACCACAAGACAATGTTTGTATCCAAGATGAGCTGGTCCCACAGTCAAGTAGTTGATCATCAAGAATTGCAAAGGAGCAGAAGTCACAATGGTCTGCGTAGGGGCACTCTGTTCCGAAGGTTTAGCTAATTCACAAATTCGGCATTGCCGACAGGCCTCTTTCACTGCAGTCTTCAAACGGAGATGAAAGACAAACTTTTGTAACCACTGTAACGTCTACTCCGGGCCAAAGTGAGCCCCTCTCTCATGAGCTTCCGTGGCCACCTCACTTATCAACTTTTCTGGGAGTACCACTTCCAGGTGACTCCTAACTCCCGTACCAATTGCACTTTCCGATACAGCAATCCGTCTTCCAATTGGTGCCTCTCCCACTGCCAGAGGATCTGAAGCGTTCCCGGAGACAGGGCGTCTCACTTCAGCTGGGGAGTTATTTTAAAGCCACCCACTGCCTAAACTGAGCGAGTTCCCTATCTTCCTGCTGGAGCTGCACCCAGTCATCAACATCCTGGCGAGGTTCTGAAAGCCAGGGATCTCTTCTGCCTCCAGTTTTTCGTCTCACTCACATCGAGGTCGCTTGTGGGTCACTCTGGACAGAGCAACTGTTATGATCTGCTACAAGCACTAAGGAAAGGTGGGAATTCTGTCCCTACAATAGGACTGAGCTGGATCCCTACGATGTAACGGGGAACCTGATCCTGCGACCAGACCCGCTAAAGTCCTCAGCTAGTCTGAACGAAGACCTATAGTTGCGAGGGAGGAATCCCTACAAGATCTAGGGACTGGGTGAAAAGGTGGACACCTCCTAACAGAAAGTGTTAGCAGGGAAAATAAAACAGAAAACAAATACTAAGAGATACTAAGATCTAGCAAAACTGACAGAGTAAGGCACCTAAGCACCCGGCTAGCTTAAGAGTAGATAATACAATGAAGTCCAGCAAGGCCAGAAGGGCGGAACCAGACCAAATAGGGTAAAAAGGTCATGTGACCAGCAAAGTGAAACAAAACCTAACAAGAGGGTTCTAACAATACCCTCCCTTCTAAAAGGATCCTCCGGATCCCTAGGACTTAGGCTTATCCGGAAACCTCTTGTGAAACGCTCTGACAAGTCTAGACGCAGAAACATCATCCGCCTCACCATGAGTTATCCTCGGGTCCATAACCCTTCCAAGCGACGAGGTACTGTAAACTCCCTCTATACCGTCTAGAATTTAGGATGCGGGAAATCTCATATTGCCCGTCCTTCACCACCAGGGGAACAGTGGCCAAGATGTCTCCATCTGAGACCTCAGCTTTTTTCAAGAGAGAAACATGAAACACCGGATTAATCTTCCAGGAGGTGGGAAGCTCCAACTTAACAGCAGATTGGTTAATAACCTGAAGCACCTTAAAGGGCCTACAAACTTGGGACCCAATTTCTTAGACGGAATCCTCAAGCGCAGATTCTTAGAGGACAACCAAACCATGTCACCAATAGCAAACAAAACCTCTTGTAGTTTTCTATCAAAATACACTTTGGATCTTTTGTTAGCCTCCTGAAGATTACCACGCACATCAGTCCAAACTCTCTCCAAAAGACCAGAAAAATTCTCCTCTTCAGGTACAGCCGATCCCAACTTGGAAAATGACCCAAACGACGGATGTCTCCCAGTACAACAAAAAAAAGGCGAACAACCAGCAGAAGCGGATGTATGGTTGTTAAGAGCAAACTCAGCAAGTGGCAGAAACTCAGACACCCCTCTTGATTATCAGTCACAAAACAACCCAAGAACTGCTCAACATCCTGGTTTTTCCTTTCTGTCTGGCCATTAGACTCCGGATGATATCCGGATGAAAACGACAAATGAACTCCCAACCTGTCACAAAAGGCGCGCCAAAAACGAGCCACAAACTGAGGTCCCCTATCGGAAACAATGTCAGTAGGAAAACCATGTAGTCTGACTATTTCCTTGACAAAGGCCTTAGCGAGAGTCTTAGCGCAGGGCAGTTTGATGAAAGGAACCAAGTGACACATCTTGCTAAAACGGTCCACGACCACCCAGATGACAGTGAAACCCTCAGAGGGGGGAAGGTCAGTAATAAAGTCCATAGCCAAATGTGTCCAAGGTGCACTAGGGACCTCCAGAGGGCAAAGCAACCCCGCAGCAGGAGTATGAGAAGACTTAGATCTAGCACACACAGTGCATTGACGCACCCACTTAATGACTTCCTTCTGCCATCCTGGCCATCAAAAACTGCGACCCACAAGTCTCTTGGTCTCAGAGATTCCAGGATGACCTGCCAACCGAGAGTCATGACATTCATCAAACAAATCTCTCCTCAGGGTACCAGGCACAAACAACCTCCCATGCGGCGTGTTAGATGGGGCATTCTCCTGTGCTTTAAGAATCTCATCTTCCAGCACGGAGTCCAAAACAGCAATAACAACCCCCTCTTGCAAGATGTTTTCCTCCTCCTCCTCAGTACCCACCATAGGAGAAAAGCTGCGAGACAAAGCATCAGCTTTAACATTTTTAGTACCTGGGATGTAAGTAACGGTAAAATTAAACCGTGAGAAAAACAGTGCCCACCTAGCCTGACGGGCATTCAAGCGTTTGGCAGCATCAAGGTAGATCAGATTTTTATGATCGGTGAAGACTTGAACGGGAAATTCCGCTCCCTCCAAAAATGATGCCAGTGTTCAAATGCGAGTTTAATTGCCAACAATTCCGATTACCGATATCATAATTTAGTTCAGACTCAGAAAATTTCTTTGAAAAAAAAACACAGGGATGTACTCCATCCGTCTTTGCCTGAGACAACACTGCGCCGACCCCCACAGAAGAAGCATCAACCTCAACCAAAATGGTTTAGTCACATCAGGCTGCGTAAGGATGGGAGCAGAGCTGAACCTCTCCTTTAGCAACACAAAAGCCTCAATGGCCTCAGTAGTCCACTGAACCGCATCAGCACCTTTCCTGGTGAGATCGGTCAGAGGTTTGGCAAAAAGTGAATTATCACTCAGTAACTGTAATACTTCACGCACACTCCTCCAATGAGACTCCAAATCCGGTGAATAAATCAAAATGTCATCCAAATACACAACCACACTTCTGCCGATCAAAGGTCTAAGGATGTCATTAATAAGATTCTGAAAAAATGCCGGAGCACTGTAAAGTCCAAAAGGCATGACCAGATTCTCAAAATGACCCAGTGGAGTGTTAAACGCAGTCTTCCATTCATCCCCCTCCTTCATGCGCAACAAATTGTATGCCCCTCGAAGATCAATTTTCGAGAACCACTTGGCCCCCACTAACTGGTTAAACAAATCAGGAATCAATGGCAGTGGGTAAGGATTGCGTACAGTAATCTTATTAATCTCACGAAAGTCCAGACAAGGCCTTAAACCGCCGTCCTTTTTTTTAACAACAAAAAAATCCAACCGCCACAGGAGACTTGGAAGGCCTAATGTGACCGGCGGCCAAACTTGTCTGTATGTATTCCTCCAAAGCCTTTCTCTCAGGAATAGTCAAATTAAATAAGCGACTTTTAGGAAGAGTCGCTCCAGGGACAAATTCAATTGCACAATCATAATCTCTATGAGGAGGCAATACCTGCGATTCTTTATCAGAAAAAACTTTCCAAAAATCCTGAATAGGTACAGGTAACTCCCCCTTCACTACAGCAGCAATACGCCCGTTACAACACTTGTCATAACAATTGGGACTCCAGGACTTAATTTCATTGGTAGACCAATCCAGTACCGGATTGTGCAATTTTAACCAGGGTAACCCCAAAATCACCGGTGAGGGCAAATTATTCAAAACCACCAAATCCAAATTCTCTTGATGAACACCATTAATAGTAAGAGGAAATTCACAGATATGGTGAGTAACATTTTTCAAGTGAGAACCATCCACAGACACCACATTAATAGGGGAAGACAGAAGTTTGGGTTTTAATTTTAGTTTTTCCAAAAATTTCCCATCAATCACATTGAGAGTTGAACCACAATCCACAAATACCCGAAACTCCATTAATTCCTCCTCAACAGCAGTGGTAGCAGAAAGAAAGACACCTTTATTGTTTAAACAAGCTATACGGGCGAAACTGACCTCATTTTTTTTTCTCTCTTTATTCATTCGAAGCGCACAGTTCTTAATAAAATGCTCCGATTTACCACAGTAGAAACACAAGCCCTTAGCAAATCTGCGTTCTTTTTCCCGAGAGTGAAGTGTCATTGCTCCAATTTCCATCGGCTCTGCAATGTCAGTACATTCCTTCTCCAAACTTGGAGCTGACAAGGCAGATTTACTCTCATTAACCCTTGCACGCAGTCTCCTATCCACCCGTATGGCTAATTGCATAGCCTCTTGCAAGTTACCAGGTATAGGATAAGCAATCAGCAAATCTTTAACCCTTTCACTTAACCCTGCAAGAAATAAACTTTTCAAAGCTGAATCGTTCCAGCCCACCTGTGTGGACCACCTTCTGAAGTGAGTACAATATTTCTCCACATTACCTGATCCCTGTCTCAAACGTCTCAATTCTGTCTCAGCTGATGAAACACGATCCGGATCGTCATATAACAACCCCAAAGCAGAAAAAAAAACTATCCACTGATATAAAGCATGGATCACTAGGCTGCAGAGAAAAGGCCCAATCCTGAGGTTCTTTGCGCAAAAGTGACATTATGAACCCTATGCGCTGTGATTCCTCACCAGAGGATCTGGGTCTCAAACGGAAATACAACAAGCAAGCATTTTTAAAAGAAAAAAAATCTTGTTGTTCACCAAAAAATAAATCAGGCAAACGTACCTTTGGCTCCACGAAATGTGCTCCAGAACAACTACTCACGTGTTGCTTTATCTCAGCCACCTCCAGAGAAAGTCCCTGCAGGCGCTGAACCAAATCCTGAACCGACACCATGATGGAAAACAGAAAATCTTTCCTTAGAGATTTTTTTTTTTTTTTTTCTTTTGGCTGGACTTACTGTTATGATCTGCTACAAGCACTAAGGAAAGGTGGGAATTCTGTCCCTACAATAGGACTGAGCTGGATCCCTACGATGTAACGGGGAACCTGATCCTGCGACCAGACCCGCTAAAGTCCTCAGCTAGTCTGAACGAAGACCTATAGTTGCGAGGGAGGAATCCCTACAAGATCTAGGGACTGGGTGAAAAGGTGGACACCTCCTAGCAGAAAGTGTAGCAGGGAAAATAAAACAGAAAACAAATACTAAGAGATACTAAGATCTAGCAAAACTGACAGAGTAAGGCACCTAAGCACCCGGCTAGCTTAAGAGTAGATAATACAATGAAGTCCAGCAAGGCCAGAAGGGCGGAACCAGACCAAATAGGGTAAAAAGGTCATGTGACCAGCAAAGTGAAACAAAACCTAACAAGAGGGTTCTAACAGCAACGGCATGTGTATTCTGAGCTTCTTTTCGATATGCGATCTTATATCGGTATTTCGCTATACGGGCCACCCATCTTTGCTCCAAGGCCCCCAGTTTTGCATTTTCTAGGTGGGCCAGAAGATTGTTATCGGTGCGTACCAAGACTTCGGACCCTGACGGGTACAGGGCGAATTTCTCAGTCATCGCCCACACTAACGCCAGTAATTCCAGCTTGAAAGAACTGTAGTTATCCGGGTTTCGTTCTGAGTTGTTGGAGAGACCGGCTTGCATAGGCAATCACTCACTCTTTTCTGTCCTGCATCCGTCACAACTCAGCCCCTAGTCCATGTAGGCTTCCATTGTGTGAAGGATGAAAGGTTGAGAGAAGTCTGCATAGGCCAGTACGGATGCTTCAGTCAGGGCCATCTTCAGGGCTCGAAAGGCTTCTTCCTGGCCATCCCCCACTGAATGATCCAATTCTTTGCATCGGACGGCACTCCTTTAAATAACTCCAGCAGTGAATTAGCAATACGAGTGAAGTTTTTCACGAACTGCCGGGAGTACCCAGTAAGCCCCAGAAAGGCCCTCACATCTTTCAATGTAATCACGGTGGGCAAGTCTTGCCCTGCCGCGATCTTCTCATTCGCAGGTCATACGCCCTCAGCAGATACAACATGTCCAGGGTATTCAGTTTGCTTGTGGAAAAGGTGACACTTTTGGGGCTTCACTTTCAGGCCGTGTTTCTGCAATCGACTCAGCACTTGCTCCATCCATTTTAGATGTTCCTCAAAAGTGGCAGCATAGACAATGATGTCATTCAGATAAATGAGGGTAGCCTCGAAGTTCAGGTCTCCCAGACATCTCTCCATCAGCTGCTGAAAGGTTCTAGGGG
The DNA here is from genome assembly GCA_033576555.1 of Oophaga sylvatica. NCBI lineage: Eukaryota > Metazoa > Chordata > Amphibia > Anura > Dendrobatidae > Oophaga > Oophaga sylvatica. The sequence goes on along the minus strand of JARQOD010000001.1, from coordinate 162,423,946 downwards.
CATTAGTAAGGACAAAGGGCATCCCATTAAACTCAAACAAGCCCATGGGTAGTATAAATGTTGTCTTCGGCTGGTCACGCTCAGTCATGGCCACCTGCCAATATCCGCTGGCCAGATCTAGGGACGAGAAGTACTTCACTTTTCCCAGGTCGGACAATGACTCCTCGATTCTTGGTAGGGGATAAGAGTCTCGCATGGTACAGGCATTCAGCCGCCTATAGTCAACACAAAAACGCAGAGTTCAGTCCTTTTTCTGAACTAGAATGATAGGGACCGCCCACGGGCTCTGGCTCTCCCATATAACTCCATTCTGTAGCATGTATGCCAGCATTTCTTTCACTTCCTGGTACATTTGTGGCGGAATCTGTCAATATCGCCGAATTGAGTGCTGTCACCGAATCGGTGCGGCCCTTCCTGTGGGTATCTCGTGGGTTATGGCTGTGGTGCACCCGAAGTCATCGTCATGACGGGCAAAGAAGACATCCTGGTAACGCTCCAGCTCAGCTTCCACCTGTTGCACCTGCTGTGGTGAGAGGCCAGTCAGTTCAGCCCACATCTGCTCCAGGATCTGGCACCCTTCTTTCATTCTGTAACTCTCTGGAACTCTCTGCCACAACATATCAGACTCTTGCCTACCATGGAAACTTTCAAAAAGAACCTGAAGACCTACTTCTTCTGACAAGCCTACAACCTGCAGTAACCACCAATCGACCAAGCCACTGCACGACCAGCTCTACCCTCGCCTACTGTATTCTCACACATCTCGTGTAGATTGTGAGACCTCGCGTGCAGGGTCCTCTCTCCTCCTGTACCAGTCGTGATTTTATATTGTTTAAGATTACTGTACTTGTTTTTATTGTGTATGCCCCTCCTCACAAGTAAAGCGCCATGGAATAAATAGAGCTATAATAATAAATAATAATAATAATAATAATTCTGCCAGTCGGATGCACCGAGGACAGAGTAACGGCTACAGTCCAGGGATCCACTTGTTTCTCTGCCAACTGAATGGCCTCCGGTTGCATCATGTCTTCCGGCATGCCCAGCACCTGTGCCACTTCACTCTTGGGCGAGAGCATAAGATCGTCTTCCACTAGGTTAACACACAGCACCACTACGATACCGTTGTGAACGCTGGCTAATGTCCGGGCAATGAGGAGCCCTGCGGGTATTTGATCCATCAATTAGGCTCTATCTGGACGTCTACTCCTTCCAGGGGTCAAGCTCGCACAGGCAGCGCAAGCAGTTTGACCGGGCGGCAGGATGAGTTAAAAGTTCATATAATGAAATCCAATCCAGCTCCAATTGAAGTCAAAAATCCTTTATTGAATCGCTTGTCAGCTAAAAATGCTTGCTTGCATAATAGGTGCTGCGGTACATGTTGCAATTACATGTTTCGCTCCAAAAGATGAGCTTTGTCAAATTGCTAGGCTGCATGCTCACCGCGGACGCCAGCTTTTAAAATAAGCGCCAGTAATTCCAAAACTCACCACCTTCTGTGACATGATTAGTCTTCAGGTGTGGTTGGTTAATACTACTAAACGCCTTAATGCATTCAGCAAGCATCACTCGCTTTTGCAAGCACACTATTAACCGTATCAATACCATTTATATACTATTCATCTTTATTTTTGAATGATGTCTTGATGCTGATCTACTCATTAAAATATAGTAATGGATATGTTTCCGCGGTGAATCTGCTTACCTGCATTACATGAATATGCAACTTTTATTTATATGCAAATGTCAAATATAATTCATTGTATTTTATTTCATTTTATTAGTAATTATGCTTCATTTTGTTCAAATGTTGATTTCAATTAATAAATTATATTGCATAACTATCAATAAATATACGAAATATCCATTCTATTATTCATACCTAGCGGTTGTCTGGTGTTAAAATTCATTATACTGTATACAACGCTTCCCTCATCCTAAGCTTCTTTAATTGATCACCTCCTCTTTCCTGATTTTTCACCCGTTCTAAACCAGTTAATATGAGATTATCAGTCCTACCCCTATGATATTGTACACAATGTCGTGCTACCGCCGAAGATAATCTACTAGCATTCGGTTGTGTTTCACCTAGATGTTCAGCAAAACGTTTGGATAACTTCTTTATCGTTGAACCGATATAGTTAATGTTACATATATTGCAGGTTATCATGTATACCACATTAGTGGTTGTACAACTACCGTATTTTTTGGACCATAAGACGCACTTTTTTCCCCCAAAATTTTTGGGGAAAATGGGGGTGCGTCTTATGGTCCCAACATACCGGAAAGTTCAGTGGCGGCGGCGCTCCCAATGCAGCTTGGCTGCGATGCGGTGGTGGTGTCCGGGCAGCAGCGGGCCTCTGGGCTGCGTGGGGGACTCCGCCGGCATCTCGTCCCAGCCGGAAAGCCCCCCGCAGCTGCGACGCGGTGCCGGCATGGGAATGGCCGCCTGGGGCCTCCGGCAAGATGGTCGCCGCATTACTCTCGTTCAAATCTCGGCAACGAGATCTCTTCCCTCAGGACAAGATCTCGTTGCCGAGATTTGAACGAGAGTATGCGGCGGCCATCTTGCCGGAGGCCCCAGGCGGCCATTCCTCATGCCAGCACCGCGTCGCAGCTGCGGGGGGGCTTTCCGGCTGGGACGAGATGCCGGCGGAGCCCCCCACGCAGCCCAGAGGCCCGCTTGCTGCCCGAACACCACCACCGCACCTTGGATCGGGACCGCCACCGGAGGCACCGGCACCGCAGCTGCGGGGGGGCTTTCCGGCTGGGACGAGATGCCGGCGGAGCCCCCCATGCAGCCCAGAGGCCCGCAGCTGCCCGGACACCACCACCGCATTGCAGCCAAGCTGCATTGGGAGCGCCGCCGCCACCACCGGATTTGTGAGTATATGGCCACCCTGGCCACCCCACAGACCACAGCCACCCCAAGAACACAGCCACCCCACATAACACAGCCACCCCACAGTGCCCAACCACCCCACACAGTGGTAAGCTAAATTCGGACTGTAAGACGGATCCCCATTTGACACATTTTTTTTTTCCCCAATTTTCCTTCTGAAAATTTGGGGTGCGTCTTATAGTCCGGTGCGTCTTATAGTCCGAAAAATACGGTAATATATGAATTTATCCAATGTTTTTTTGTTCCATTAGCTGGTATAACATATTTAGCACCGTTGTTCATATAGGTACAGGCTGGGCATCGATTTCTGCCACAGCGATAATTTCCTTTCATATTTAACCATTGGCTCGATATGCTACTTTTATCAATGGGAGCAACGCATTGTTTTACTGTTA
>JARQOD010000001.1:162367102-162420549 GCA_033576555.1 Oophaga sylvatica | reverse complement strand
GAAATGGGGGACCCCTGGGGGTCTAAAAAGAAATTGGGGGGTGGCAGAGACACATATAGGAGAAAAAAAAAAATTTTTGCATGCAATTATTTCCCCCCAAAAGGGAGTAAATAGCAGCACTTTTTTTAAAAAGGAAAAAAGGGTTTTACAATAAATAATTCCATCAGTTTTTTAAAATTTTTGAAATAAACATTTAAAAAGAAAAAAAAGGGGGATGACAGTAGAAAGTAGAAGCCCCCCAAGTCAATCTGCCCCTGGAGAAAGGGGGCGCCCCCCCCCGGAGGGCGTTTCAGCATTAGTTTTTTTTCAGGCTAATGCTAAAATTTTTACGCCACCTGTGACATGTTTGTTTGACAACAAATGTAAAAAAAAGTACTCGTTCCAAAAATTTGGGAGAAAAAAATTTTTTTTTAAAATTTTTAATTTTCCCCTTTTTTGAAACAAAGGGGATTTTTAAAAAAAGATGAGGGTTTTTTTTTTTCCTAAAAAAAGGGGTAAAAAAAAAAAACCCCATCTTTTTTTTTATGCAAAATTAAAAAAACCCTTTTCACATTTAAAAAATTTTTAATGAAAAAAAAGGGGTTACTTTACTACAAACAAAAATAAAAACCCACTCCAAAGACATAAAAAATTTAATTAAAACCCCCCCAGTGAGGACGGGGGTTTTTTTAAAGTCTTAAAGCCTGCCGATTATTTTGGGGAAAAATATAAGAAAAAAAATTAAAAAAATTTTGGGGCCTGATACATAAAAGGTTTCCCCCAAAAATTTTTTTCTGTAAAAAACATTTGATTATTTTTTGCAAAATTTGGATTTTGGATCTTATGGGGGGGTGTAGTATTTCTTACGCAAAATTTCCATCCATGATTTAAGAACATTTCTGGCAACGCTCACGTGCGCCAAAAAAAAAAAGCAGTTTTTTTTAAAAAAAAGGGGTTTGGGTTTCAGTAGAAAGGAAATTTTAAAACTTTTTTTTTTTCCCCCCTTTTGGAGGGGGGAATCTTTTACCTCCCAGAAGCCGACCCGTCTTAAACCTACACCTTTTCCCCCTTTTCCCTTCCATCTATAATTTGGGGGAAAAACACCTTTTAAAAAAATTTGGGGCACATCTTATTTATTAAGCCCTTTTTTAAAATTGGGGTTTTATGATTTTCCCTTTTTCTCAAAGGGAATCTGTCAGTGGTTTTTGCTAGAAATCCGGGGAAAACCTTTTAAAAAGGGGCCCCAAAACCCCAATTTTTTAAAGATTATATCATTTTTAAACTTTGGGGTTTTTTTTTCCCCTTTACAAGAATTCTTACATCAAAGTTAATCACTTTTTTGGAAAATTCCCCCCAAAAACGTGGCACGGGTTTTTACCACCCCCCCTTTAAAAATAACTTTTTCATGTCCATACAAAAATGCATATACAAGTTAATGCGGGGCGGTTAGCTTTTTTTTCCCCTCCACCCCCCATATGAAAAACTCTGTGTAAACAATGACCCAAAAAAAAAAAATTTTTTTAAGGGCTAAAAAAAGGGGCCCTCTTTCCTACCTTAAAATTCTGCCCTCAGAGGGGGGTACAAAAACCTAAAAAACAGATTCCCTTTAATGAAGGGGGGTTATAGTATTCGGGGTTTTCCCCGGGGAAAGCAAGACAATTTGGGGTTTAAAAAATGGGAAGGTTAAAACCCGAGAGGGAAAGGGGTTTTTAAAAAAAATTTTTCTTCTACTGTCAAACAGATGAATACACCCAAAAAGGGAAAAAAATTTTTCCTTTAGCAGGGTTTTTTAGGAAGTAGGGGCCCTTTTAAGAATCAAAAATTTTTTTATTTTGTTTCCCCCAATGTCATGCCCAAAAGCATGACTTACTCTAATAATGAAGGGGATCCCCGGGAATTTTCACTTTTCTGTGACTGGGGTGGGTTTTTACTAAAAACTTTGATAAATAAAGATTTTTCCCTGTCCGGAACTTCTTTTTTACGAACTTTTTATTCTCTCCCCCCCTTAATTAGTGTGTCCAAAAACCGATCTGTTTTAAATAATTGAAAACCCCTTTTTTCTTAAATTCCCAAAAATTTTTCCAAACCTTTTTCCCGCCCAACGTGACCATGCATCAGCTTAGCCTCTCACACAGGTTTCCCATGTGAACTTAGTTGCTTTCCCAATATTATGCCGCCTACATGACTTCATGAAGGCTCTCATACACTAAATTGAGAAAGAGACTTCCGGGGTCACACACAAAAAACGTTATGTGAGCTGACTAGTCTGAATTGTGGTTCAGAAAAAATTGGAAAGTCGCTGGAAGCTGGAGAAGACATTGTTAAAGGGAATCTGTCACCCCATTTTTGGACTATGAGATACGGCCACCGCCATCAGGGGCTTATCTACGCATTCTGTAATGCTGTAGATAAGCCCCCGATGTCACCTGAAAGTGAAGAAAAATAGTTAGATTATACTCACCCAGGGGCGGTCCGCCGTCCGGTCTGGTCCGATGGGCGTCGCGGTTGGCGCCTCCCATCTTCTAACGAAGCCAGCCTCTTCTCTGCATCCCGTCGCGGCTCCTGTGCAGGCGCACTGATCTGCCCTGGTGAGGGCAGAGCAGAGTACTGCAGTGCGCAGGTGCGAGAAAGGTCAGCGAGGGTGCCGCGATGGACGCAAAAAAAAGAGGCCGGCTTCGCTAGGAGATGGAAGACGCCGAACCGGACCGCAACGCCCATCGGACGGACGGCGGACCGCCCATGGGTAGCATAATTAACTCGTTTTTCTTCACTTTTAGGTGACATCAGGGCTATTCACAGCATTACAGAATGCTTGTAGTAGATAAGCCCCTGAGGCGGTGGTCGCATCTCATAGGGCAAAAATGGGGTGACAGATTTCTCTTTAAGTATTTAAACACATCCACTTTAACACAGATGATAAGAGAAGAACATTTTGCTCAGATTGTTTCTCACATCCAGTAGTAAAACGGTCAAGTTTATCGTCAATTAAATTTAAATGGAACGAAAGTGTTATAAAATGTCTCTCCAGCACCTTCCTAGCAGGGCTATGGAGTCGAGTCGTGGAGTCAGAGTCGAGCCCAATTTGTGGAGTCAGAGTCGGAGTTCGAGTCGAGTCATGGAAATTGAGGAGTTGGAGTCGGAGGTTTGGCTTACCGATTCCACAGCCCTGGTATGAGGGAGACGGAGTTGGAGTCATGGAGTTGGAGTCGGTGTCATGGAAATTGAGGAGTCGGAGTTGAAGTCGGAGGTTTGGCTTACCGACTCCACAGCCCTGGTATGAGGGAGTCGGAGTCATGGAGTAGGAGTTGTGTCATGAAAATAGAGGAGTCGGAGTTGGAGTCAGAGATTTGGCTTACCAACTCCACAGTCCTGGTATGAGGGAGTTGGAGTCGGAGTTGAAGTCGGTGTCATGGAAATTGAGGAGTCAGAGTTGGATTCAGAGGTTTGGCTTCCTGGCTCCACAGCCCTGGTATGAGGAGGAGTCAGAGTTGTGGAGCCGAGTTGGAGTCGGTGTCATGGAAATTGAGGAGTCGGAGTTTGGCTTATCGACTCCACAGCCCTACTTCCTGGTATCTGCTCTTAGCTGCATCCAAAAATACAATCTGTCTTGCCAAAAAAATGAATAGCAACTGGATGTTTCTTTTTCATTTTTGTTAACATTGAAAAAGAATTTGAACCAATGGTTTCCATTTTGTGTCTTATTTGCTACATTTGTAGCGGATCCATTTTTTTTTTTAATACAGGGTCCATTAGAAATGGATGACACTGGACACAGTTCACAGAGTGTAAGTGTTAAAAAATATTCATCATTTTATTTGTAATAACCACTATTGGAAATGTTAGGGAGCTTACAGTGGAGAATACCTGAAGAACAGCAATCTAGCAATCTAGAACCAGGTGATATCGCTTCCTAAATAGACAGACAGGACTTTCAAGAAAATAAAAAGTACATTGCCCATCATTGTGCCCACGGCAGCCACATTGTTTTTTATCCATATCCTCATTCCAAAAACCAACATACTGATGAATGTGAATTTTAATTATTTGAATTGCGATGATTATTTGTTCTTTATTATGCAAATTGAATGGGTAGGCTTGCTTACGCATATGGTAAATGTCAATTTGGGCATAAAGCACCATGTCATCTCCTACCTAGTCACCATTTATCATTGATCCCATTAACATTTCTTACTTGAAGCTGCCAATCTGCCAGACCTGGGTAACTCCTTCCCTTCTTTCTAGGATTACAACCTCTGCAGATAGGTGAGGACTGCGTGACAATGTACAGAACAGAGAATAAAAGCAAAAATAACAAATAACACAACATAAACATTATATATATATATATATATATATATATATATATATATATATATACACTATCCAGATACATTAACATTGAGGGACATAAAACAAGTATGTCAGGAAAGAAGTGTACATGGATGGTAAACAGCCGGCATTCTGGCATGCGATGCCAATGAAAAACCCCTACATATATCGGATCTGCCATGGAATCAGAAGCTTTTTTTCTGTGTCACATACTGGCACAAGCTGTTGTCACCCATAAAAATGTTAATTATGATACTGCAGGACTGCAAAGTGACATCAAAAACCAAGTATGTCACCAGCCGTGCGTCACTTGTTGCGTGAGTCCTGGCATTTCTGTCTGTTATCCTGCACTGTTATGGTCACATCAGTGATACATTTCTTATTATGTTCTTCACATATAAACATGAAATGGAAATAAAATGCCACCCAAACAGAGCCGTCTCCATGTCACATCTACACCGTGAGGCTGTCAGCGGTCACTTTATCTACAATCCGGAGACATGAGAAGAAGTGTCCGTATCGCAGGCTGTCTGCAGGATGGGAGTATACGGCCACGTCCCGCAGCCCCACAGGGAGGAGGCTCCGGGCTCCGGGCACTAGAGAAATAGCACTGAATCTTGTTTCTCGCCTCCAAATTACAATTATACTATGCTGAATATTAGTATATTATTATTATTATTATTGTTCCAGGCTGCAACTTATAAACTTCGCCGCGTCCTAATGAGAAAGATAAAAGTCGAGTTGATGAGTGACAATGTCGTGATTTGGTTTACAACATGGCGGACATTAAAGCATTTATCATCACGGGCCTTTTTTAAGAAACTGTGTACGGGGTTAAGTCATCATGTGATACAGAGGAAGCACATAACATATACACAGATATATAGTGATCAGAAGCGGCACCAATGCAAAGAGCAGTTGCCATTAGCAACCAACCGATATTCATACGTCACAGGACGCCGGTTGCTGGGGACAACGGCTCCACTCATGTACTCCTTCTGATAAATGTCTTCTGCATAGAGACTATTCACACAGGACTGCATGATAACGCTGGGTGCCTGCGGTGGTGCCAGTGTTGGGGGCGGCTTATTCTGTGTCATATACATAGAGCCACTGACACCTGACAGTAGTGACAATCTGCGACATTACAAGTACACAGAAGTGAGCAGACAGCTGACAGGAATCGTGCGACATATACTGTAAAGTTGCGCCATGCTGCCGCTATCACTGCGCCATTACCTCAGGGAAGAGTAACTTGCGGATGCTCTCCGCTAACGTGTGCAGATAGACCCTGGTGCGGCTGCTCTTCCTCTGCGGCGGCTCCTCTTGTAGTCTCCTCTGCCGGACGGCGGCGTCAGTGCAGACAGACGGTGGTGCAGCAGCTGCGGCACTGGCGGCCACCTCCTCGTCAGCCTCCTCTGCTCCCCGGCTCTGGGTCAGCATGGAGAACGGGCATTCTCCGGACAGCGTCAAATCTTTCAGCTTGGTGCAGAACATGCTGCCGGCTCCTGTGCGCTGCTCCCCGGGCTCAGGTGCTCTCTATTCATCGGTGGGGTGGAGCATGTGCGCAGCTGACACAGGGTCGCCCCGCTGCCCTCCTCCCTCCTGCCCGCTGCCATGGGCTGTGTCCTGGGCTCTGAGTCCTCGGCTGCTAGTGATGCCTGCCTGAGCTGTGTGTGACCAGAGAGGTCCCTGCTGTGCTGCCAGCGCTCTCTGCTCCCTGCACTGTCTGCTCCCTGCACTGTCTGCTCCCTGCACTGTCTCTGCTCCTGCACTGTCTCTGCTCCCTGCACTCTCTGCTCCCTGCACTGTCTGCTCCCTGCACTGTCTGCTCCCTGCACTGTCTCTGCTCCCAGCACTGTCTGCTCCCTGCACTCTCTGCTCCCTGCACTGTCTCTGCTCCCTGCACTCTCTGCTCCCTGCACTGTCTCTGCTCCCTGCACTCTCTGCTCCCTGCACTGTCTCTGCTCCAGCACTGTCTCTGCTCCCTGCACTGTCTCTGCTCTCAGCATTGTCTCCGCTCCCTGCACTGTCTCTGCTCCAGCACTGTCTCTGCTCCCTGCACTGTCTCTGCTCCCTGCACTGTCTCTGCTCCTACACTGTCTCTGCTCCCTGCACTGTCTGCTCCCTGCACTGTCTCTGCTCCCTGCACTGTCTGCTCCCTGCACTCTCTGCTCCCTGCACTGTCTCTGCTCCCTGCACTCTCTGCTCCCAGGACTGTCTCTGCTCCAGCACTGTCTCTGCTCCCTGCACTGTCTCTGCTCCCTGCACTGTCTCTGCTCTCAGCATTGTCTCCGCTCCCTGCACTGTCTCTGCTCCAGCACTGTCTCTGCTCCCTGCACTGTCTGCTCCCTGCACTCTCTGCTCCCTGCACTGTCTGCTCCCTGCACTGTCTCTGCTCCCTGCACTGTCTCTGCTCCCTGCACTCTCTGCTCCCAGGACTGTCTCTGCTCCAGCACTGTCTCTTCTCCCTGCACTGTCTCTGCTCTCAGCATTGTCTCCGCTCCCTGCACTGTCTCTGCTCCAGCACTGTCTCTGCTCCCTGCACTGTCTCTGCTCCCTGCAGTGTCTCTGCACCCTACACTGTCTCTGCTCCCTGCACTGTCTCTGCTCCCAGGATTGTCTCTTCTCCCTGCGCTGTCTCTGCTTCCTGGTGCAGGACAGAGCTGTGAGCTGCTGCTTCTGCCACATGTACTCTCTTCTTGCTGAGTCTCAGCTGACCCCAGCAGGAAGCAGAGTCCCTCTTTCCTTATCTTCTTCCTCCTCTGAAGTTTAATTCTGAGAAAACAGAACAAGTCTCCATGTGGGTGCGATCCTCTCTTTTTGGATGTTTGCTTAATCCAGCTCAATTCTTTGGAGTCCCTGGGCTGGAACTATATGATATTATACGCAAGTTACGGGATGCAGTGACGCAAGGGAGGCAGAGCAAGGGTTAACAGTATAACAATTAAATTGGAACAATAAAGGACCTCGTCACAGTGAGACAACAGTTAAAATGAGAAGTGAAATTGCAATGTAACAACAGTCCAGTTATTAAGCTTATTGTGTCTTTAGGTTCCTCAGCCGCAGGTGATTCGTTGGGGGCTGTAGTACAGGCAACGGCATGTGTAGTGTCCACAGTTGGGGTCCTACAATTAATGGTCCAACTTCTGGCGGCAACGGACGGTCTCTGGTTTTGCCCGTTGAGCCCTAGTCCATAAGCCTGTGCAGCCATAGTAAAGAGAGCTGCAGAAATCCCGGTACCAAGCTTGGACTGATGCACGCTGGCCAGCAGAGGGAACTGCAACTTAGTGACCTGTAGCCGGCCCACGCTTCTCTGCACAAGCGCAGTCTTACGTTTAGCCGGGCGCATGGCGCTCTCCACACTCACTGTCCCGCTGGAGTGCTTAGGAGATGTCGGCTGCAGTACGTCGCGGCGCTGCTGCCCGGGGTGCGGAGCGTGCTGCTCACCCTCCTGCACTATCCTTGACGGTGGGAAACTGCTGCTTTGCGCACTTTCAGCTCTGTTTCCAGCTTAAACACGCTCCCTCTTCCCGGGTCCCCTATTCCTTCTCTCGGGTAACATGGGATGCAGCCCTGACAGTTCCGGACCCGGCTTAATGCAGGTACCCGCAGCCCGGTCTTCCTCCTTACACTTGCCCTCTCCTTTAGCTCGCCATTCCACGGGCGAGAGTTCCTTCAACAGACGTTCACACTCTTCCATTTCTCGAACAATTCGCTGCCAAATAAACTGGTCTTGTGTTATGAATGTGCTAGAGATGGTTTCTGAGCAGAGGCTCCCTCTGGTGGTTACAGACAGTACTGAACCTTTCAGCGAGGAGTGGCAATCTGGAATCACAGACTGGTCTGATATAAAGGAGGTTCCCTCCCATGATGTTTGCCGGTGATCAATTGTTCTTGTCTCAATTGTGGTTCCTGGTTCATTTGGAAGTTTGCTGGAGTCCTGCCTGCATCTTCTGCTTTCAGATAAGATATTTTTTGCTTTTTTTTTTGTGCTTGCTTTTTGCATTGTTTTCTGCACTTTTGTGGAGGTCAGCCAGGTCCCCTCCTGGGGCCTGAGCTCCTCACAGTTTTTCTGCAGCCACTGTTATTTGCTCATTTGCTTTTTCCTGTTTTTTCAGCGGCTGCGGCTTGGTTTTTGTTCACACTGAGATCTGATTTAGTGGGTGCCGAGATCGTGTGATCTCAGTATTTTTGTAATCAGAATTGTTGGATTTTTGTAGGGTTTTCTGGGTTGCAGAAAGTAATCTCTCCTGTCCTATCCTATTTAGTCAGCTTGTGGCCCCAGTGTTTGCTCAGTCTATTTTCTGCCTATGTTTGTATTTTCATCTTGTCTAACCGCCATTATATGTTTGGGGGCTTCCTATTTTCTTTGGGGATCTGCTCCGGGGCAGATACTTTCATCTTTCTGCCTTTAGGTGTAGTTATCTCTCAGGCTGTGACGAGGCGTCTAGGATCAACGTAGGAACGCTCCACGGCTACCTCTAGTTGTGTCGTTAGTTTAGGAATCTGCAACCCATCAGTTACCAACATAGGTGTTCGGCTGCCCTGCTGTTGTTCCTGTCCTCCTCAGCTACCGAAACATAACAGTCTTGTTCATAACGAGTGGGAGGTATTCCAGCTGTCGTCCCCTCAGTATGATGTAGTTCAGGTTGAGTGGTAGAGTCAGGTTGAGTGGTAGAAAACGGGAAGCACGTCCGGGACCAATGGATCAGCCATCTCTGGAGTTTCAGGTCTATCCAAGTCTGAGAATGAGGCAAGTGGTTCTTCCTCATCACAGTCGGGAACCATGGGAGTGAGCGTTTCGGTGGTGCCTGGCACGCTCTCATCTCCCTCTGGATCCTGTGACAGGCAAGGACGCAACATGCTATGGTGGACTATTCGGGTAGGCGTTCTTTCTTCCCCTTCGTGTTGAACTTCATACACTGGCACATAGGATCCAACTTGGCGTTTCACCCGATACGGAGTTTTTTCCCATCAATGTTCTAACTCGCCCCGAGGCCTCTTGTCTCTGACCAACACTCAATCTCCGGCCTTGAGAGCTGTCCCTCAAATGGGCGTCGCTTCATGATATTCGAGTTCCCGGAAATTAGTCTGCACAAGCCGGAGGAGAGTCTGCAGCCGATGTCGATATTCTCGGACCCAGCAAGACACCCCCATCTGTGGGTAGTCTTCTTCTGGATCCAATTCCAGCTCTGTAATCTCCCATCCTTTTCGGCCGAACATCTGGTATACGGAGTGTATCCAGTTGTACTGTGCACTCGGTTATTGTACACCCAGACCAATTCAGCCACATACTCAGGCCATCGTACTTTTCAGTCTTCTTCCAATGTTCTTAACGTCTGAATTAGCGTCCGGTTGAAACGTTCATAGGCTCCAGTCCCCTGAAGATGATAGGGCGTTGTTCTTGACTTCTCAATCAGGTACAGACGATGTAACTCCTCCATCACTCAACCTTGAAAACAAGCGCCTTGGTCGGAATGGATCCTCTTCGGGCAACCGTACACCCAGCTGAAGTATCGGCAGATAGCCTGCGCAGCTGACTCAGCAGTCTGATCTCGAGTCGGAGTCACGACAGCGAACTTGGTAAAGTGGTCGATCATCACCAGTGTTCATACCCGAGATGAGCTGGACCCATGGTCAATTAGTCAATCATCAATAACTCCAAGGGGCAGAAGGTCTGTGTGGGGGCTCTCTGTTCTGGAGGTTTAGCCAGTTCACAGCTCCGACATCGCTGACAGGCCTCCTCTACTGCAGTCTTCAATCGGGGTGATATACCAGCTTCTGTAACCACTGGACCATCTTCTCCAGACCAAAGTGAGCCACTCTCTCATGAGCCTCCATAACCATTGCACAGATCAACTTCTCTGGGAGCACCACTTGCCAGGTGATCCCCAACTACTGTACCAACTGCACTTTTCTATACAGCAAGCCGTCCTTTAATTGGAGCCTCTCCCACTGCCTGAGAATTTGCAGAGTCCCCGGGGACAGAGTGTCTCTTTCACTCCGGCTGGGGAGTTGCTTCAAAGCCACCCACTGTCTCATTTGGGCAAGTTCCCTATCTTCTGTTGGAGTTGCACCCAGTCATCCCGAGGTCATCCCAGCACCTGTTCTCCAGACTCATCTCCGATCTGTACCTGCATTGCTGCCAACAACCTGGCAAGGTCCCGAAAACCAGGAATCTCTTCTGCCTCCAACTCTTTGTCTCGGTAGAGTCCAGGTCGCTCATGGGTCACTCTTGACAGAGCATCAGCGTTCGTGTTATCGGCTCCTGCCCAATATGCAATCTTGTATCGATACTTCGCCACCCATCTTTGCTCCAAGGCCCCCAGTTTTGCATTTTCCAGGTGGGCCAGTAGATTGTTATCGGTGCGCACCAAGACTTCGGATCCTGACAAGTGTTCGGCAAACTTTTCGGTCATCGCCCACACTAACTCCAGAAATTACAACTTGAAGGAACTGTAATCGTCCAGGTTCCGGTCCGAGTTGTGGAGGGACCGGCTCGTGTAGGCAATCACTCATTCCTTCCCTTCCTGCATTTGTGATAGTATGGCCCCCAAACCATGTAGATTTCCATTGGTCTGAAGAATGAAAGGCTGGGAGAAGTCTGCATAAGCGAGTATTGGGGCTTCAGTCAAGGCCATCTTCAAGGCTCGGAAGGCTTCGTCCTGGCTATTTCCCCAGTAAATGGTCCGATTCTTTGCACCAGACTGCACTCCCTTTAGTAGTTCCAGCAGTGGATTAGCAATGCGAGTGAAATTCTTCACGAACCTTCAGTAGTACCCAGTAAGCCCCAGAAAGGCGAACGTCCTTCACTGTCTTCGGGTGGCCAGTCCTGTACAGGCGCGATCTTCTCACGTGCAGGTCTCACCTCTTCAGCAGATACGATGCGTCCCAGGTACTCGATTTGCTTACGGAAAAGGTGACATTTTTGGGGCATCCGATTGAATTTAATTAATCCCATGCGCAGTATGAACGCTGTCTTTGGCCGATCGTGTTCAGCCATGGGCACATGCCAATATCCGCTAGCCAGATCCAGGGATGAGAAATACTTTGCCTTCCCCAAGGCGGACAATGACTCCTCAATTCTAGGTAGGGGATAGGAGTCCCGCACCGTACAGGCATTCAGTCGCCTGTAGTAGACACAAAAAAGCAGAGTCCCATCCTGTGTTCGGAACTAGAATGATGGGAGCTGCCCACGGGCTCTGACTCTCCTGTATGACTCCACTCTGCAGCATGTGTGCCAACATTTCTTTCACCTCCTTGTACATCTGAGGTGGGATCTGCCAATATCTCTCCCAGATCAGTGCGGCACTTCCAGTGGGTATCTCGTGGGTTATGGCTGTAGTGCACCTGAAGTCATCTTCATGATAGGCGAAGACATCTTGGTAATGCTCCAGTACAGCTTCCACCTGTTGCACCTGTTGTGGTGAGAGTCCCATCAATTCAGCCCGCATCTGTTCCAAGATTCGATGCCCCTCCTTCATGCTTCCAGGCGGGTGCTCCGGGGTCATGGTAACAGCTACAGTCCATAGGTCTCCTTATTTTACTGCCAACTGGACTGCCTCCAGTAGCATCAACTCTTCCGGAATTCCCAGCACCTGTGCAACTTCACTCTTGGGCGAGAGAGTAAGATTGTCCTCCCCGAGGTTGATGCACCGCACCACTACGTTACCGTCATGGACTGTGGCTAATGTCCGAGCAATGAGGAGTCTCGAGGGTATTTGGTCCATTAAGGTTGGCTCTATCTGGACTTCCACCCCTTCGAGTGGTGTAAAGCTCGTACGGCAACGTGAGCACAGTCTGAGCAGATGCTAGAATGAGTTTAGCAGCGGCAGGGACTATCACTTTTCTAAAACATTCCCTTCCCTCGACGTTTCCTGGCCTGGGCAACCCGCATCAATTGTTGAAACACCTTCATCTGGGGGGTTCGTGGGCTCAATCGGTCCAGAAAAGCTTCTGGTGACTCGATGATCAAGAGAATCCCGAGTTCTCTCAGCACATTCATCCCCAGAGTCACTGCAGGACCGTCTCCAGCGGTCAACAAAACTCCTTTCCGGCCCACATCTTTCCGCACACTGTAATTTGCATCCAGACCACCCCTGCGACCGGGATGGGCAACTGATTGGTCGCCATTAACTTGATTACTGGGTCCCACTCCGGCCATGTCACCTCAGGAAAATGACATCTAAAATACGTTTCTGGCATGGTGGTCACCTGTGAACCGGTATCTACTAGGCAGAGGACTGCTTGACTATCCATTTCAGCCCATACAAGAGGGCTCACAGAAATTAAACTTTCAGGATTGCCTTCTCTCCTCCTTGGCTTCTCAGGCTCCGAGTGACGTCCCCCAGCTACAGACCTCCTAGTTTAACAGCTGCCAGGTAAGAGGCCGCCCCCTTCTCGCTCATCCTCAGGCATAGTGTCCAATGTCTCCACACTTGAAACAAGTCAGATGTCTCTCTGCTCAGGATATAAAGATAAATCGTGTGCACAGCCTGAAAGGTGCCAGAGTAGGTTCCTACACCGTGAAGATAATGAAAAGAGAACTCGGCACTCAACTTAGCGAAAAGGGTAAATATTTATTGTAGTCCACGGTAGTGAAACGTTTCGGTCCTAAATTTCGGACCTTCATCAGCCACATTAAGTACCGGGAGGGGGTAGAAATACCCAATTCAGAGGTAAGCCGTAGATACTGTTGGGATCAGGTAGATCTCCAAAGTAAGGGTTAAAGGTGAGTATCTGGGTGAGAGTTTTAAGTCAGGTCTCCGCTGCATGCCGTGGGAGGGACGCGGTATCCGACGCTGGTCCTTGTGCAGACTGCAGACTGACCTCTCTGACCTTTCCCGGCACCTGCGCACTGTAGCACTCTGCTCTGCCCTCACCAGGGCCGAGCAGTGCGCCTGCGCAGGAGCCGCGACAGGGCAGAAAGAACACACCGGCTTCGTCACAAGATGGGAGGCCCCGGACATGACCGCGACGCCCATCTGTCCCGAACGGACGGCGGAACGCCCCTGGGTGAGTATAATATAACTCGTTTTTCTTATCTTTCAGGTAACATCGGGGGCTTATCTACAGCATTTCAGAATGCTGTAGATAAGCCCCTGATGGCGGTGGCCCTATCTCATAGGGCGAAAATGCGGTGACAGATTCCCTTTAAGCGATGCATTCCTGAGGTCCGCTACAAGTTGGTCTCTCAAGATCACATCAGGAGGTCCCATGCCCACATCATCCCACTTGGCGATTGCCACGTGCACCTCTTGTAACGAGTTCATATATTGTGTCACGGATTCCCCCTCCCTCTGAACGAGGCTAAACAATCGCATCCGCAATTCTCCGACATCAGTGGGATCCCTATGCATCTGCAAAATCTGCAACACCTTGGTGAAGGTGTTCGGTTCATGCGGGGACCGAAACATTATGGAATATCTAGCCTCCCCGTCCAGGGCCATCAAAACAATCTCTGCTTGCATAGCGGGGGTCATACGATGCATCCTCAACATGCCTTTTACCCACTCAGTCCAGTCCCACAGCAGTGAATTGGTCCCCATAAGTTTTTGGAGCTTGCTGAGCATGGCCCCCAACGGTAAGCTTGCCCTTGGGGCACCCATGACTGCTTCATCTGCTGTCTCTGCACCCGTAGACTGCATCCTGCTGACTACGCCAAATGCAAGTAGGTAACGGGATGCAGTGACGCAAGGGCTAACAGTATAACAATTTAATTGGAACAATAAAGGAACTCCTAACGTGGAGATAACAGTTAAATTGAGAAGTGAAATTGCAATGTAGTAACAGTCCAGTTATTAAACTTATCATGTCTTTAGGTTTCTCAGCCGTAGGTGATCCATTGGGGGTTGTAATACCGGCATCGGACAGTGTAGTGTCCTCAGATGGGGTCCCACAATGATCCAACTTCTGGCGGCAAAGGGCAGTCTCCGGTTTTGCCAGTTGAGCCCCTAGTCCATAAGCCTGTGCAGCCAAAGTAAAGAGAGCTGCAGAAATCCTGGTACCAAGGGTGGGCTGATGTGCATTGGCCAGCAGAGGGAACCACAACTCAGTGTCCTGTAGCTGGCCCACGCTTCTCTGCACGAGCCCGGTCTTACGTTTAGCCAGGTGCACGGTGCTCTCTACACTCACAGTCCCGCTGGAGTGCTCAGGAGATTTTGGCCGCAGTACGTTGCGGCGCTTCTGCTCGGGGTGCACACCCTCCTGCACTCTTCCTGACGGCGGGAAACTAACTGCTGCTTTGCGCACTATCAGCTCTGTTTCCGGCTTAAACACGCCCCCTCTTTCCCGGTCATAGGGCCTGTCCGGTCCCCTATTCCTTCCCCTGGGCAACATGGGACACAGCCTTGACATTTCCGGACCCGGCTTAATGCAGGTACCCACAGCCCGGTCTTCCTTCTTATAGTAGTAAAGAAAAGTTCACACCAGCATGTTAAAAAAAATTATCTTATTTTCATCCATAAAAACAACACAATTTTTCCTCTGTATTGTCATCCGTATGGCATTGGTTCTTATACATCAGCAGTTATTAAAATTTACTAGACCTAATAGTTTCCTGTTTTAAAAATTGTAACATTTCTATAAAGCTTGGATGCTGCTCGGCTCTTTCATGTGGCATCTGATTATTTTTTATGCATATGTAGCAGTGGTGGGGGCTGGTGGTTCGCTCTCTGACACTCTAAAGGGTTAATAATTCCCATAATCCTAAATAATATAGGCAAAAAAGACACTTCAATATATCATTTTAAACATAATCTATGGTGAAGGGTAAATCCCATAGAGAAAGTGATTAAGAAAAGCGTAGTAATTTAAAATATAATATTTTTATTGGACAATAGTAAAAACTAACAATGAAAAAACAGACAGAATGGAATAACCAAATGAAAACAATCATGGACTTCCGGAGCTACAGTGTGTGATAAACCTAAAGGTACAGCCTGATTGGTATATAATACACTTGTTGCAGAATAGAGCTAAACAGCCCCCAATTCCCTAATTTTAAATGTGCAAAATCGCAAATATTGTGAGATGAAGGGGGTAATGTGCTCGCTGCTGTATGCACTGCTATAAGCATGAAGCTGCACAGTGCAGAAACTGGTAAAATAAGATGGGCTATACTAAAGGCAGAGTAAAAATACAACACCCAGTGACTTGCGCAATAGACTTGCATGCATGATAAAGGAATATGATAATTCTACTCAAAGCTAGGGGAATCATAGATATATATGTAGACCCACTTACATGCAGTCGCAGCGCAAAATCAGTCAGGGTGAGGTAGTCTCAGCGGAGGTCCGAGAACGCCCAACGGGCACCGTTTCGCCTAGCGGCTTCTTCCGGGCAAGAGTGTATGGAAAGTGTGGGGAGGAGAAATATATATAGCGGACATAACTTGGGGATTGGTGGAAACAAGATCCGGTGACTTACTATTAGCGCAAAGGGCCGGGCAGCACGTCTCTGTCTAATGGGACTTCCGGGTCAGCGCTCCTAGTGACGTGCAGATGGGGAGTGCTTGGTCACATGATCGGAGCGCTCCCGGAAGTCAGAGAGGCCGGCATGCCCAGCGCTTGCGCTGGAAGTCACGGATGCTGTGTGGGAAGGTCATGGAGATGCGGCTGAAAGATGAAGGGTTCTGGGGCTGGGATTTCCCAATAGTAAAGGCAAGGAGTGCAAATCTCATACATATGCTAATAAATGTCACTGAAGACAATATCATGGGGTGAAGGTGTGGTGATATGAAATAAATTAAATCAAGCATGGGTGAGGGCATACAAAGTGTAAAATGAATGGGACTTTGGACAGTGAGTTACTAATAAAAATGTGAACAGGGGAGTGAAAAATAATGAGGGGGGGGGTGATGGTAAATTACAAACAGGGAGGTAAAAAGCCTTAAAACTGCCATAAGACGCTAAAACTGCAGAGATAATCAACATATTGGTCACCCCATATACATGAATATAACGTTCATCTTTTTGTGGCCATTCCTTTATCCCAAAATCTCCGCTTAAGGCGACAACTCGAAAGTCCTTGGGCCCCGTAACAGGCCACTACAGAACTGGACCGTGCGCCCAATGATGAATATCACACGGATAAAGGATCAGCCGTCGTCACAGGCAGGGAACGAGAGAAGAGCCAGCCATCGTCATAAATGGGACCGCCAACATCATCCAAGCCTCCGGCACACAGTCGAACCATATGCCCAAGGTAAGTGCCTGAGAACATGTAAATAGGTAAATGAGAAATAATACAAAAGGAGACAAACAGGGTTTAAAAGCATTACACCAATATGCTGGAAAAATAAAAAAGGAATGATAGCATCACACCCACATTAAAAACCTGCACAGGAGGGTTTAATCAAGGGATATATATCAAGTCAAAAGGATGGAGGAAGACACATTACAGGAAAGAATTGAAGCCAAAATTTCATTCAATCCGTTGGGAGAGATGGTGTGGAGACGGTATATCCATTTGCTTTCCAATCGGGAAAGTGATTTGCCCAAGTCACCACCCCTTATACCCAGTTTGATCTGGTCAATTGCTTTAAAATTTAAACCCCGAGGATTGGAATTATGGAACGTTTTAAAGTGGCTAGGTAGTGTCTTCAATAGGGTTAGATCTTCTACTGTTTTAGATTTCTCAATGTCTCTTATATGCTCCCGCACTCGGATCCTTAGTTCGCGGGTTGTAAGGCCAATGTAAATTAGACCACAGGGGCATGTTGCATGATATATTACCCCTGGGAAGTACATGTAAGATGTTTGAATATTTTAAATGATTTGGAGCCATCAAAGTTTTCGAAAGAGTCCATTTTTTCATATTGGAACAACCTTTACAGGAGCCGCATGGAAAGAAACCTTGGGGTGTATGATGAGGGGTAATATTGGGCCTGGGTTCATAGTGGCTCCGTACTAATAGATCTTTCAGGTTTGGCTTCTTTTGCTACTAACAAGGGGGATGTAGGAAGAATCTTTTTCAAAACAGGATCCGTAAATAGGATATTCCAATGTTTTTTAAAAAGACTCTTCAGCTCCTCCCACTGATTGTTAAAGGTGGAGATATACCTTATTGGGCCATGTTGGTTAGATCAGTTTTCTTCAGAGGTGGATATAAGAGACGTTCCCTCGGAGTCTTCCTAGCTCTCCTATAGCCATTTTTAATACAGCGTTTGCTGTAGCCACGGTTAGTGAATCTGTTGGTAAGGTCTAAGGCCTGTTTCTCAAAGAAGATGGATCTGAACAGATTCGCTTGAGTCTTAAGAATTGGCCTATGGGATTCCCTTGATGGTAGCCGGGGGATGTGATGATTTGGCATATAGGAGGGAATTGGTGGCGGTAGGCTTTCTATATAAGTCTGTTTCAACCAGATCAGTGGATGATATATTAATTTGGATATCCAGAAATTCGACATTCTTTCCATAATGATATGTCAAGAAAATGTTCTGATCATTATTGTTGAGTTTTTGCATTAGAGAATGAAGATCCTCCATAGATCCTTCCCAGACAAACAGCACGTCGTCAATATACCTCATCCATCCCTGCACCCATTGCGTTTCTGGTATCATTTCATTTTGAAAAATGTCCCGTTCCCATGCGCCTAAAAAAAGATTGGCGTATGAAGGGGCACATGATGCCCCCATGGCTGTACCCTGTGTTTGGAGGTAGATTTTTTGTTTAAAGGTAAAGATGTTATGATTTAAAACAAACTCCAAGAGGGTGATGATTAATTCGACCATTGAACTATCCAATTACTATTATTAAGATACCATTTAGCAGCCTTGAGGCCGTCTGTGTGTTTTATAGATGTATACAGCGCTTCTACATCAGCTGTAACCAAGATCATATGTTCTTCAAGGTAGACCTGATCCAACCTCTGAAGTGCAGCTGTGGTATCTTGGATATATGATGGAAGTGTGAATACAATAGGTTTTAAATAAAAATCTATGAAATCAGAAACAAGTTCGCATAAACTTTCATTGCCCGATATAATGGGTCGCCCGGGGGGATCCGTGGGATTTTTGTGTAATTTTGGAATTAGATATAAGGTAGCCAGCTTGGGATGTAAGTTACGAATGGTGTCTATCATGGTTTTAGGGACAATGCCCATCTGAAAGGCCTTCTCAACAATAAGGATCAGTTCATCGTGAAATTTGGAAAGTGGATTGCATTGTAACTGGCGATAACAGTTGGGAGTATTTAGTAATTGGAATGCTTGTTTCTCATATAGATGGATGGGCCAGACCACTAAGTTGCCTCCCTTATCAGCCGGTTTATATAAAATACCCTTTAGATTTTGGAGTTGAACAAGGGCCTGTTTCTCTTCTCTACTGAGATTTGAGGTCCAAGATGGTTTAGGGGACAAGGCTTCTATTTCAGAGGTTACAATTTTAGTGAATACTTCAACTGCGGGGCAGATGCTAATGGCAGGAAATCTGCAGCTTTTATTGAATAACCCATGAGGGAAATTACTTACCCCTGGTCTTGCACCTTCCTGCAACAGTTCCTCCAAATTCCTTAAGGCTTCCTGTTCCTCATTTGTAGAAAATATGGGATCCGAACTTGGATCTCCGGTTTTTTTATAATGTAGTTTTTGAAGGATGAGTTTCCTGGAGAAGAGGTGTAAGTCCTTCACTGCCGTGAAGGCATCTAGCGCACACGAGGGTGAGAACGTCAGACCTCTCTCCAGAAGCCCTATTTGTGTAGGGGATAATTGGTGATCAGATAGATTAGTTACCTTAAATTTTTCCCCTCCTTGTTGGTGGGCAAGACCTTTGGACCTCGTAAATATATCAGGCAAACGTTGTTTTTGACGTGTAATCCTTTGTGAACTTGTTGCTTCACCGGCATTAGTTTCTCCATCGCTGATAGATGTATTAACATCAGATAAGGATGGTGCTGAACTTTCTGATATACTTCCCTGGCGAGTAGATTTAGTCGCTTGCTTGGCTGCTGTTTTGGTTCTATCTCTGGTTTTTGGAGTTGTTTTCTTTATTTGCCATTTGTATATTTTATTGGAGTCATAATCATTGAGGTCTCTTTGGAATTTCTTAATTTTATTTTGACTCACTTCAGTTTCCCATTTATCCACATCTTTATTAATGTCCACCAACACTTTATCAAACACTTCCACAGGAACATCTTTTAAAATGGACTTTTCTAATTCCTCAATATTGGCATCAATAACCTGTAATGTGGCGGTGTTCTTATCTATGATAACTTGCATAAACTCCAAAGAACATGATGTCGCAGCTGCGATCCATCTGTTGGTTAAATTATCATCCTCCAATTCAAAAGAAGGGTACAATTGTACCCTGAGACCACGTGGGATAATCTGTTGATCCAAATAGTTTTCTAAAGTGGATCTATTCCACCACACACGCGTCTTTTTGTACAAAGCATGCTTGTATTGTTTGATTAGTTCCCTATTGGTGGAACCTACTTCCTGTGCACTTTTGGATATTCCCTGTCTAAATAAATTGGAAGCCTTGGCTTGCCAGGACTGTTCCCTGGCTTTCAAATCCATAGCAAATGAATAGCGGATACTCTGTTTACAAAAAACAGAAAGATAAATAATTCCCATAATCCTAAATAATATAGGCAAAAAAGACACTTCAATATATCATTTTAAACATAATCTATGGTGAAGGGTAAATCCCATAGAGAAAGTGATTAAGAAAAGCGTAGTAATTTAAAATATAATATTTTTATTGGACAATAGTAAAAACTAACAATGAAAAAACAGACAGAATGGAATAACCAAATGAAAACAATCATGGACTTCCGGAGCTACAGTGTGTGATAAACCTAAAGGTACAGCCTGATTGGTATATAATACACTTGTTGCAGAATAGAGCTAAACAGCCCCCAATTCCCTAATTTTAAATGTGCAAAATCGCAAATATTGTGAGATGAAGGGGGTAATGTGCTCGCTGCTGTATGCACTGCTATAAGCATGAAGCTGCACAGTGCAGAAACTGGTAAAATAAGATGGGCTATACTAAAGGCCCGGCCCTTTGCGCTAACAGTAAGTCACCGGATCTTGTTTCCACCAATCCCCAAGTTATGTCCGCTATATATATTTCTCCTCCCCACACTTTCCATACACTCTTGCCCCGGAAGAAGCCGCTAGGCGAAACGGTGCCCGTTGGGCGTTCTCGGACCTCCGCTGAGACTACCTCACCCTGACTGATTTTGCGCTGCGACTGCATGTAAGTGGGTCTACATATATATCTATGATTCCCCTAGCTTTGAGTAGAATTATCATATACCTTTATCATGCATGCAAGTCTATTGCGCAAGTCACTGGGTGTTGTATTTTTACTCTGCCTTTAGTATAGCCCATCTTATTTTACCAGTTTCTGCACTGTGCAGCTTCATGCTTATAGCAGTGCATACAGCAGCGAGCACATTACCCCCTTCATCTCACAATATTTGCGATTTTGCACATTTAAAATTAGGGAATTGGGGGCTGTTTAGCTCTATTCTGCAACAAGTGTATTATATACCAATCAGGCTGTACCTTTAGGTTTATCACACACTGTAGCTCCGGAAGTCCATGATTGTTTTCATTTGGTTATTCCATTCTGTCTGTTTTTTCATTGTTAGTTTTTACTATTGTCCAATAAAAATATTATATTTTAAATTACTACGCTTTTCTTAATCACTTTCTCTATGGGATTTACCCTTCACCATAAACTCTAAAGGGTTAAATGTATTTGATGTTATTGTTTATATATGTTATAAAAGGATGATACCCACTAGGGCTGCAGTTAGCTCAGTCAGAGTAAACTGTAATGGCTGGCCCAGTTTGGAAGGGGGAACTGAGAGTTAGGCCGGAGTCACACACAACCACAAAAAATCGGTCCGTTTTAGACGGTCGACAATCGGATCAAAATAAAAACATCACACATCCTTCTGGCATCCGATTTTCCTTCAAAGATGCGATTTAATCGCATGTGTGTGTACCTTGTAACATCCGATTTTCATCCGACTTGCGAGATTTTCTCGCAGGCTTGCAAAACTGACATATAATGGATCCAAAAGAATAGTATTTAAATGCCAAAAGAAAGAATAGATATATACACATAGAGCACATATATATATATATATATGTCATTGTGACATATATATATACATATATTTATAATTCTTACACTTCTACATACTGTTATAGCCGCTAATTCAATTGCCGGCTTCAGTGAAATCACAGAAGCCGACATGAAATGATACATTGTTTCCACACATTTAACCATGTAATTTCATGTATTTTTATATATGTTTGAAACATACAATTACATGAGTATATGTGTGCTAAATTTCAGACATGTAGGGGTTAATTAAAGGTGTAAATTCGTTGAAAAAAAATGCGTGGGCTCCCGCTGTATTTTCTCCACCAGACAGACAAAGCAAGCGAGTGGGGGCAGATAATAATAGCCTAGGGAGGGTACATTTTTTTTGTGCCCCCCCTGGCTACTAACATCTGCCCCCAGACACCCCAGAAAGGGCAAATCTATAATTAGATTTGCCCTTTCTGGCACTTTGCCCGTCTATTCCCATTGCCCTGTAGCGGTGGCGAATGGGTTAATAAGGGGTTAAAATGACCTTGCAATTGAAAGGTCACTTTAAGCCAGGTTAATAATTGATAGCTGTCAATTAGACAACTATCAATTATTAATCCTATTGTATGAAAGAAAAATCAAACACACACAGTTTAATAAAAAATAAGTTTAATTAAATAATCACACAGTTTTTGACCATATTTTATTTTCCTGCTAAAACCATTTCCTGTAATAAAAATAAAATAAAAAAGCAAAATTATACTTACCAATCCGATGTACAGTCAGGTCCCACGGTGTAATCCATCAGAAAGGGTTAACAGGTTACAGGTCGCAGAGAGCTAATAATGCTGTCTCAGACCTGTATTCCCCTTAATGAATAAGTTCCTCTCCCAGCGAAAGTAGAGGAATAGATTCATGAATGGAGCTTAATTGATTTATTGCCAATTTAACTGTAGTGACCTGACCTAAAGGGAAAGTGGACACAATCAATTAAGCTTCATTCATGAAACACATCCTCTCCTGTCGCCAGGAGAGGAACTTATTCATTCATGAGCTTTGAGCTGAGCATGCAGGATTACTTGCACTGCTTGGCTCAAAGCTAGTTAACCCTTTGTGAAGGATTACAGCGTGGGACGTGACAGATCGGCGGAATAGGTAAGAATAATGTTGTTTTATTTCTTTTTCTTTATTTTAGGAGATCAATGGCTTCGCACGGATTAAGTGTAAAATAAAATATGGTCAAAAAAATGTGTTTTTATTTCATTAAAATTATTTATTCTTAAAGTGTGTGTGTTTTTTTATTTACTTCAATAGGATTAATAATTGATAGTTGTCTAATTGACAGCTATCAATCATTAACCTGCCTTAAGGTCACCTTTCAATTACAAGGTGACAGTAAGGTGAGATTAACCCATTCGCCACCGCTACAGGGCAATGGGAATAGACGGGCAAAGTGCCAGAAAGGGCGAATCTAATTATAGATTTGCCCTTTCTGGGGTGTCTGGGGGCAGATGTTAGTAGCCGGGGGGGCACAAAAAAATGCACCCTCCCTGGGCTATTATTATCTGCCCCCACTCGCTTTGCTTTGTCTGTCTGGTGGAGAAAATACAGCGGGAGCCCACGCATTTTTTTTCAACGAAATTACACCTTTAATTAACCCCTACATGTCTGAAATTTTGCACAAATACACTCATGTAATTGTATGTTTCAAACATATATGAAAATACATGAAATTACATGGTTAAATGTGTGGAAACAATGTATCATTTCATGTCGGCTTCTGTGATTTCACAAAACCCGGCAATTGAATTAGCGGCTATTACAGTATGTAGAAGTCTAGGAACTATAAATATATGTATATATACATGTCACAATGACATGTATATATTATATATATATGTGTTCTATGTGTATATATCTATTCTTTCTAGTCTTTATTAAAGCTGTCAGTGTGATTTTACAGTATAGGCGGGGATGAATTGCCGGCTTTTCTAAAGGACACCGATGCGATTTCATCGCAAGTCACACAGTGTGGTCCGTTTGTAATCAGATTTTTCATCGCTCCCATAGACTTGCATTGGCGATAGTCGACCCACAATCGGTGACAATCGCAGCATGCTGCGATTGTACACGGACGTTTAAAACGGACCACAAAAAATCTGATACTGGGAGCTGCTCCATAGATTAACATAGGTCCGACTGCAATGCGATATTTCATCGCATTGCAGTCGTCCGATTTTGTCGCCAGTGTGACTCCGGCCTTAGTGTCAAGGACAGGAAGTGAGAGAGTTAGTGAGAGTGTGGAGAGCAGTGTGTGAAGTAGCAGGCCTAAGTCATGAGGCTGCTAGGAACAGTGTTGCCCTAATACTCAGGGAACTGGATTGCTGAAAATATCCTTCTGTGTGATTCCGCCTAATGGACCGAGACAACCTCAACATGTACGTCGGGGGCTTAGGGCGAACTCAGCCTGTGAGGCTGCAGGGAAAGATGAACTTAGACTACATGGAGCAGAAGGTATTGCAATACGAATATACTTCTACTGCTGGAGAAGACTCCCTAGGGCTAGAGAAGCCAGTGAGAGGGATATTCTACCTATACTGAGAACCAAGGCTGAAGTTGTATCCGCTACCTGTGGGAAAGATGAAAACCCGTTGGGCCTTATCCTCTACATCTGCCTGTAAATACTGTAAATCTTGCTATTCACCAAGTAAAAGTTTGGTTGTTTTTATGAACCTCATTTTTCCTAGATTAATTGCTTCCCTGGTTCCAGAAGAGGGATTCCTGGACTCAGAAGAAGCGGCCTGTAGCCCTAAAGTAATTGTGATGCACCACACACACAGCAATACACAGAGAATGGGACAACAGAATATCTGTTGGATGCCAAAGTGAGTGGGAACAGAAGCTCGCCCACGACTACTTCGCTTGGGCATCTTACATTTGACGCAGCCGGCAGATTGTCTGTGCCTCTCATGAAGAAAGCGGAGAAGATATGGCTTATAGCTCAGATGGAAGATCGCCAGAATACATGCAGTCCAAGATGGCAACCCCATGCAAGGATTCTAAGATGGCAACGGTAGCAGTGAAGAGAAGAAGAAACATCGCCAATTGTGGGCACGGACGGTGCCCGAGAGCTCAAATAAGTGTCCAGCCCCCAGTGACAGCCCAGAGAAGGATGGGCCCAGTGGCAAGAGTGTGAGGCAAGGCCGACTGAGTAGAAAATTTCAATAGAAGGGGGCACGGCTGAAGGCAGAGCCGCCGAGAGTGATGTGTGACGCGGCGGATGCTTCAGTGGTTCAGCCCAGAAAGAGTTGGGCCCAAGCAAGGATTCTAAGATGGCAATGGTGGCAGTGAAGAGAAGAAGAAATGTCACCAATCATGGACATGGATGGTGCTCGAGAGCTCGAAAAAGTCCAGCCCGCAGTGACAGCCCAGAGAAGGCTGGGCCCAGTGGAAAGAGTGTGAGGCGCGGCCCACTAAGTAGAAAATTGCGATGGAAGGGGGCGCAGCTGAATGCGGAGCCACCGAGAGTGAAGTGTGACGCTTCAGTGGTTCAACCCAGCAAGAGGCATATTTGGACACGCAGGATGCACATCACCGGAAAGCGTCAGGCGCCATTTACCTGGTTATCCACGAGGAGTGAGGAGCGTGACAGAAAACCTTAGGAGAAAATGGAGCGAAAGGCGCAGAGTTATCCAGTGGTGGTGGGCGATGAGAAATCGTCAAGTCAGGGCCGCAGTAGGAAGCTATCATGCTCCGAAGCCGCTGCTTCCGCTGCCGATGCTGGTTCAATGGGTGACTGTGCCACAATTCGACATGGGCCTCTTGGTTTACGAACTGTGGTTGATGTGCTGGAGCCGGTTGCCGGAGGGGGAGACTTCGGTGGCCGAGGGATATAATGCCCTAGTGGGTGCTAGAGTGGCGCGTTCAGAAAAGGAGGACAGACACGCCCCGTTATGGTATGTCCCAGTTTCGGCCCTTGTTGAAAAGGTTCCAGGAGGAGGAGGGACAGCGGTGAAGTCTAAGGTGAGGTCCGGTCAGAAGAAGGCCCCATTTACTCACTGGAGGGGGATAGAGCGGGATATCATAAGTACCCCACCGGTCAAGAGTCACCTCAACTACAAGCCACGGTGGCTGGCTAAAAGTACTCCCCCATGAGTTTATTCCAGCACTGGAAGTGGACAGACCTGTTCCTGTGCGGGTGGCTCGAAGGGTGTAATGCAGCTCAGCGAGAATCCGATGAGGTGTCCCAGCCCCGCAGATGAGTTGTTGATTTCGACATCAGGAGGGGGTATGGATTTCTCGAGGAGGAATGGACCAGGGACGAGGTCTATGTTAGCCGCAACATGGTGAAGAGAAAGTATTTACCCTCATGGTTACACAATGTACATCCAGGGGAGATTAAAAATAAAGCTAAACAAAGGAAATGCTAAAATGGTGGTGAGGGTATCAATGGTATTTAGTGCTATATATAGTGTATAATCATGCAATATCACACCCTCCACCAAGAAGCCGGACCAGAGTGATGCCACACGGACAGTCGGAAAACTAAGGACGCAACAACCAAAAAAGGAAGAAACCGACCATAAAGTCCGCAAGATTACTACATATATATACATAAATATATTTTTTATATCTTTTATCACTATGCACTTTGCAGTATTGATTATATATTTTATAATTATTGCAATTTGCAGCATTGATTATATTAATATATATATAATATATATATATATATATATATATACACCATGTTCCAAATTATTATGCAAATTGGTTTTAAGTGTCATAGCTTTTTTTTTTTTTTTTTTTTTAATGAGACCCATTCATGGTATTGTGTCTCAAGGGTATGCCACACTAAACAATATCGCTAACGGGATCGCTAAAAAACGTCACTATTTAGCGATCCCGTTAGCGATGTTGTTCAGTGCGGCAGCTTCCAGCGACGAGCTTCCTGCTGTGATCTCGCTCGTCGCTGGAATCGTTCCGGACCCTATTTCATCGCTGGCGCTCCCGCTGGGTAAGTATCTAATCGCTGTGTGGCACCTTTTCTTAGCGATTTAGCGTACTTTTGTACCGCTAAAGTCGTTAAGAAGATCTCTAACGGCGATAGCGTCGTTAACTATATCGCTAAATGCGGTAGCATTTAGCGATATAGAAACAATCCCGCTAGCGATCTCATTAGTATGCAACGCTAACGAGATCGCTAGCGGGATAGCTTAGTGTGACAGTACCTTCAGGGTTCTTTGGATCACTGAAATCAATCTCAGATACCTGTGATAATTAGTTTTCCATGTGAGCCCAATAAAGGAAAACTGGATGTTTCACACTATTAAGCAGTCCAGAGTTTTCAAGTAACATGGGAAAGAAAAATGATCTCTCTGCTGCAGAAAAGCATCAAATAGTGCAATGCCTTGGTCAAGGGATGAAAACATTAGATATTTCCTGAAAACTTAAGCATGATCATAGTACTGTTAAGAGATTTATGGCTGATTCTGAGCACAGACATGTTCGTGCTGATAAAGACAGAATGAGGAAGGTTTCGGCCAGGCAAGTTCATCAGATTAAGAGAGCAGCTGCTAAAAAGCCATTACAAACCAGCAAGCAGATATTTGAAGCTGCTAGTGCCTCTGGAGACCCTCGAACCTCAAGGTGTAGGATCCTTCGAAGGCTTGCTGTGGCGCATAAACCTACTATTCGGCCACCCCTAAACTGTACTCACAAGCAGAAATGGTTGCAGTGGGCCCAGACATACATGAAGACTAATTTTCAAACAGTCTTGTTTACAGATGAGTGTCGAGCAACCCTGGATGGTCCAAATGGATGGAGTAGTGGATGGTTGGTGGATGGCCACCATGTCTCAACAAGGCTGCGACGTCAGTAAGGAGGTGGTGGAGGAGTCATGTTTTGGGCCGGAATCATGGGGAAACAGCTGGTAAGGCCTTTTAAGGTTCCTGAAGGTGTGAAAATGACCTTTGCAAAGTATATAGAGTTTCTGACTGACAACTTTCTTCCATGGTATAAAAAGTAGAAACGTGCCTTCAGGAGCAAAATCATCTTCATGCATGACAATGCACCATCTCATGCTGCAATGAATACCTCTTAGTTATTGGCTGCTATGGGAATAAAAGGAGATAAACTCATGGTGTGGCCACCATCTTCCTCTGACCTCAACCATACAGAGAGCCTTTGGACTATCATCAAGCAAAAGATCTATGAGGGTGGGAGGCAGTTCACATCAAAACAGCAGCTCTGGGAGGCTATTCTGACTTCATGCAAAGAAATACAAGCGGAAACTCTCCAAAAACTCACAAGTTCAATGGATGCAAGAATTGTGAAGGAGATATCAAAGAAGGGTTCCTATGTTAACATGTAACTTGGCCTGTTAGGATGTTTTGGAGTTAAATAGCTTTTTTGTTCAGTGAATGTGACCTCCTAATGCTGCAAATTCCACAAATGAGCATTTTCAGTTCTTTAAAATATATCAAATGTTTAGAAATTCTACTGTGCCTAATAATTTGGAACAGTTCATTTTGAGTTTTTATTCATTTTGGAGATTATACTGTTATCATTGGGAGGTTTCTTCTGTTTGTATCTTGTATTATGTTATTTTATCATTGCTAATTGTTCTGTTGTTTTATTACCTGAATTGTATAAATAAATGTATTAATTTTGTGGACTTTGTGTTGCGTTCAGGGGAGATTGTAGAATTTGTAAAATACGCGTGTCAGCGGGGCTGGTATGCAGCAGCCTTGGTGTGCTCACATACCAGGTAAGACATCCTAGAGCGGAACTAGGAAGTCTTCAAATTGAAAGCTGAAAGAGAGGCGCACCAAGAGGGAACTGGAACAATCCCCACAGAAATGGTGTAGGTGCCTGGGAAAGGGCATCCTAGTGGAGGGAAGATAACGCCCGAAGGGTCACCTAAAGAGTTGGAGGGTGCTGATTAAAATCCCTCAGAGGGACAGGGACTGGCTGAATCTACCAAAGGGGCGCCACCATCCAGCTTGCCAAAACTGTGGGCTGAAGAGGTGAACCCCACAAGGCCAGGATTTGGTGAAGACACCCGGGCTGAAGCAGGTCAGGTGTTCCAAAGATTTAGGGTCACCAGCTATGGCCCTACCAAGGTGGGTTGTGGGAGCGTGACAACAGCAGAGTAGGGCCCAGTTAAATATCTTGACTAGCCTTGAGATGAAGGAGGCCACCATCTCCTACTGCCTGGGCCGCCTTCATGGAGGAGAGAAGGAAGGTCCGGGCAAGGTTTTGAAGGGAGAAAAAGTTGAGGACTTAACATCTATTGTTTCTAAATTACCAAGAGTTTGAATTTCATAGCTGCTGACATTCCCAAGAGGAAATTTTTAAGGACTATTGCCTGTTTCTTGGTAATAATTATTTTCCCCTCTCTTTCCCCCTCTCTTTCTTGGGTTGGGAGCGTGGGTAGGTGGATTTTGGAATATGTCTTGTGATCCTGTTGAATCCTTGCTGAATATAAAAAATAATTGCCCATCACTGCGCCCATGGCAGCCACATTGTTTTTTTTTTTTTGTAAATTTCCTTTATACTAAAAGTAATAGAAGAATTGTTACCGTATTTTTCGGACCATAAGACGCACTTTTTTTCCTCCAAATTTGGGAGGAAAGTGTGGGTGCGTCTTATGGTCAGAATGTAACGTGGGGAGGGGTGCAGTGGGCAGCGGTGGAGTGGGATCACAGGAGGCAGGAAAATATCCCCTCTGCTGCAGGAAACCAGAGCTGGGGAAACCACTGGTCCCGATACTTAAGTGCAGTGAATATTCATTAGCCGCTTCCCCGCCCACCTGTCAGCTGAGCAGTGAGCAGGAGCAGCAAATGACAGAGCCACATGGTTTCCCCAGTGCTGGATTCCTGCAGCAGCTGGGGAGATCTGTGTCTGAAGTAGAAGGAGGCAGCAGAAGCAGAGTGCAGCAGGAGGGATCGCATACCTAACAGCCTGGGGGCTGTGCTGATGCAATGCTGAATGCTCCTGTGGAGGACCTGTGATGAAGTCATGAAGAGGGCGGGCTGGAGCATCACATGACAACACAAAGCCCTGCCTCTTCATGATGTCATCACAAGTCCTGCAGACACACTGTACAAGAAAAAATTAATTAAAAGGTTAGTAATTACAGCACATAAAAAAGCACTCTGCCATTCTGTGGTGGACTATAATTCCCAGCATGCCACAGGATCTGCAGGCCATGCTGAGAGTTATAGTTCTCCCATGGGATCTTAAAGCAGCACTCCAGTGTTATTTTTCAGTGCTGGAGTGGTGCTTTAAATATAAGCCCCATGCCTCCATTCTTAAGGTACTGTCACACTAAGCGAAATCGCTAGCGAGATCGCTACTGCATCACCGATTTATGAGGCAGTAGCGATCTCGTTAGCGACTTAGCTGTGTGTGACATGTAGCGGCGATGTGGCCCCTGCTGCGATGTCGCTGATCGCTTATGAACGTTCGGAGCCGTTTTTTGGTCGTTGGTGTCCCGCTGGTAGGCCTGAATCGCTGAGTGTGACACCCTTTATGAACGACTTTACCAGCGTCGCAGGTGGGACTAGGTTTTCCCCACGACCGCAGAGGTCGTTATACAGATCGCTGATGAGATGTGTTTGGAAGCTAACTAGCGATCACATAGCGATCGCACTAGCGATCTCGCCAGGTCGCGTCGTTGTCGTGATCGCTAGTGCGATCGCTAAGTGTGACAGTGCCTTTATACTCACCCTCCAGTGTCTTCACATAGTACTTTACAGACACCACACTGGTCCCGCAGCACCATCTCCTACCCGTAGCTTCCAACATAATAACATACTATTATATATAATAACTAGAGTTGAGCGATACTTTCCGATATCCAAAAGTATCGGAATCGGAATGGTATCGCCGATACCATTAAAATATCGGCGATACCCGATACCGATACCGGAAATCCAATGTAAGTCTATGGGAACAAAATATCGTAACTAAAAAAAACCCATTCTTTCCTTGTAAACACTAAATATACACACATAGAATACATATATATATATATTATATATATATATATATATTATACATGTCATTGTGACATATATATATATACATATTTATAGTTTATACACTTCTACATAGTAAATAGCTCTGATTAAATTGCCGGGTAAAGTCGGCTTTTGTGAAATCAAAGTATTAAATTCACCGCACACACTATAGATTTTAATTTGCAAAATGATAGTTTATTGTGTTCCACAATGCTAGGTGGAGTGCGTGTAAAAATAACAAAGATACCCACATTCATGTATACCGACGTTTCGACTCTACATGAGTCTTAATCATGGGTACTGAATGATGGGTAATGAGAATATGGCACTTGTCACAGTATGCAATTGAGATAGTAATGATATGCACTCTGTATCATCAGTTTGCTAGGCCTGATCGGAGGCTGTATGCAGACAACTATCTGGATGGCGGCGCTCCGCGCCTGCCACGGCTGCTTAATGCGGCTTTGTGAAAGACAGAAGCACCGACATGAAATGACACTTGGTTTACATAGAGTTAACCATGTCTTTTCATGTAGTTTGATATCTGATTTGCACAAACAATTACATCAGTCTATGTGTGCAAAATTTCACACCTGTAGGGGTTAATTAAAGGTGTAAATTCGTTGTAAAAAAAAACGGACTTTTTTGCTACGAATTTACACCTTTAATTAACCCCTACAGGTGTGAAATTTTGCACACTTACACTCGTGTAATTGTTTGTGCAAATCAGATATCAAACTACATGAAAAGAGATGGTTAACTCTATGTAAACCAAGTGTCATTTCATGTCGGGTTCTGCATTTTCACAAAAGCCGGCAATTGAATTAGCGGCTATTATACTATGTAGAAGTGTATGAACTATAAATATATATATATATATATATGTGTCACAAATTCAATGACATGTATATATATATATGAGGTGTAAAATTGCTGAAAAAAAATGCGTGGGCTCCCGCCCTATTTTCGCAACCAGACAGACAAAGCCAGTGAGTGGGGGCAGATAATAATAGCCCAGAGAGGGACCATTATTTTTGGCCCCCCCCCGGCTACTAACATCTGCCCCCAGACACCCCAGAAAGGGCAAATCTCTAATTAGATTTGCCCTTTCTGGCACTTTGCCCATCTATTCCCATTGCCCTGTAGTGGTGGCGAATGGGTTAATAAGGGGTTAAAATGACCTTGCAATTGAAAGGTCACTTTAAGCCAGGTTAATAATTGAGAGCTGTCAATTAGACAACTATCAATTATTAATCCTATTGTATGAAAGAAAAATCAAACACACACACTTTAATAAAAAAGAAGTTTAATGAAATAATCACACAGTTTTTGACCATATTTTATTTACCTGCTAAAACCATTTCCTGTAATAAAAATAAAATAATAAAGCAAAATTATTCTTACCAATCCGATGCACAGTCAGGTCCCACGGTGTAATCCTTCAGAAAGGGTTAATGTTTACTGCAGGGACCGCAGCTAATGCTGCAGCCTCACAGTAAACCCCCAAATGAATGAGCTCCTCTCCTGGCTGACAGGAGAGGAAGTGGAAAGCTTAATTGATTGCTTTCCACTTTCACTTCAGGTCAGCCAGGGACACCATCAGTGACGTCAGAGGGAACTGATTAACAAAAATAGGGGTTCCCTTCGAAAAAAAATTGGCGTGGGGTCCCCCCTATTTTTGTTAACCAGCCAGATGAAGCAGACCGCTGAGGCCTGGATTTTCAGGCTGTTAAGGAGCCAAGATCCATGGACCTTGCCAGCCTGATAATACCAGGCCACAGCAGTCTGCATATCTTGGCTGATTAACAAAAATAGGGGATCCCCTCGAAAAAAATTAGCGTGGGGTCCCCCCTATTTTTGTTAACCAGCCAGATGAAGCAGACCGCTGAGGCCTGGTTTTTCAGGCTGGTAAGGATCCAATATCCATGGACCTTGCAAGCCTGATAATACCAGGCCACAGCAGTCTGCTTAGCTTGGCTGGTTAACAAAAATAGGGGATCCCCTCGAAAAAAAAAACGGCGTGGGGATCCCCCCTATTTTTGTTAACCAGCCAAGTAAAATGCAGACTGCTGCGGCCTGGTATTAAAAGACTGTCAAGGCCCATGGATTTTGGCCCTCAACAGCCTGATAATACCAGGCTACAGCAGCCCCACATTTGGCGCATCAAAAGATGTGCCAATTGTGGCACTTTACCCGGCTCTTCCCACTTGCCCTGTAGCGGTGGCAAGTGGGGTAATAAGGGGTTAATGTCACCGTTGATTGCACGGTGACAATAAGCCCGGTTAATAATGGAGAGGCGTCAATAAGACACCGATCCATTATTAATCCAAAGTTTTTAAATGTTTAAAAAAAAGACACAGCAAGAAAAAAGTATTTTAATGAAATAAAAGAGACAACACAGTTTTCATTTCTTTTATTATACACTCATTCCTGCGACGCCATCGATCTCCTGTAAAAAAAGAAAAAAACAAACCAACAGTATACCACCTGTCCGACTCAGTCCATAGTAACGATTGTCCCATGGCGATCCAGCTCTGCTACATCGCAATGACAGGCAGAGCCTGTCATCGCAACGCAGCACAGCTGATTACCTGCTTCCCCGGCGGTGACGTCATCGGACTGACTGCTTTACGGCCGGGATTACCCAGCAGTCACTGCAGTTATCGCGAGAAACTGCATGTGACCGCCGGGGAAAGATGATGGCGGCCATGAAGCAGTCCAGGCCGTGACCGCCGGAGATCTTCTGCCAGGTAAGTGCCGCTGACTCCTGACAGACCCGACCGACGGACACTGACAGTGACAATTCCGATTCCGGTATCCGATATGACGAAAATATCGGTACTCGGAATCGGAATTCCGATACAGCCAATATCGGCCGATACCCGATATTTGCAGTATCGGAATGCTCAACCCTAATAATAACACCACATATAATAGTATATTATTTATGTTATTAAATATTTTACCACATTTTTTGCTTCAAATATATTTTTCCCTATTTTCCACCTCTAAAACCTGGGTGCGTCTTATAGTCCGGTGCGTCTTATAGTCCGAAAAATACGGTAACTACAATTTTAAATTACTTGATTTACTGATGATAATTTTTTTGTTCTTTATTATGCAAATTGAATGGGTAGGCTTGCTTACGCATATTGTATAATGTCGATTTGTGGCATAAAGCACCATGTCATCTCCTAGCTAGTTGCCATTTACCATTGATCCCATTAACATTTCTTACTTGAAGCTGCCAATCTGCCAGACCTGGGTGACTCTTCTTTCTAGGATTACAACCTCTGCAGATAGGCGACAACTGTATCGCAATACACGGAACATCAAATAAAAGCAAAAATAACAGAAAAACACAAATATAAGAAGAATTAGTCTGTATATTACAGTACATCATACATGATACAAACAAGAATTTCTAGAAAGAAGTATAGCTGAGCTTGTTATATTCTTATATTCTTAATACATGACCCCCGACCTACTGTCTCCTGCCTCACAATCCTGTAGAATGTAAGCCCGAAAGGGCAGGGTCCTCTCCCCTCTGTATCAGTCTGTCATTGTTAGTTTGTTTACTGTAAGTGATACCTGTAATTTGTATGTAACCCCTTCTCATGTACAGCACCATGGAATCAATGGTGCTATAGAAATAAACAATAATAATAATAATAATAATAATAATAAATACATGAATTGTAAACGACCTGCATTCTGGCATGAGATGGAATCAGAAGCTTTTTTCTGTGCCACATACACGCACAAGGTGTTGTCACCCCATAAAAATGCTAATTACAATACTGCAGGTCTGCAAAGTGACATCAAAAACCAAGTATGTCACCAGCCGTGCGTCACTTGTTGCGTGAGTCCTGGCATTTCTGTCTGTTATCCTGCACTGTTATGGTCACATCAGTGATACATTTCTTATTATGTTCTTCATATATAAACATGAAATGGAAATAAAATGCCACCCAAACAGAGCCGTCTCCATGTCACATCTACACCGTGAGGCTGTCAGCGGTCACTTTATCTACAATCCGGAGACATTCACATCCCAAGGACTTCAGTATTTATACAACCACAGACGAGAAAAAGAAGACTGACAAGTGAGCATATACGAAGCTGTATGGAGAGTTAATGCAATAGGGAAAAAATACTTCTAGTTATATACAGCTACAAAATGCAGTCTTTTTATATGGTTTGTCTTTCTACAAGATATGGGGTAGATGTACAGGTATCAATTCCATATGCATTATTTAAACATATATAACAAATATGATATATGCCAAGTTGGTGCCTGAAAATGACGTGATATATCAAGCAGTATAGCAAATATTATAGTGTTGAACCTACTCCTTTTTAACCCATTCACAACCGTTAACATACCAATATGTCATGGTCAGGTGGGGATTTATATAACCGGTAGGGATGCTTTATAAGAGCGATCAAAGTAATGAAAGTGAAAGAGCCATAGAGGGACTAAGTAAAAAAGTTAAAAAAAGAAAGAAAAAATGTAAAAAAAAAACGCATAATAATAATAAAATAAATAAAAAATTGAACCCTTAAATAAGTATTTTATGCAAAAAAACCATAAACAAAAAAGTACACATATTTGGTACCACCGTGTCGAGAACAACCCAACCAGCTGTCACACTAGTTAACCCCTTCAGTGAATACCGTAAAAAAAAAAATCAGGCCAAAAAATTATGCTTTTTTTTATCATACTGCCGAACAAAAAGTAGAATAAAACGCGATCCAAAGTGCAAATGTAATTAAAAACGATATCTCTAAAAATTTCATCTGGTTTCGCAAAAAAACAAGCCACAATACAGCTCCATCAGTGGAAAAATTAAAAAGCTATAGCTCTCAGAAAACAGTGATGCAAAAATAATTATTTTTTTTGTGAAATAGTTTTAATTGCATAAA
Organism: Oophaga sylvatica; assembly: GCA_033576555.1. Classification (NCBI taxonomy): domain Eukaryota; kingdom Metazoa; phylum Chordata; class Amphibia; order Anura; family Dendrobatidae; genus Oophaga; species Oophaga sylvatica. The sequence continues at coordinate 162,385,233 of JARQOD010000001.1, read as the reverse complement.
AGCCCTAATACATGAAGAAATTATTTAAACATGGTATTACTGTAATCTTACTGACCCAAAGAATAAAGCTGCCTTATCAATTTTATCAATTTTATCATGCCGTTCGGCATGAAATAAAGCAAAAAAAGCCAATTCCTGAATTGCTGCTTTTTTGTCATTCTGCCTCCCAAATATTGGAAGAGAAAGTAATCAAAAAATGTTATGTAACTAAAAATGGTACCATTAAAAGCATCAACTTACCCTGCAAAAAAACAACCCTGACATGACTCTGACTGTAGAAATATGAAAAAATTATAGCTCTTAAATATGCAGATGCAAAATCAAGTTTTTGCAGAAAAAAATGTCATTGGGTTTGTGACAGCAGCCGAACATAAAAAAATATATAAATCTGGTATCGGTTTAATTGCACCAACCTGAAGAATAAAGTTGTGAAATCATTTATACCACTTGAGGAACGGTGTAAAAAATAAATAAAACCAACTCTTGACCTGCTGTTGATTTGTTCATTCTGCCTCCCAAAGATTGCATTATGGCTCATCTCACATTTATCCTGCTCTCTACGCTGAGCGCTTACATGGGGAGTTCCACTCTTCTAGCACTTAAGGGCTTTGCATATGGGGTTCGCAAACTCTTCTGTGAAAATCTGTACTCCAAAAGTCAAATGGTGCTCCTTACCTCCTGAGTCTTACCGTGTAGCTAAGCAGTACAGTACATAAGATTTATGGGGTATTTCCATGTTCAACAGAAATTGTGTGACAATTTTTCGTGCCATTTTTACTCATTTCTCCATTTGAAAATGTAAAATCTGGAGCTAAAACAACATTTTTGTTGTAAAAATTTAATTATTCTTTCTTCACTGTCCAATGGTATAAAATTCTATGACACACTTGTAGTGTTTATATGATCACTGCACCCCTAGATGAATTAATTGAGAGGTGTAGTTTATGGGGGGTTCTGCTGTTCTGGCAATTCAGGGGATCACCCAGTGGCTCATGTCACTCTCAAACATAACAACAAAATTTGCACTATAATGTTGCCTTCCCTTCTGAGCTTTACACTGTGCCTGAAAAGTATTTCCCACATACTTGTAGGGTAATGGCACACTCAAAAGTAACACAACAAACTCGGGGATCCACTGTTTCCTATTATATTATATCCAATTATAATATAACCAACTGAGCATGTGGATGTGGGGATTCATGAATCGAGATAAAAGAGCAGCCCAAGATTAATTTTATATTTAATCACCGAAAAGGCGCACTAGAAAAATACAGGTATATATACAGGAACAAATATACAGGTATACAGTAAGAAGTGCAGTACAAGGGTAGGATACAGATAGATTGCAATTACCGTGTTATGTAGCATGTGACCATAGGGAGGCACTGATGGATCACAGGTCCTAATCTTTGTTACATGAATCTCTGGCTGCGTCAGCTAATGGGCTTTCTGCCAGTAGAAAGACTTGAGTGCAAAATGAGGAGCTGCCTGTTATCCCTTAAGCTGCTGCCTCCCCCACGCTGTGCCTACCCCTGGGCTGGGCCGCCTCCCTCCTCCCACATCTGAGAGTATGATTTTCCAGGCAGAACCGTGGATGGCCCATAACTTTCCGCCTAAAGTTCTAAATGGAACAGCAGCGGTGCCACTGGATTTTGCTGGATTTTATCTGTGCAGGGAGACCAAATACGGCTACTATATTTAATTCCATTTTAGCTATGCTTGGTAACTCAATAACGCAGAGTGCTAGGGGTGGCTGCCTGGTATGGGCTTGTGGGGAAAGGAATGCAGATTCCGATTATGTTCTCAGCTAGGTTCAGATATATTGCATTCTGTTATTATAGGTCTGTGAGGGATCTGCATCGGGAGGGGGTGTCGACTTCACTCACCTTGGAGGAGGGGAGAAAAGGACCTAGCAGGGATTGGCTCTCTGGTGCCACCACTTGCCCCAAGTCAGTCAGGGAACTGCACCGAGGACAAATAGTTGCCAGAAAGGCTTCCCTTATAGGTACGAGTTATTGAGGTGCTCCCAGTGAGGAGGATATATATCACCAGTCCAGGCTGGGAATATATGTATAAACCTCCCATCCGTCACTTCCAGAGTTCCTCATTAACACAGTACGGTTTTCTGTCACCAGTTCCTCGTTCAAAATAAGCCCCATCTGACAGCTGGCTTATGTCGGGTCAGAAACTAACCAAGGGTAGCGTATAATATACAACAGAGCGTGCAGACGTGGGGATTAGTGCATCGAGATAAAAGAGCAGCCCAAGATTAATTTTATATTTAATCGTCGAAAATGTGCGCCAGAAATAAACGCATATATATACAGAATAATATACAAGTATACAGTCAGGAGTGCAGTACAAGGGTACGGTATAGATAGGTTGCAATTACCGTGTTATGTAGCATGTGACCACAGGGAGGCGCTGATGGATCACAAGTCCAAATCTTACAGGCTTTTCCTGGCTGCCTCAGGTAACAGATTCTCCTGACATTAGAAAAATTAAGCTCAATTTGAGCTGCTCCCTCCCACACTCTATGCCCACCCATGGGCTTGTGCAGCCTCTCCCCTCCCATCTCTGAGAATATGATTTTCTGTCCAGAACTGTGGATGGCCCATAACTTTCCACCTGAAGCTCTGAATGGGTTGGTGGTGCTGCCACTGGCTTCCGCTGGATTTTATCTGTGCAAAGAGACTAAATATGTCTACGGAATGTAATTACGGTTAGCTATGCTTTAAAACTCAATAACACTGAGTGCTACAGGTGCCTGCTGGGCACGGGCGTATGGGGGAAGGAATGCCAATTCCGATTATGTGCTCAGCTAGTGTCAGAGATATTGCATTCTGTTATTATAGGTTATTTTCCAGATTCAATACCTAAGAGCCTTCCTGTGACTTGTTGTGCCATGGTGTTTCCATGTGCTTGAGTCAGAATCCAGTTTTGCTGTGGCTAAAGAGAATTCACACCCTTGTGTTAACAGCTTCAAAGAGCTTCCTCCTGGAGTTTTAATTAAAGGAAAACATTGCATGGCTTTTTATGGCTTTGGGGAATGCATGCCAAGGGAGGGGGCTGAGAGGTCTGAAACAAGTATTTTTGAGCCAAACTTATCTTGATGGGGAATTCCATCAGAAATCAAAATATAATTTTCCCATATCTCAAAAGGTCATTTTCCAGATTCAATATCTCAGAGCCTTGTGCTGGGACCTGTGGTGCCATGATGTCTGCAAGTGTTGGACTAAGGAATCCAGTTTGACTGGTCCTGCACACGAATTCACACCCTGTGATGATTTCTGGGGACACAGGGTCTATGCCTTTCGGTCCCCCTAGAGAGAGTTTCAAAGGCCTTGTTGCTTGAGCTAATTAAAGAAAAACATTGATCCTGTGGAATTCCAACGGTGGGGCTGAGTTTAGGAGCATGTATTCTGGGTCAAGATGTACAGTAGGTACGGAAAGTATTCAGACCCTAGTAACATTTTTCACTTTTGGTAAATTGAAAAAAGTCATTTTTTTTCTCACTAGTGTACACTCTGCACCACATCTTGACTGAAAAAAACAGAAATGTAGAAATTTTTGCAAATTTATTAAAAAAGAAAAATGGAAATATCACATGGTCATAAGTATTCAGACCCTTTGCTCAGACACTCATATTTAAGTCACATGCTGTCCATTTCCTTGTGATCCTCCTTGAGATGATTCTACTCCTTCATTGGAGTCCAGCTGTGTTAAATTAAACTGATACGACTTGATTTGTAAAGGCACACACCTGTCATATAGATAAGACCTCACAGTTCACAGTGCATGTCAGACCAAATAAGAATCATGAGGTCAAAAAAACTGGCCAAGGAGCTCAGAGACAGAATTGTGGCAAGGCACACATCTGACCAAGGTTACAAAAGAATTTCTGCAGTACTCAAGGTTCCTAAGAGCACAGTGGCTTCCATAATCCTTAAATGGGAGATGTTTGGGACCACCAGAAGTCTTCATAGACCTGGCTGTTCAGCCAAACTGAGCAATCGTGGGAGAAGAGCGTTGGTGAGAAAGGTAAAGAAGAACCCAAGATCACTGTGGCTGAGCTCCACAGATGCAGTAGGGAGATGGGATAAAGTTCCACAAAGTCTACTATCATTGCAGCCCTCCAACAGTCAGGCCTTTATGGCAGAGTGGCCCAACGGAAGCCTCTCCTCAGTGCCAGACATTTGAAAACCTGCATAGAGTTTGCTAAAAATGAAGGACTCCCAGACTATGAGAAATAAGATTCTTTGGTCTGATGAGACGAAGATTGAACTTTTTGGTGATAATTCTAAGCGGTAAGTGTGGAGAAAACCAGGCACTGCTCATCACCTGCCCAATACAATCTCAACAGTGAAACATGGTGGTGGCAGTATCATGTTATGGGAGTGTTTTTCAGCTGCAGGGACAGGACGACTGGTTGCAATTGAAGGAAACATGAATGTGGCCAAGTACAGAGATATCCTGGATGAAAACCTCTTCCAGAGTGCTCTGGACCTCAGAGGTGGCCGAAGGTTCACCTTCCAACAAGACCATGACCCTAAGCAGATAGCTAAAATAACAAAGGAGTGGCTTCAGAACAACTCTGTGACCATTCTTGACTGGCCCAACCAGAGCCCTGACCTAAACCCAATTGAGCATCTCTGAAGAGACCTGAAAATGGCTGTCTACCAATGTTCACCATTCAACCTGACGGAACTGGAGAGGATCTGCAAGGAAGAATGGCAGAGGATCCCCAAATCCAGGTGTGAAAAACTTGTTGCATCATTCCCAAGAAGACTCATGGATGTACTAGCTCAAAAAGGTGCTTCTACTCAATACTGAGCAAAGGGTCTGAATACCTATGGCCATGTAATATTTCAGTTTTCTTTTTAATAAATTTGCAAAAATTTCTACATTTCTGTTTTTTTTTCAGTCAAGATGGGGTGCAGAGTGTACATTAAAGAGAAAAAATGAACTTTTTTGAATTTACCAAATGGCTGCAATGATACAAGTGATACAGTAAAGATGTATATCTTTGTACCGTGTTAGCCAGTAGATAGAAAAATATTTAGAGTTGAGAGTCCTCAGTGGTTGATACCTTTTAATGGCTAACTGAAAAGATGGTAACAAATTGCAAGCTTTCGAGACTACTCAGGTCTCTTCATCAGGCTAAACTAATACAAAATCTGAAGAATCACTTATTTATACACCACACAGCACAGAAAAAATGCAGTAGGTAAGACAAGTGACGTAAAGCAGAACTGTCATTATGGGAGATAGAGATGAACATAAATATTGAAACAGTTCATAGATAAGGAGTGTGAAAGTTTTATTGCCCTCTGATTGGGGTCTGGTAATGTTTTGTGATGTTTTCACAGGGTCTTTGGAGTAAATTCCTTAATTGATGTAAAAAGTCATAAATCCGTGTGACAGGTTCATTCCAGCATTCAGAGTGTCAAAGGTCACCATCAGTTTGTATTCGCAAACTCTCCTCTGTCTCTGAGATGTGAAGCTACCTTTCAATACAAGTAATTTCATATCCCACATGCTATGACCAGGGAAGAAAAATGTTTTGCCACAGGTAGATCCATTCTTTTTTCTCTTATTGTGTGGCGATGAGAATTCATCCTTGTTCTCAGTTTTTGCCCAGTCTCTCCCACATACAGACCCCCAGTTGGACATTTAGTACATATAATTAGGTACACCACATTAGATGTGATGCAGCTGAAAGTACCTGGTATCTTGTAGTCCCGATGGGAGTTGGGGATCTTTATCTTGTCCGTGGTCATTATAAATGGACAGGTTTTGCATTTCTTCTGGTTGCAAGGAAAGGTTCCTGCAGCTGTTGGGGAGGACAGGGAACTTCTGACAATGATGCTTCTTAGATTTGGGGGCTGCCTAAAACACAGTAGTGGGGGGTCTGGAAATATGGATTGTAATCGGGCATCTTTTTGTAGTAGAGGTTGTAGTTTCTGTGCAGCTCCCCTTACCACCTCCAGATTTGGATTGTAGGTGACCACTAGAGGCACCCGGTTATTTTCTTCTTTAGTTTTGTAATGTAGCAGGTGATTCCTTGATATTCTGGTGGCTCTTATAATTTGGTTTTCAATTGTTCTTGGATGGTAGCCCTGATTTAAAAAGGTCTTTCTAAGGCGAATAAGTTGTTCATCTCTATCCATGGGGTTGGAACATATACGGTTGTATCTGATGGCTTGGCTGTAGACAATGGAGTTTTTTATGTGTTTTGGATGGAAACTGTCCCATTTAAGGTATGTTGGATGGTCGATTGGCTTCTGATACAGGGATGTCTCTATTTCATTGTCCTCCAGTTTAATGATGGTGTCCAAAAAGTTAATTTCAGTGCTGGAGTAGTTGAGTGTTAAATTGATGGTGGGATGAAATTGATTGAACTGTTCATGGAACGTGTTTAGCTGTTGCTCAGACTTCGTCCAGATGATTAAAATGTCATCAATGTAGCGGTAGTAGGCCAGAGGCCTGATGGGACATGAGGACAGAAAGTCGCTTTCAAGCTTGGCCATGAAAAGATTTGCATACTGTGGAGCCATTTTACTTCCCATCGCTGTGCCAGTCTCCTGTAAATAGATCTTGTCAAATTCAAAGTAATTGTGGGTGAGGATGAATTTGTTTCACCACAGAATCAGCATCATTCTCGGTGTTTTCCATGAAGTCTTTGCAGGCATTTAATCCATCCTGGTGTGGGATATTAGAGTACAAAGATTCCACATCCATGGTGGCCAGGATGGTTCCTTTTGGTAGGGGACCTATTGCCGCTAGTTTATTCAGTAGGTCAGTTGTGTCCTGAATGTAGCTGGGTGTATCCTTTACCAGGGGTTTAAGAATGCCCTCTACCCATCCAGATACCTGCTCAGTAAGGGTGTCCACACATGAAATAATCGGCCTCCCTGGATTTCCAGCTTTGTGGATTTTGGGAAGCATGTAGAATGTCCCTGTTCTTGGACTCTCTGGTATCAGGTCATCAGCTCTTAAGGATTTGTCAGGCAGACAAGATACCAACTTGCTTAGTTCCTTGTAATAGTCCTGTGTAGGGTCCGACTCCAGTTTTCTGTAGTAGCGTGTGTCCGTAAGTTGTCTGTTTGCTTCCTTCATATAGTCTGATGTGTTCATCATGACTATTGCACCTCCCTTGTCAGCAGGTTTAATGATGATTTCTTTGTTGGTTTTCAGAGATTGTATAGCCTTTCTCTCCTGGGCACTGATGTTGGATGCTTGTCTCCTGTTGGTGTCTATGATGGTGGATTTTATCAAATATCTGAATGAGTCTATATATTTATCCAAATGAGGGTTGCGTCCAGGAGGAGGTGTCCAGTCTGACCTCTTCTTGGTTGTTGGGATCCCTTTTCCTTCAGTCCGAGTGTTTTCTGAATCTTCTGTATCATTGAAGTATTCCCTCAGGCGCAGTCTCCTGAAAAAATGTTCCATATCACTGCAGAGTTCAGTTTTATCCAGGGCCTTAGTGGGACAAAATGAGAGTCCTCTAGAAAGCACGGCCAGTTCCACCTTGTTGGGTTTGTAATCCGAGAGATTGATGACACAGCTAGATGCTTTTGTGTCTGGAATGGAGTGGTTGTACAGGTTGTCAGGTTTTGGCATTGTTTTGGATCTGTTTGTATAGAGTCCTGAGTTGAGGCGCAATCTGTGTAGTTTCTTTTCCTTGTTATGAATCAGAAAGGTCCGTAGTTTGTTGTAGTATTGTTGTAATTTTTGCTCTGTGCTTTCTGTAAGTGTTTTCCTTAGACTTTCAAATTGCCCTTGGACGTTACTCCTTATGCTGTAGCAGACATGCAAAAGATGGTTCCTAAGTCTCTCAGAAGTCCTGTGACAAAGGTTTTTTGCATAATGGGTATTGTAGGTGTGAATAATTGGGTTTGTAATCCAGAGTCCTTTGGGAATTAAATTCTCCTTTTTGCATTTAGATAAGAAATGTCGCTGTCCATTTGTGCGCGTTTCTTCAGAAGTGGTTTTTTACATCAATTAAGGAATTTACTCCAAAGACCCTGTGAAAACATCACAAAACATTACCAGACCCCAATCAGAGGGCAATAAAACTTTCACACTCCCTATCTATGAACTGTTACAATATTTATGTTCATTTCTATCTCCCATAATGACAGTTCTGTTTTACGTCAGTTGTCTTACCAATTGCATTTTTTCTGTGCTGTGTGGTGTATAAATATGTGATTCTTCAGATTTTATATTAGTTTAGCCTGATGAAGAGACCTGAGTAGTCTCGAAAGCTTGCAATTTGTTACCATCTTTTCAGTTAGCCATTAAAAGGTATCAACCACTGAGGACTCTCAACTCTAAATATTCATGATACAAGTGAAAAATTTAAAGGGTCTGAATATTTTCCGTACCCACTGTATCTGACTGGCATTCCATCAGATATCAAAATGATATTTTCCCATATCTCACACCCCCCCCTTTAGAGGGCGCTGGGGGCATCACATTCCTGTGTTCCCCTGAGCGCACTCCTGCAATCTCTCCTTGCCGGGATAGTCCATCATCGTTATCATGGTCTCAGCCCCTTTTGTGACGAATGGAGAAGTGTTACCGCTGGAGCGCCAGGCACCAGTGCAGCAACCTCCCATTTGTCCCGGAGACCGTATGTAACCAGCTGAGGGGGTTTTGGTCTGTCTTGCCCATACAAGTATGGCTGCAGACGCTGCAGGGCCCTCACAATTGCCAGGCAATCCTTTTCCATCGTGGAGTAGGCTACCTCTCTCAGCAACAGCTTCCTGCTCAGGTACAACGCGGAATGCTCCTGGCCCGCTGCGTTGACCTGGCTGAGACCGGCACCGAGGCCATAGTCACTGGCTTCGGTCTGTATTACAAATGGCAGCGCAAAGTCAGCAGCTTGGAGTACTGGGGAGCTGGTTAGAGCAGTCTCTAGCACCTTAAAAGCGATCTGTGAGGTCCGTCAGGGGCTTGGCCAGGGTACTATAGTGTAGAACAAACCTCCTATAGTACCCAGCAGTCCCCCGGTAGGACATCACCTGTTTCTTGGTCCTGGCGGTGGGGCAGGACGCGATGGCATCCACTTTCCTGGGTTCTTGTTTCAGAACCCCCTGCCTACCCAGTGACCCAGGTAGAGGACTTCGCTCATGCCCAGCTTGCACTTTTCCAGCTTGATGGTCAAACCTGCCCGGTGAATCCGCCAAAGCACCTGCGTAAGATGCTCTAGTTGATCCTCTCATGTGGGACTTAAGATGGCAATATTGTCCAGGTACACAGCTGCATACCTTTCAAATCCCTGGAGCTGCATGTTGATCATCCGCTGAAATGGCATCACAGTGGACTTGTACAGTTCAAACGGGGTGATAAAGGCAGAGCGCTCCTTGGCCTCATGAGTCAGAGGGTTCCCTGGCTCAGATCCATGATGGTCAGGTACTGTCATGGGTGCATCGCCACGAAGATCGTCGCGATTGCACATTCTGACTTCTCACAGCTGAGCTGCTGTTTTCTTGTGTTTGGTTATGAGAGAGTTAATTTTACCTAGCTCTTTGCTAAGACTAGGTCCAGCCTCGCCCGGCTGCTTTTGATTATGTTCTAATTAGTTTCCTTTATATTCCTGCCAGTCTGGGGGTTGGATGCCGGTGAAAGCATTCATGTAGTTTAGCAGACTGGATCGGTTCTGAGAATACTTAAGCTAAGAGCTCCTTAGTTGTTTTTACTCTTACAGCTTATAGTTTTTCTCTGAGACCTAAGGTGTTCCTACTGTGTGTGAGTGTTGTATGTAAGACTTTATTTACTTTATTTCTTATCTTTCTTGTATGTCTTTCTGTTCATTAACCGTTACCTGGTCATTCCCTTTGGTGGTATTCAGGGTCCTTCTTAGGACTAGAATACAGTTGGCAGGGATTGATAGGAGACAGGGTTTACGCTGGTGGCCTGGACCTCTGTACCTTTAACAGTACCTCCAGGTTGAGGGTTTAGTTAGGACCCCAATTAGGGTCAGCTTAGACCCCGGTCACCCTCTAGCCGAGACAGCGTATAACGGATTCCGTATTGACCCACTGGACTTTCTGTCAGGTAAATCTATGTTATCATATATCTATGCGCATGTTATATAGTATGTTGCCCTTTTGATATAGATTATTGTCATCACATATATATATCTGCTATACAGCGTGACATTTTCACCGGCCCATACTAAAGATTCTCCTCAGCTGTCATGGATCCAGTAGCCCAGCTGGCCCGGCAGTTGCAGGGATTGTCCATGGAGTTGGCAGACATTAAGTCCAAGGTTTTGTCCCCCCCGGAGCAAACCAGATCTGAACCTAAGGTTGCTCTCCCGGACAGGTTCACTGGTGGGCGGGACAAATTTTTTACTTTCCGGGAGGCATGTAAATTGTACTTTCGGCTGCGGCCTCGGTCATCTGGGAGTGAAGAGCAGAGGGTGGGAATTGTTATCTCGCTCTTACAAGGGGACCCTCAATCTTGGGCATTCTCTATTCCTCCAGGCTCCCCAGATCTCCAGTCAGTGGATCGATTTTTTACTGCCCTGGGTCTGGTATATGATGATCCGGATCGAGTCTCCCTTGCTGAAACAAGGTTACGTAAATACGGCAAGGAAATCGTCCAGCGGAGGAATATTCTTCTGAGTTCCGTAGATGGGCAACAGATACTCAGTGGAATGACCCAGCTCTTAGGAGCCAGTTTTGTCAAGGGTTGTCTGACAAATTAAAAGATGTGTTGGCTCAGTATGATTCTCCTCCATCACTGGAGGCTGCGATGGCCCTCGCTATTCGCATTGATAGACGTCTTCGGGGAAGACGCGAGGTAACTCCGCCCCCCGTGATGACTCCACCTACTACTAAAGTCCCTTATACTGAGGTTCCCTGGTCTGTTCTGAGGAACCCATGCAGTTGGGAGGGACATCATTTTGTAGGAGGGAATCAGCGGTGCGCCGCAAGACTAGAAGGTGTTACTTTTGCGGGAGAGAGGACATTTTGTTGGGGGGTGTCCATCCCGGACCTCTTTGAACCAAGGAGTTAACCTGGGAGTGTGTATATTCGTCCCCAAATCCCTCTCAGTTTCTCGTGCCTGCGAGGTGGTGATTGGTACTAGAACTGAGAGGATTTCTGTTTTTCTTGATAGTGGGTCCGGGGCTAATCTGGTGGACGCTCGGTTTGCCCAGGTGCATGGTATGCAACTGAGTGTATTGGCCAAACCGGTCCCTATACTCTCTATTGATTCTAGACCTCTTGGTCAAGGTAGCTTGGTACAAGCTGTTCATAAACATAGATCTTCGAGTAGGGGCAATACATAAAGAGCAATTGTCTTGTTATGTGTTGGAGGGTCTGCCTGCTCCTATTGTGTTGGGACTTCCTTGGTTGGCTAAACATAACCCAGTGATTGATTGGCAATCCAGAAAGATAAGCCAGTGGGGTGAATTTTGCAAGAATAACTGCATGAGCACGGTCATCGGTGCGGTTGTGCCTGGGACTTTGCCTCCTTTTCTGGAGGACTTTTGGGAGGTGTTCTCAGAGGAGGGGTGTAAAGAGTTACCTCCTCATCGCACATATGACTGCTCAATAAAGTTGCTTCCTGATGCTTTATCTCGTACTTTCCCAGGGGTCGGGAAGACGGATGATCCGGTTCCTATTCCTCAGGAGGGAGTTGTAGTGTCAGCTGTATGCTCTGAGCTTGAGGGGGAGGTATTGGGGGCTCAGGGGGACGCCCCTGTGGGACTTCCAGGGAGACTGATAGTTCCAGATCGCTTAAGACTGAAGGTTACGGAGAACCCTTACAAACGGATGGCTGATAGGAGGAGAGTTTCTGGTCTAGATCTGAAGGTGAACGATCTGGTATGGTTGTCTACCAGGAATATAAAACTTAAAGTTCCCTCCTGGAGGTTGGGTCCCAGATTCATCGGGCCATACAGGATCAGTTCCATAATTAATCCTGTGGCATTTTGTCTGGACCTCCCTCCTACGTTTAAAATTCATAATGTGTTTCACAAGTCATTACTTAAAAGGTATGTGGCACCAGTCATACCGTCACCTCTACCTCCTCCTTCAGTGGTAGTCAATGATAACGTGGAAGTTCATTGGAGGGGGTATGGTCCTGAGGAGAGGACGTGGGTCCCTGCGTCGGATGATAACGCAGATCGATTGGTTCGGACCTTTCACACAATTTACCCGGACAGACCTGGTCATGAGGGTCCGGAGGCCCCTCGTAGAAGGGGGGGTACTGTCATGGGTGCATCGCCACGAAGATCGTCGCGATTGCACATTCTGACTTCTCACAGCTGAGCTGCTGTTTCTTTGTGTTTGGTTATGAGAGAGTTAATTTTACCTAGCTCTTTGCTAAGACTAGGTCCAGCCTCGCCCGGCTGCTTTTGATTATGTTCTAATTAGTTTCCTTTATATTCCTGCCAGTCTGGGGGTTGGATGCCGGTGAAAGCATTCATGTAGTTTAGCAGACTGGATCGGTTCTGAGAATACTTAAGCTAAGAGCTCCTTAGTTGTTTTTACTCTTACAGCTTATAGTTTTTCTCTGAGACCTAAGGTGTTCCTACTGTGTGTGAGTGTTGTATGTAAGACTTTATTTACTTTATTTCTTATCTTTCTTGTATGTCTTTCTGTTCATTAACCGTTACCTGGTCATTCCCTTTGGTGGTATTCAGGGTCCTTCTTAGGACTAGAATACAGTTGGCAGGGATTGATAGGAGACAGGGTTTACGCTGGTGGCCTGGACCTCTGTACCTTTAACAGTACCTCCAGGTTGAGGGTTTAGTTAGGACCCCAATTAGGGTCAGCTTAGACCCCGGTCACCCTCTAGCCGGAGACAGCGTATAACGGATTCCGTATTGACCCACTGGACTTTCTGTCAGGTAAATCTATGTTATCATATATCTATGCGCATGTTATATAGTATGTTGCCCTTTTGATATAGATTATTGTCATCACATATATATATCTGCTATACAGCGTGACAGGTACTTAGCCCCGGCCAACTGATCGAACAGGTCATCAATGCGTGGCATAGGGAACACATCATGACTGTGACAGCGTTGAGCCCCTGGTAGTCCAAAGTAAAACATTTGCGGGAATATTTGCTGATTCTCTCACCTCCCTCATTCTCCTCCAAGCACCCCAGTCCAAATGGACCCAGGCAACGGACAGCGCCGAATCGACGCCTCCAATCCCACAGACGGTGAGGGTTTTTCCGGGTATCAAGTCCTGGAGGGACACCATCTCAGGCCACATGAGGACCATCTCAGCGCTGGTGTCCCGCAGTCCCATAGCAGTGGCATAATTTACGGTGACAGGCTGGAAATTGTCATGGGACCTCCCACCACCTCTACCCACACACATGATGGGACGGTTTTGGGGATGAGGACGGGGCTTTGTGGAGCTGGGGACACATGGCCCTCAAGTGTTTGGGTTGGTTGCAGAGGTAGCACCTCCTGGGTTCTACCCCAGGCCTGGAGAGGGGAACAGAGGGGGGTGCTTCTTGCATTCTAGCGGCTGTGGAAACAGGGGCAGGATGAGTCTTACCCCCTTTCCTGGTGCTGTGGGGGGCGCGCTTGGCTTAAGAGTCCTGGTTATTGGCATAGTCATCTACCAGGGCGGCTGTAGCAGTGGCCCCCTGTGGTTTTCGTTTACCAAGGTACTGCTGGAGGTCCTCTGGGCAGTTCCACAAGAAATGCTCTGTGACCAACACTTCCTGGATCTCCTGCCCGGTTGTGAGCTCCAGCCCCTTGGTCCAGTGCTCTGCAGTTCACAGGAGGGCCCGCATGTGGTTGGCCCAGGTGTCCTTGGGGCCTTTTTGCAGGCTCCAGAACTTCCTGTGGTAAGACTCCAGAGTGAGGTTGAACTGTTGGATCAGGGCCTGTTTGATGCTCTCATAGTCCTGCTCCACCCTGGCAGTTAAGTCCCCCAAAATTTCCATATAGGAAAGATGTGTATCTTCGTACCGTGTTAGCCAGTAGATAGAAAAATATTTAGACTTGAGAGTCCTCAGTGGTTGATACCTTTTAATGGCTAACTGGACCATCTTTTCAGTTAGCCATTAAAAGGTATCAACCACTGAGGACTCTCAAGTCTAAATATTTTTCCAAAATTTCCAGAGACTTACCCCTCAAATGGGGGGTCAGGTACTTGGCCCACTGATCCAGGGCCAGAAGGTGTTGGTGGCAGGTCCACCCAAAGGCCCGCAGAAAGAAGTCCAGGTCTCCGTCCTTCTCCAGCAAGGGGAAGTCCTCGGCAGTCTTGGGCTTTCGGGATGCTGTGGTGGGCTGTAGGAAACCCTGCCTGGCTAACTCCAGCTGATGCTGTCGCTCTGCAGCTTCATGGCATTCCACTGCCTCACGCTCCTGCTCTGCCAGGCATTGTGCTTGTGCCGCCTCTCAATCTGCCTCCAGCTGATTCTCTCGCTCTGCTTGTCGTTCTGCCGCCTCTCGCTCTCTCTGCTTGTCGTTCTGCCGCTTTCAGGAGGGCTGCGGAGGCTTCCCCGTGCCCCGCCTCGAGACTGGCCATGGCAGCTTGAAATCGGGCCTTCAACCTGAGCTGTCCAGGGAGAAGGGCAGTATTATTATTATTATTTATTTATATAGCGCCTTTAATTCCACTGTGCTGTACATGAGAAGGGGTTAAATACAAAGTTATAGATATCAGTTACAGTAAACAAATTTACAATGACAGACTAGCACAGAGAGGAGAAGACCCTGTCCTTGCTGAGTTACATTCTACGGGATAATGGGGAAGAGACAGAAGGTCGGGGGTACAGCTGCTCTGGTGGTGGTGAGGCAGCAGCTCAGGTGGTGGTGAGGTGGCAGAATGGATATTGCAGGCTGTAAGCTTTCCTGAAGAGATGGGTTTTCAGGTTCTGTCTGAAGGATACGAGGGTGGTGGATAATTGGACGTGTTGAGGCATGGAATTCCAGAGCAGAGGATGGGGATATTCGGGGAGAAATCTTGGAGGCGCTTGTGTGAGGAACAAATAAGTGTGGTGGAGAGTAGGAGGTCTTGGGAGAATCGAAGATTACGTGAGGGAAGATTTTGGGAGATTAGTTCAGAGATATAGAGAGGGGACAGGTTGTGGATGGGTTTGTAGGTCAGTGTTAGTAGTTTGAACTAAATTCGTTGGGGAATTGGGAGCCAGTGGAGGGATTTGCAGAGGGGAGAAACAGGGGAGTAGCGAGGAGAGAGGTGGATTAGTCAGGCAGCAGAGTTGAGAACAGACTGAAGTGGTGCAAGAGAGTTGGTGGGGAGGCCACAGAGGAGGGTGTTGCAGAAATCAAGGTGGGAGATGAAGAGGGCATTCACAAGAGTTTTAGTAGAAGGAAGGCATTCTCCTGTGGCAGGGTAGTGCACTGGCGTCAATACGCTTGGAGAGCCCAGGCGGTACCCCTCCCCGGTTTTCCCCTCTTTGTCGGAACCAGTACAGTCATCCTCCGTATTACGGGATAGCTCAGCGGCCATCATTCTCGTACGGCTTCAAGTGCTTGAAGCCAGGCTTTTCAGCCTTCAGTCACAGACACAGCAACAACCCGAGCACCCACACACCTACATTACTTGCACTCGGACTGTCTAGTGCTGAGCTGATCTTAGAACCCCAGCAGCAAAAAGCTACTGCTGTTTGTCCTTAGCGTCTGGGAGTAGGAATCCCACGCACACTATTATCTCGATCCCACCGCTCTGCTACCAATCTGTGACGGATCGCACAAGGGAAGAGATGTGTTGACTTCACTCACCTCTGGGGAGGGGAGAGAAGGACCCAGCAGGGATCAGCTCTCTGGCACCACCACTTGCCCCAGATCAGTCAGGGAACTGCACCGAGGGCAAATAGTCACCAAAATGGCTTCCCTCATAGGTCCGAGTTATTGAGGAGTTATACTTTTCCCCTGAGGAAGCCACACTTACTGGCTATACACGTGGGGCTCCTCCCTCCACATACCATGTTGTGACCAGCATCCACCTACAGGTCTATCGCTGCCTTTTTTATCCCTTGGCAGTCTTTACCATGTGCTATATTTTTTACCTTTAGGTTAATGCTCAATTTGACTCTCTTTACCATTCAGGGTCTTCCATCTTTACTCCATCTTGGGCTCTTTATGCAGCTTGATTTGCAAGATATTTGGTACCATACCACTAACACAGTATGGTATGCTGCCACCAGTTCTTCGTT
The DNA here is from genome assembly GCA_033576555.1 of Oophaga sylvatica. Lineage (NCBI taxonomy): Eukaryota > Metazoa > Chordata > Amphibia > Anura > Dendrobatidae > Oophaga > Oophaga sylvatica. The sequence continues at coordinate 162,369,066 of JARQOD010000001.1, read as the reverse complement.
CGATAGCAGACTTATATTGGGTCAGGAACCAACCCTGGGGTAGTGTATAATATAACCAACTGAGCATGCGGACGTGAGGATTTGTGAATCGAGATAAATGAGTAGCCCAAAGATTAATTTTATATTTAATCACCGAAAAGGCGCACTAGAAAAATACAGGTATATATACAGGAACAAAAATACAGGTATACAGTCAGGAGTGCAGTACAAGGGTAGGATACAGATTGATTTCAATTACCATGCTATGTAGCATGTGACCAGAGTGAGGCGCTGATGGATTTCAGGTCCAAATCTTTGTTACGTGATTCTCTGGCCGCGTCAGCTAACGAGCCTCTTGCCAGTAGAAAGACTGAGTGCAAAATGAGGAGCTGCCTATTATCCCCTAGGCTGCTTGCTCATTCACGCTGCACCCACCCTTGGGCTGGGCCGCATCCCTCCGTCCATAATTTTCCACCCGAAGCTCTAAATGGAACTGCAGCGGCGCCACTGGATTCTTCTGGATTTTATCTGTGCAGTGAGATCAAATACAGCTACTGTATTTAATTTCTATACTTGGTAACTCAATAACACAGAGTGCTAGGAGTGGCTGCCTGGTATGGGCTCATGGGGAAAGGAATTTAGATTCCGATTATGTGCTCGGCTAGGTTCAGAGATATTGCATTCTGTTATTATAGGTCATTTTCCAGATTCAATATCTCAGAGCCTTGTTTTGGGACTTGTGGTGCCATGATGTCTGCATGTGGCTTGAGTTGGACAAAGGAATCCAGTTTGGCTGATCGTGCACATGAATTCACACCCCTGTGATAATTGCTGGGGACCCAGGGTCTATGCCTTTCGGTCTCCCCTGGAGAGAGTTAAAAGGCCTTGTTGCTTGAGCTAATTAAAGAAAAACATTGATCCTGGGGAATTCCAAGGGTGGGGGCTGAATTTGGGAGAAAGTATTCTGGGCCAAGATGTATCTGACAGGGCATTCCATCAAAATTATATCATTTTCCCATATCTCACAAGTGCCAAAACATAAAAATATAAATGTGGTATTGATGTAATCATACTGATCCAAAGAATAAAATTGCCTTATCAATTTTACTACAAGCGGAATGGCATAAAAAATAAATCCCAAAAACAATTCCTGAATTGCTGGTTTTTGTTCATTCTGCCTCCCAAAAATCATAATAGAAAGCGATCAAAAAATGTAATGTGCTCGAAAATTGTACCAATAAAAATAACAACTCGTCCTGCAAAAAACAAGCCCTCACATGACTCTGTCAGCTGAAATATGGAAAAATTATAGCTATCTAAATATGGGGATTAGTGATGAGTGAAAGTGCTTGCCACTACTTGTTACTCGCCCGAGTATCACGGTACTCGGTCTACTCTGCGAGCACCGAGCATTTCAGGGATTACTCGGCGGGAACTCGGGTCTCCACCCAGCATTTATGGTGGACTTTACAGACCCAATCACAATGCAGGGATTGTCTGCCAGGCAATGAAATGCCATAGCCATCTTTGTTGTGGTCGTGCCGTGATTGGCTGGCCACACAGCATCATGAGGGGTATAAGAGACCAGACGCCGCCCTGCTCTCCACATTCAGCTCCGGATTGAGATAGTGTAGGGAGAGCTGCTGCCGAGATAGGTTCAGATTTGGCGATTTCTTAGTCAGTGTGGGGTCTCCCATCCTAAACTACTCAAATCCAGATAAAGCAACAGTCCTTCTAAGGACTAATTCCGGAGTACATAGGTTCCAGTATTAGGTAGGCAGGGGATTGTACTTCGCTCTATACACATCAGTGCAAGGCCTGTATGTGTGTATATAGATCATTGCATACATCAAGAGGGTCCATTCCCTTCCTGTGTTCTGGTGCTACTGCTGCTACCTGTATGATATATTGGCTGTATATAGCTAGCCTCAGGTGTAATTGGAATACAGGCCACACATTTTAAGGTGTGGTATCTCCGTGCCAGC
>JARQOD010000001.1:162346902-162367002 GCA_033576555.1 Oophaga sylvatica | reverse complement strand
TGTAAATCAGTAGAGCGCGTCCTCGGCTGGAATGGAGAACTTATGGATTCCCCCAGTGTGTTTGGTATTCCGCTTTTTTACGCTCCCTTTCAAGGTGTGAGGGCTTTTAAGTGCCGGGGTAGCGAGGGTCGGGGAGGGTGTACACCCAAAAAATGCGGGGTGAAAATGGTTCGAAGGCGGCGTTTCCCACCACTGCCATGAAATAAACCCCATGTGCTCAGATCCCAAGGGGCCAAAACTTTTTCCCCCGAAGAGGCGTCATCTCCGTGCTGGCATCCCCCCCTTTTTGGTCTACATACTAAAAGGGTTTTGTCTACCCCCTCTGGAGCGAGTCTCTCCTCCTTGACTCCTCCTCATTCCTCACAAAGCCTTCAAAACAAAAAAATTTAAAAATTAAAAAACCAAAATTTAAAAACTTTGTAAAAAAATTTCTAACTCTTTTAGGAAAAACACAATAGTTTTCAAAGGATAGACAAAAAAATGACATTAGGGTTTTTGTAAATACTTTAATTTTGTAATGGTTTGAAAATATAGACAGCGACTCTGGGTTCAATTGTTGATACAGCATGGACTTTGAAATTCCCGCCTTTGGGGGGGAACCACGTTGCGCAAAATCCCCAGAAGGTGATGGAATTTGTGCTCCTATCCTCCCCCTTTTTCCAAAACCTCTGCCTTGTGTTGCATTTTTTTTTGAAGCAGGCAAAAGGGGGACATCAGGTGACTAGTGCTCATCGCATCGCCATCCGTTTTTGATCATCAAACCAAAAAAAACGGGCAATATCCTTCATAGAGTTTTCCCACTCTTACATGGCAGTGGTCCCTTTTTTTTAGGATCCAATTTTCTAATTAGGTCTCACCAACTAGCCCCCCACGGCAGCACCCCCCAAATCTCCCCCCTTTTTATATTTATCCCTAAAAAATGCTGCACCTGCAAACGACCTTCGATAACCTCTCATAATCCGTCCCCCCCACCCCAACCCAAACTTACCCCGCTTTGCCCCAAACCCCTCGGAATGCTCTACCCCAAAAAATTTAGGACTACCGCAATTTGGTGGTTTCAGGCCCCCCCTCAAAACATTTGTTCCAGGGGCCTATCACATTCACTAATCAAAGTCTTCTTGTGAAATTTTCTGTGTGTGTAGCCATTACTATCTCCATGCCCCTCACTTCCTTAAAATGGTGGCCAAAAATCATTGAAAAAACCCCCATTGTAAAAAAACCCTTACTTTGTATCTCCACCCTCATTTTAAAAGTAAGCTTTCACCAGCAGGGGGGCTGATTTTGCTTTAATTATTGATTGTTAACGTTGTTACTTATGACTTTTTTGAAACTGTTAAACTTAAAGCATGCGGAATTTATGGGGTTTTAAAAAATTTTAAATTATTATTCTTTTTTAAACCCACTCAGTAGTGGAAAAAGTGTGAACGCGAAATTGCAGTTGATGCGCCTGATGCGCGGGATACTCCATTACTTTGGGCTGCCACCAACCCCAACATATGTAACGAGGAATTCCCTGGTGGGTAGTCAATATAATGCGATGTTCATAAGGTAAATCTGCGTTGCAGAGCTGCAATCAGCGATCTGGCCTGCTGGAACGTCGAAGTGAGCGCTCTAGGCGGCCTTTTGTGCAGCAGTCATCAAGATTGGATAGTCCCAAAAAAAACCTGCACCCCCAAGTTGGCACAATGACAAATGGTATGTGAGGGGGTTGAAGGGGCCCAGAGCTGACACCAGATTTCGGCCAGTACACATCCCAAACCCCTGCTGTGTTTCTCTTAAAAAAAACCACACGTCGCTCTCCTGTTTAGGCATTAAGAGCCCGCGCTGTGTGGCTAAGTCCCCATGGAAATTAATTTAGGTGGCCTGTTTTAAATTTTAACGGCTGTGCTCAAATTCGCAACAGGTAAAAGTTCAGGGTCCATGGGAGGGACCGTGAGGCTCCTGCAGCGTGATTCTGAGGGGAATGGGGAAAGGAGGAATCAATGTGACGACTTGATTCCCGCAAAACCTTTTGGAGTTGGAAACACGTAAGGCCACTCGCAAGATCATACCGGCCCGCACAAAATTGACCCAATGGGCAGTGGGGAAAAGGATTGTCCCCCAGGTGTTGAACCCCCCTTTTTAGGTTTTGTTTTTGTTTGTGGGGACATGACCTTTTTTCCCTATTTGTCTGGCTCGCCCTTTGCTTTGTTTTCTTCATTTTTTTTTCTTTTAAACTAGGGGTGCTTAGGTGCCTTAATCTGTGAGTTTTGCTTTTTTGTTAGGGGCCAAATATTTATTTTTCCGTTTTTTAAATTTCCTGCTACAATTTATGTTAGGAGGGTCCACCTTTTTTTCCCGTCCCTAGATTTGTAGGGGTTACTCCCCGCAACTATGGTCTTCGTTCACCTAGATGGGGGTTTAGCGGGTCTGGGGCAAGGTCAGGTTCCCCGTTACTCGTGGGTTAGCTTAGTTGTATTGTAGGGAAGAATTCCCTTTTTCCTTTTTGGTTGAGCAGTTAAAATGGGACTGGTCCACGCATCGGTGGTCGGTGGACCTTGTACTGGGGCTTTTGTAGCGCATGTTTAATTTTTCCCCCCAAATGCTTTTGCAGCCCCGGGACGGCTTTCCTGTGAAATGAAATCGGCTTGGACATTGTATTGGGGGTTGACAATGATATTCAGTTAGGGGAAAAGTCGTCTCCCCCAGCCTGAATCACAGATTTCAGGGACAGGAGTTTTGCAATGCCGCTTCAGACCTTGTCGTGCATGGTTTGCGGAGTATGGGGCCTTTTTTTTTCCCGCCTGTGCTACCCCCGGCTGTTTGTGGCTGGGAGTGTGAGGATGAAAAGGGAATTGCTGCTGTGTGGGAATAACAGTTTGTTTGGGGAAAAATGGCCGGGTTTTCCATGGGGGTCCTGTGAGGAAAATAACCAGCTGGTGTGAGCCGATAAGAGGCTTAACACAAATGAAATGTAGGGTTTTTGTAGGTTGGGGCCACATCCCGTGTGGCTTTGTAACTCAACTCGTGCTTTGCGCACAATTTTTTTCCCCCATTTGTGGTATTGAGGTGACTGACACTTTTTCTATTTTTTTTTTGATTACACAGCTGCATTTTTTCATAGCAAATATCGTGCAAGTTGTGAAAAAAGGCCACGCAGTGCAAGTCCCGGGGGGAAAATTTTTTTTTTTGGAAACAATGCTGAACAGGTGCCAAATGGAGGCTACAGGGGAAACCAGTCGCAGCCTAACTCTCCCTCCTGTTTTTACCGTTGGGGCAATGTCTTCCCTATCTTCCTTCTATCACTAACCTTTCCAGGCCTCTCCGCTTTAACCAAATAGGGTTCTCACCAAAAAGCTTCCAAAAGGCAGCACCCCTCCTACTCTCCCCCTCATTTCTTCTATCGGCCTAACGATGCTGCGCTCTAAAAACGTTTTTCGACTAACCTCTGCACTAATACGTACCCCCACTCCCGATCCAAACTTCTCCCCCCTACGCCAACCTCTGGAATGCTGCCCCCAAGAAATTAGGACTCCCCACTTTTTCATGGTTTAGGCGCTCCCTCAAAACCATTTGTTCAGAGCGGCCACACTTCACTAATCAAAGCCCCTTTATGTATTTTTAAAAATGGTGTGTCTCACCCTTCACTTTCTCCATCCTCAGCCCCTTTAAAGATGGCGGAACATCATTTTAAATGCCCCCTTGTATAAACCCTATACTTTTTATCCCCCCCCTCTCTTTGTCATTGTAAGCTGTACGAGCAGGGCGACTTATTTAGCTTAAATTTTGTATTGTTAATTTGTTATTTTTTACTTGTTTCTGAAACTGCTAAACTGTAAAGCGCTGGGAATATGAGGCGCTATATAAATAAATATTATTATTATTCCCCTGATGCTCCCACCCCCTTCCTGTTCTTAGCCATTTTGGGGTATTGGACCTCACATCCCATACCTTCCAACACCTGCGTTGGGGGGGCGGGCAGCCCCGCTCACAGAAACGGGCCCGGGTCTCATCATCTCATCGATGCTTTTTCTGCGGTGTGCTGCCGGCACTGTCTCCCCGCCCTTCGATTAGAAGACACAGCTTTTCGATCACTCATCTCCCTTTTTTTACATTACAGAATGCTGCTTGGGGGGCCCCTTTTTTCAACCCAAAGTTCTGAGAACGAAGCAGAACCACTGGCTCCTGTACAGAACTCTCTACTGCCTGGGCAATTTGCCGGCGGTGAAGAACAGAGGTTGCCCAAAAGTGCTGGGGGCCGAGAGGAGGTGGAAGCAATTGAATCGATGCTTTGGCTGAGATCCAAAAAAAACGGTTTTAATTTGTTTTCCCGGGGCCCGGGGGGACTCCGGGCCCAAAAATGGCAAAAAGGGAAACGTCCGGCCCCGGGGGAAAAAAGGTGGATGGTGTCACGGGGCCGCGCACCACAGAATCCCACGTCCTCTCCCTGAAGAAACTCCACGACCCGTGCCTTACTCCCTGCCTTCTTAACTTGGGTTTGATAAAGAAAGTCTGAAAAGTTAAAAGGCCTAATTTGGGGTTTTTTGGCAAAGATGCAGTAACATGCACACAACTGTTCTAGGTGTGAAAGGCCCTTTGTGTATTCTTAGGTTTGCAACCAAGTATTGTATACGGTTGGGCGCGTCCCTAATAGTTTTATTTATTTTTTAAGAGTGGGCAGCAACAATTGAGAAAATTTCAAGGATGTGCCAGTGACACACGCTCAGCGACACAACCCCCATGGTTAAAACTAATGGAGCGTGATTGCACTCCCAAAAAAGGGAAAACCCCGACTACGTGAACACGCAACAATGTTCACCCCAAAGCGCTCAGCAGGAAGGCATCTGTGCGTCAAAACAAAGGCGCAACATACTCCAGCCCGTTTAAAAGCTATATAAAAAAAATTATGTATAGTAGCACACTTTATTTTGGTACAGTATTAAATCGCCCCTTTACCATCTGTGCAAAACAGTCTCATCTAAATTTTCCTTACTATCCGTTGTCAGCTTTTAATCGACAGTAGGCATAAAAAGCATTTCACTATGCATATTTTTTTTTTTTTTAAAGGTTTTTTTTGTTTAAAAAACTGATTATTCCACAATTATGAGTTTCTGATGGAAAAAAAGTATAAATTTTTTATAAACTTTTAGTGACTTTTTTTTGGCAAAAAACATTTTAGTAAGCACAGATAACTTGTAATTGTGGTTTTGAAGTAGAATTCATTGTCTATACAATAAAAATGGGGTACAACTTTACTTATCCATCATTAATGGATTCAGATTTAAAAAGTATGCTTTATGTACAACCTTAGCGATCCTTAACAAAATTTTTTTTGTGGTTTGCATTGCTGTTCAAATTTTAATGTATTGTTTTTTTTGTAATTTCTTTATTTATCTAATATTGTTTAAATAAATCATATCTTATGGGGAGTAAGGTTTTCTTTTCTTGTTTAAAATATAACATTTTAAAAATTTACAGGTAAAAAAGGAAATTACTTGTTAGTATTTAAACTTCCCTTTCCTGGGCTCCAAAACCGCCAGTTGTTTTTCGGGGAATGCTGTTAGACAGTCAACACTTGCTCCTGTGTTACTGGGGTTCAGTAACGTCAGCTGGCCCGGTTTGCCTTGGTCTTTTCCTTCTGCTGCCCCCCCCGGGGGCCATACCGTCATGGTTTCCCAGTGCCTTTGGCCTAGGTGCCTCCATTTGGTATCAGTTCCAGCAACGTCGCTGGGGGCCCTTTGGAGTGCTTTGGAACAGGTACCCCTGCTTAGTAACCGGTCCCGTAAGTCAGCTGGTCCCGGTTTTTCAATTTTGGTCTTTTCCCCTTTGCTGCCCCTCCGGGTTCCCTACCGTCACTGGTTCTCCGCAGTGCTTTTTGGGCCAGGGGGCCCCCCTCTTGGTATCCGAGTTCCCCCAACGGCTGTGGTCCTTGGTAGTCTTTGGAGCACAGGGCCTCCTGCTTTTCTGTCCCCTAAATCAGCTGGTACAAGATTGTGCTACAAATACAAAACGGAACAAGGACACAAGAACAAAAAACGAAGATCTAAAAGCAAAGAACTGAAGTAAAGACCAAATGAAAAACAAAATTATGCTTAAATTTTTAAACAGAAAAAAACTAAGCGTGTTTTGGGGGGAGTCCGTTCCTCCTCGGGGTTCCCCGGAAAATGCCGCTGCTGCAGGCTAAACTGAACACGGAAAATACTGTTTTAAATTAAATCTTTTGTGACAGCAAAACGGAAGGTAAAAAAAAAAAACTTTTTCAGATTCAAGTACAGGGTTCTCTTCACAAATAAAAATTTTGGGAAAAGTGAAGCGAAAAAGAATAAGATAAAATTTTAAAAAAGAATATGAGTAAGTTAACAAAGATAAAGCAAGAAGTTTAAGAAGAAGATAAAGAAGGTGAAGATGAAGAATAATTTGATGAAAAAGATGATGCGCAGGCTGCCCATTCATTATAGGATCCAATTCAAAGTACTTGTTCTCACCCACAAAGCTCTCCACACTGCAGCACCCCCCTACATCTCCTCCCTCATTTCTATCTATCGGCCTAACCGACTGCTGCGCTCTGCAAACGACTTTCGACTAACCTCTGCACTAATCCGTACCGCCCACTCCCGACTCCAAGACTTCTCCCGCGCTGCGCCAATCCTCTGGAATGCTCTACCCCAAGAAATTAGGACTATCCACAATTTGCATGGTTTCAGGCGCTCCCTCAAAACACATCTGTTCAGAGCGGCCTATCACATTCACTAATCAAAGTCATTCTATGTGTAAGTGTGTGTGTGTGTGTAGCCCATTCACTATCTCCATCCATCCTCACTCCCTTAAGATGGCTGGACCATCATTGTAAATGCACCATTGTATATACACACCTGTATTTTGTATCTCCCCCACCTCATTGTAGATTGTAAGCTCTCACGAGCAGGGCCGTCTTATTTTGCTTTAATTACTGTATTGTTAACGTTGTTACTTATGACTTGTGTTTTGAAACTGTTAAACTGTAAAGCGCTGCGGAATATGATGGCGCTATATAAATAAAGATTATTATTATTATATAATTTATACAATGTGATTTTCTAGATTTTTTTTTTATATTCTATCAATGTAAAATTAACCTACCCTTAAAATTATAGACTGTTCATATCTTTGTCAGTGGGTAAACTTACAAAATCAGAAAGGGATCAAATACATATTTCCCCTACTGTATATCTGGCATAATTAAGATTAAATGCTGTGTCATCACAATATCTGAAAAGAAGAATTTTTCTTAATCAGAAATTCAGCGTTGCTTTAGCCATAAGAAATATTTGAGACAACAGACTATTCTCATAGTTTTATTGCCCTCACAGCCTGCAGTGAAGATTTTAGCATAGTGAACAGCAATGTTTTTCACTGCCAATATCTTATTTAAGCTAAACAATAAAAACATATTTTTAGGATAAGTATTTATATGCATTCTGAGAGCAATAAACAAAATATATAAAAAGGTGTCATCATAGCAGAAGCATAACAATAATACCATGTAATGGATACATATGATTAATATATAATACAAATAATTGGGCAAGTATTGACAAATTGTGTCATTACAGGGCACTCTATAGGTGCATCTCACAAAATTAGAATATCATCAAAAAGTTAATTTATTTCAGTTCGTCAATACAAAAACTGAAACTCATATATTATATAGAGTTCTTAACAAACAGAGTGATCTATTTCAAGTGATTATTTCTGTTAATGTTGATTATTATGTCTTACAGCCAATGAAAACCCAAAAGTCATTATCTCAATAAATTAGAATACTTTATAACACCAGCTTGAAAAAATGATTTTAAAATCCAAAATGTTGGCCTACTGAAATGTATGTTCAGTAAATGCACTCAATACTTGGTCGGGGCTCTTTTTGCATCAATTACTGCATCAATGCGGCGTGGCATGGACGCGATCAGCCTGTGGCACTGCTGAGGTGTTATAAAAGCCCAGGGTTTTTTGATGGCAGCCTTCATCTTGTCTGCATTGTTGGGTCTGGTGTCTTTCATCTTCCTCTTGTCAATACCACATAGATTGTCTATAGGGTTAAGGTCAGGTGAGTTTGCTGACCAATCAAGCACAGTGATACTGTTGTTTCTAAACCAGGTATTGGTACTTTTGGCAGTATGGACAGGTGCCAAGTCCTGCAGAAGAATGAAATTTCCATCTCCAAAAAGCTTGTCAGCACAGAGAAACATGAAGTGCTCTAAAATTTCCTGGTAGATGGCTGCGCGGACTTTGGTCTTGATAAAACAGTGTACCTACACCAGCAGATGACATGGCTCCCCAAACCATCACTGATTGCGGAAACCTCACACTAGACCTCAAGCAGCTTGGATTGTCTCTCCACTCTTCTTCTAGACTCTGGGACCTTGATTTCCAAAGTCTAGTGTGCAGTATCCACAATCAATGATGGTTTCGGAAGCAGTGCAGTAATTGAGGCAAAAGGAGCACCCATCAAGTATTGAGTGCATTTATTGAACATACAGTACAGACCAAAAGTTTGGACACACCTTCTCATTCAAAGATTTTTCTCTATTTTCATGACTATGAAAATTGTAGAATCACACTGAAGGCATCAAAACTATGAATTAACACATGTGGAATTATACATTACACTTTACAAAAAAGTGTGAAACAACTGAAAATATGTCTTATATTCTAGGTTCCTCAAAGTAGCCACCTTTTGCTTTGATTACTGCTTTGCACACAGAAAAGGTGAACGGCTGGACTCTACATGCCTGTTTCCCACCGTGAAGCATGGAGGAGATGGTGTGATGGTGTGGGGGTGCTTTGTTGGTGACACTGTTGGGGATTTATTCAAAATTGAAGCAGTGAGCGGTCCAGCTCACCCCAAACCATCTCGATTGGGTTCAGGTCTGGTGACTGTGGAGGCCAGGTCATCTGGCGTAGCACCCCAACACTCTCCTTTTTGGTCAAACAGCCCTTACACAGTCTGGAGGTGTGTTTGGGGTCATTGTCCTGTTGAAAAATAAATGATGGTTCAACTAAACGCAAACCGGATGGAATAGCATGCTGCTGCAAGATGCTGTGGTAGCCTTTCTGGTTCACTATGCCTTCAATTTTGAATAAATCCCCAACAGTGTCACCAGCAAAGCACCCCCACACCATCACACCACCTCCTCCATGCTTCACGGTGGAAACCAGGCATGTAGAATCCATCCGTACACCTTTTCTGCATGCAAAGCAGTAATCAAAGCAAAAGGTGGCTACTTTGAAGAACCTAGAATATAAGACATATTTTCAGTTGTTTCACACTTTTTTGTAAAGTGTAATGTATAATTCCACATGTGTTAATTCATAGTTTTGATGCCTTCAGTGTGATTCTACAATTTTCATAGCCATGAAAATACAGAAAAATCTTTGAACGAGAAGGTGTGTCCAAAGTTTTGGTCTGTTCTGTACATTTCAGTAGGCCAACATTTTGGATTTTAAAATCATTTTTCAAGCTGGTGTTATAAAGTATTCTAATTTACTGAGATAATAACTTTTGGGTTTTCATTGGCTGAAAGCCATAATCATCAACATTAACAGAAATAAACACTTGAAATAGATCACTCTGTTTGACTCTATATAATATAAGAATTTCACTTTTTGTATTGAAGAACTGAAATAAATTAACTTTTTGATGATATTCTAATTTTGTGAGAAGCACCTGTAAATCAATTTTTTTTAGGTTGTGCTGGCAGACAATGTAATAATGCAGAAGAGTGGATTAAAATATATTTTTTATAATTTTGATTCTACATTGTAGAGATATTAGCAAGGAAAGTATTGTCAGCTAAAGAGTTAATGTTTTAAGACTAAGTGGGTGTTATCAGATAGTTTTCACTGGGGCCCTATATTTCTGCCTGTGTGAGCTGCCCACATACTAGAGAGAGAACAAGTGTATTGAGCTAGACGGGTTCTACCCAAGAAAAAACTTATTGCATGCCTCACTGCCATTTGGGGGGCAGAGAATGGTGAATCCTTTCAGCATACACTGCATGCACTGGGTGGATTCAAAAGTCACAGAGAGTGATTGCAGACTTTTTATTTTAGACCAGACAACCCCTTTAAAGAAGTCAGGTGTCAAGGTACATGACATTTATGAACCGTAGTGAATGCTTTGAAGTGACAGGCCACATGTTTTTTATACCAACTGGTAGAGGTGCAATGAATGTAATCGCAGAGGTCGCGACCACGACTGGGCCCATGGACTCAGGGTGTGGGGGGAGGGATTGCTGATTTTAGCTGAATGTGAGCAGTCAGAGACACATTCAGATGAAAAGTACTGCGGCACAGAGAGCCGGCGGCTATGGAGCTGGGAGAGGATGCTGCTCGCTGAGGGAATTAGGACAGGTGAGAAGAACCATTTTTTTAATGTTTTGGAGACGAGACCAGAATGGGTACATTATTACAGGATAGCGCCCAGAATAAGGGACATTATTACTGGAAGCGGGCCCAGGACAGTGGACATTACAGAACGAGGCCCAGTACAAAGAACATTATTATAGCAAGGGACCCAGGGCAGGGGACATTATTACAGAATGGGGGCCCAGGACCCGGGACATTATTGCAGGAAGGTGCCATTGACAGGGACATTATTACAGGAAAAGGCTCTGGATAGGGGACATTATTGTAGAATATGGTCCTAGAACTTGGAATATTATTACAGAATGGGGGCCCAGGACAGGAAACATTATTACTAAATAGAGTCACAGGATGGGAAATATTATTAAAGGAGGGGACACAGGATGGGGGTCATTAATAAATAAAGAGCCCAGGACAGGAAACTTTATTATAGAATGGGGATCCAGAAGAGGGGACTTTATATTTCAGGATTGGTGCCATGACAAGAAATAATATTACAGCATGGGGGAAATAATTACAGGATGGGAGACATTGTTAAAGAAAGTGTTGAGAATGGACGGCATTATTATAGGATAGAGACCAGTATGAAAAACATTATTTAAGAATGAGGGACATTATTACAGGATAGAGCCACAATGGGGTACAATATAACAGGAAGTTGCCAGAAAAAGCGTCATTATTAAAGGAACGGATGGAAGACATAAGTAAAAAAAAATGGGGCCCAGGATAGAGGACATTATAATAGGATGGGGGCCATTATTACAGGATGGGAGCCCAGATTGGAGATATTATTACAGGATAGTGTAACATCCATGCTGGCATCACTGCTTGGCTTCCAATCTCCCATCAGGCTGATACACCGACTTACTCACCACTCCGAGCCATGCTGTGAGTTCTGCCCTCTGCCTGCTCCACGCTGTAAACGATGTGTCCTCTGCTTCGTGTGTGCATACTTCCTGGCTGTGTACTCTACGGCGGCGGCGCCTGCACTTCCTGAGTCTTATAGAGACAGTGTGCACATTCCTAATGTGTCCCCAGCCTATTGCCAAGAGGTAGAGGGTACTTAAGGCATCTCCATTTATTAGAAGATGCCTGAGCTACAAACTTTCTCAGTCTGCTTTCTGCTACTGAGTTGCCAGGTCCTGTCCTGTTTTGTCACCCTAGGGGCTGTATTCCCAGGCCCGTACCTGTATTCTATGTGTCTTGTTTTCCTTCACCCTGGGGGCTGTATACTCAGGCCTGTACCTGAATTTTATGTGTCTTGTTTTTTTTACCCTGGGGGCTGTATACCCAGGCCTGAATCCTTTGTCCTGAACTTGTTTCCGTGTCTGAGCTTGTCTGAATTAAGTCCTATTCCTGTACCTGTTTCTATCCTTGTCTGTAGCCTTCCCTACCCTGCTGTGTCTATCCTTGTGTTTGCTCCCTCTTGGCCTCAGAGGCTCTGCTCTGCTCTCTCTTTTCCTCAGCAGCTCTGCTACCATCCCACATCCTGCGGCTCTGCTCTGCTCCCGCCCTGCATCCTGCAGCTCTGCTCTGCTCCCGTCCTGCATCCTGCGACTCTGCTGTTTACCTACCGCATCCTGCGTCTCTGCTCCCGTCCCGCATCCTGTGGCTCTGCTATGCTCCTGTCCTGCATACTGCGGCTCTGCTCCCGTTCCGCATCCTGTGGCTCTGCTCTGCTCCCATCCTGCGGCTCTGCTCACGTCACGCATCCTGCGGCTCTGCTCTGCTCCCGTCCCACATCCTGTGGCTCTGCTCTGCTCCCATCCCGCATTCTTCGGCTCTGCTCTGCTCCCGTCCCGCATCCTGCGGCTCTGCTCTGGTGCCGCATCCTGCAGCACTGCTCTGCTCCCATTCTGCATCTGTGGCTTTTTGTCCCTCCAGTCTGAACTGGTTCCTACCTGTTCCCTTATCCCACTTGTACCTGCCAGTGTTCCTGTGCTTCCCTGTCTGAAACCCCGCCTGCCAGCCATGCCCGCCTGCCAGCCAGAGTGCCAGCCATGCCCACCTGCCTGCCAGAGTGTCAGCCGTGCCCGCCTGCCAGAGTGCCTGCCTGCCTGCCGGTGTGCCAACCGTGCCTGCCTGCCAGAGTGCCAGCGTGCCTGCAAGTACATTATCCATGCCCGCCAGTACTTGCCAGTCTAAACCTCAGCTTTCTTCTGTACTTGCCTTCACCAGTCTTTAGTGTCCTGTTCCCCTGTGGGATCAGCTGCTACTGCCAGACGCCGCCCTGGAGTGGTACCTGGCAGCTACCTGCCGCAGAAGCCTGACCTCACCACTACAGGCTCCAGTGAACACCAAGGTAGCAGCTTAGTCACGTCCCCAGTGGGGCCGCAATCCTCACTCGCGCCATCCAGTCTGGGCATGAGCGGTACAGATAGGCACCATGACGGGGGACATTATTTCAGGATAGTGTCTAGGACGAAGAACATTATTAAAGGAAAGGGGACATTACTGCAGGATAGGAGCCAGGATAGAGGACATTATTACAGGGGTACATACATCTAACCAGCATACTGGTAGTGGCCCAGGTCTAAATATGGCATCAAGGCCCTGGGACTTTAGTTACGCTACTGTCAACTGGTTTTCTTATATCTGCTTGTAAAGCCTGATGCTTGAAATATGTCATCTAGATGAATATGAAATTTAACCGAAATATTATCACTAATGGCTGTTTCATTATTCAAGGTTAGAAACAAGGGACCAGAGGAGCATATAATTGACAAATAATAATAAACAGCATTTATATGTAGAACGTATCTTCACATGTGTACACATGAGTGTTATTCATCTTTTAGAAGAGAAGACCTTGAAAATTTGTTGTGTTTGCAAACTTATTGAGTCTGTGGTTGTTGTGGATGTTAGCCGCTGCTCTCCCGACGGTAGCTGCGGGTCATCTCCAGTACATACTCATCTTCCGCTCCTGCATCCCTGTCACGGCGCATCTGCTTCTATCCTGTGCGGTGAGGTCACATAGTACCGCTCATTAAGATCATGAATATGGACGCGACGCTACTCCCATAGGCGTGGCGTCCATATTCATGACCTTAATGAGCGGTACCACGTGACCGCTCCACAGAGGAAGAAGCTGACCGCCGTTATAGAGATGCAGGGACGTGCAACGACGGAGCAAGGAGGGTAAGTCTGATGGGGGAGGACAGGGGAGCCCAGCGGAGGGTGGGAGTGGAGCCATGTATACAGGGTGGGAGCGGAGCCATGTCTATAGGATTGGAGGGTGGGAGCGGAGCCATGTATATAGGATGGGAGGGTGAGAGCGGAGCCATGTATATAGAATGGGAAGGTGGAGCGGAGCCATGTATACAGGATGGGAGCGGAACCATGTACATAGGATTGGAGGGTGGGAGCGGAGCCATGTATATAGGATGGGAGGGTGGGAGCGGAGCCATGTATATAGGATGGGAGGGTGGGAGCGGAGCCATGTATATAGGATGGAGGGTGGTAGCGGAGCCTTGCATACAAAGTTGGGAGGGTGGGAGCGGAGCCATGTATACAAGGGTGGGAGCGGAGCCATGCATAAATAAACTACATACATGTTCTAGAATACCCGATGCGTTAGAATCGGGCCACCATCTAGTTCTCAAATAAGCATCATCAGACAGAAAGTAGGTAAAACAAATAATATACAGTAGCTGTTAGTGTAATTAGGGAACAATAGGGACTTTTTAATTACTGTATATTAGAAAAAAAAGATTAGATTATGACATTAAATAGACCGACATTAAGGATTAAAATAAATGCTAGTTTCAAATCACCCCTATAAGCTTTTAACATAGTAGTGGTTTATTGCCATGTATTGTTCTGTGATTATATCATTGCAGTATAATTATATATTTTTTGCATGTGATCAGTAACATGAATTGTATTCTCATACCACCCTTGATCATTTACTTATTGTATCTTTATTAATTGCAGAAATAATGTATTTTATAAAATGCAGCTATGTGAAAATATCATTTTGTTTGAAAATTCTATGAAATGTTTACACTGCTACAAAGCAGATTTTTTGCCTGACCTTTGGATTCAGGCTCACCACTGGAATCTTTAACTAATATAATGAGCATGAGACTTTTTCGCAGATTTATGCTCTGCGTTCACTTGTTTGACCTTCTGCCAGAATCTTCACTATAAATAATATGGTTGTACATTCTGTTTGACTTCCTTGACTTGCTTTCATTTCTTGGCCCTGTTACAAGAGAGTCTTTGCTTTTCATGGGAATATTGTGCCTTTCATTCTGCTACATACAGTATGTTTGTATCTGATACTAGTTATCTGTGCAGTAATACATTTTGTCACCCTCTGCCTTCATTTAATCACTTCTAAAGACTGTCGGTATTTTTAAATGGAAAACATGCAACTAATTGTTGCCTTCATCATGACAAATTTAATGCATGGGCTTAATGTGGTTTTACATTGGTCTTTTTGTGCTCTTAATTTATTAAAAGACTATTAAAAGCAGAGAACACAGGGTACACAGAAAGGGATAGCACTATCCTTGTACAATGATCCATCAAGACTGGTACTGCTCAACCTTAGAGAATTATACTTGCCATTTGTGGAAGTTGAGTTTTGATACAATTCCTTCCCTTCCATGAGCTATATTGTGCCCCTAGAGTGGGTGCGGCACTGAAGTAGTAAGTAAATAAGAAAATCAAATTATGAGAGAAATACTAAAAAGTAATTATTCAACATATCATCAAAAAGGTTTTTTGTATTTCATTATTTATGTTTGTTTAGATGCCCCAAATATTGTGAAGAATGTATTTTTCGGTCTATAAGAGGCACCAAACCATAAGGCGCACCTAGGTTTTAGAGGAAGAAATTAGAAAAAAAAAATGAAAAATGTGGTTAATTATGTACTAATATCCCCCCATCCTGGTATACATGGTATCTTCCACCTCATCCCCATCCTGGTATGCATGGCCCCCTCATCCCCGTCCTGGTATGCATGGCCCCATCATCCCTATCCTAGTATGCATGGCCCCCTCATCCCGATCCTTGTATGCATGGCCTCCTCATACCTATCCTGGTATGCATGGCCCCCTCATCCTTGTCCTGGTATGCATTGCCCCATCATCCCTATCCAGGTATGTATGGCCCCCTCATTGCTACCCTGGTATGCATGGCTTCCTTTACCCTGATATGCATGATCTCCTCATCCCTATCCTGGTATACATGACCCCCATGCCCATCCTGGTATGCATGGCCCCTTCATCCCTATCCTGGTAGGTATTGTCCCCCTCATCCCTATCCTGGTATGCATGCCTGCCATCTCCATCCTGGTATGCATGGTCCCCATCAGAAAAACATTAAAAAAACAAACCATTATAATTATCTTCCTGTGCTCCCACGCAGCTTCCTGTTCCCATGCCAGCAGCTGCTTTATGCTTGTAATGCTTTATGCTTGGCAGAGTGGAAAATGCACCAAGCGAGAGAGAGGTTCCCGCCTTCGGGGAGAGTGCAACAGGTGAGCAGCTCTCTGCATCCAGCACAGCAGCGCCAAGAGGGGCCGCGACCAGGCTTACCCGCACACTCCAGGGGACTGTGACTGAGGAGAGCGCTGTGCGCCTGGATAAGTGACAGGCAGCGCTCGTGTGGACAAGTGTGAGCCGTCTACAGGACTCTGAGGCGTGTTTCCCTACGCTGACCAGCACGCATCAGCCCACGTTTGTTCCAGGAGCTCCTGCAGCTTCTTTGACTTTGGCTGTGCAGGCTTATGGACTAGGGAATCAGGAGGTAAAAGCGGAGACCGCCCGCTGCCGCCAGAAGACGGATCGCTAATATTGGACCCCATTGGAAGACTCTACACCAGCCGTTGCCGGAACTACAACCCCCATCGGATTGTGGACTAAGAACCACCAACAGGGGCCATGATAAATGTTGTTTGAACCTCAGACTGTCGCATTAATTCTTATTTAATTCTTGTTCACTGTTTATTAACTCCCTGCGAGATTGCTCCATCTTTACTGTTAAATTTAAATAATATTGTTATACCGTACTGCTCTGCAATCCCCGCGTACTGCATCTCAGCACCTGTCCGGTCCCCTACTCCTTCCCCCGGGCAACATGGGATGCAGCCTCGACAATTCCGGACCCAGCTCAATGCAGGCATCCATAGCCTGGCCTTCCCCCTTACACTCCCCCTCTCCTTTAGCTCACCATTACACAGGCGAGAGTTCCTTCAGATGCTCACACTCTTCCATTTCTCGAACAATTCGCTACCAAATAAACTGGTCCTGTTCATAATGAGTGGGGAGTATTCCAGCTGTCGTCCACTCAGTGCGGCATGGTTCAGATAGAGTGGTAAAGTCAGGTTAAGGGGTAGGAGACGGGATCACGTCCGGGTCCAATGAATCAGCCGTCTCTGGAGTTTCAGGCCTACGCATTTCTCTTGGACTGGCGGGTGGCGGACTATCCAAGTGTGAGAGTGAGTCAAGTGGTTCTTCCTCATCACAGTCGGGGACCGTGGGGGTTAGTGTTTCAGTGGCATCTGGCACTCTTTTTAGTAGCTCCAGCAGTAGATTAGCGATACGAGTAAAATTCTTCACAAACCTCTGGTAGTACCCAGTCAGTCCAAGAAAGGCCCAAACGTCCTTCACTGTCTTCGTTGTAGGCCAGTCCTGTACCGCCGCTATCTTCTCACGTGAAGGCCTCACTCATTCAGCGAATACGACATGTCCCAGGTACTCGATCTGCTTATGGAAAAAGTGACAATTTTGGGGCTTCACCTTCAGTCCGTGCTTCTGTAGTCAACTCAACACTTGCTCCAGCCACCAGACGTGCTCTTCAAAGGTGGCTGCATAGACAATGATATTGTCCAGATAGATAAGTGTTGCTTCGAAGTTCAGATCCCCCAGGCACCTTTCCATCAATTGATGGAACATCCCAAGAGAGTTAGTCAGACTGAAGGGCATCCGATTAAATTCAAACAATCCCATGGGCAGTATGAACGCTGTATTTGGCCGGTCATGTTCTGCCATGAGCACCTGCCAGTATACGCTGGCCAGATCGAGGGACAAGAAATACTTTGCCTTTCCCAAGGCCGATAGCGACTCCTCAATTCTGGGTAAGGGGTAAGAATCCCGCACCGTACAGGCATTCAGTCGCCTATAGTCGACACAAAAATGCACGGTCCCATCTTTCTTCCAAACAAGGACAATGGGAGCTGCCCATTCTGCAGCATGTGTACCAACATTTCCTTCACCTCCTGGTACTTCAGAGGCGGTATCTGCCGGTATCTCTCCAGGATCGGTGCCGCACTTCCCATGTGTATCTGATAGGTAATGGCTGTAGGGCACCCGTAGTCATCTTTATGATGGGCGAAGACATCCTGGTAATGCTCCAGTCAATTCAGCTGTAAGGTTCTATGTATGTATTCCTGAAACTCAGTTTGTTCGTCAGCCATTTTGCTTTCTGTCTTGCTGCAGCTATCTTGCCCTCAGTCAAAATGGAGTTTCCAGCTTGCATGTTCCCGCCCTGATTCTCTCCTTTGCTTCTTAAGCAGCCACAGCTGAGCAATCAGTGCTTCAGAATCTAGCCTGCAGTGAACCTGTGACTTGACTCCTGTAAGCCTTGGACCTTGTACTCCAGCTATTCCTACTGAGGAACTCTGAAGCACTTGTGGACTCTGAACCCTGCTCTTTGAAAGACCCACATTTGCATGGACTTATGGTAACAGAGAAGAAGATCCTGAATCTGTATTGGAGAGTGATTGCTGAGCTTGGATTACTCTGGCCTGCTGTGTTCCTGTTTCTGTGTCTGCAAACTGTGTGACTATTTCTGCCAACTTGTATGAAGTAATACAGGACTTTTCTATATCAAACCTGTGACTCCTGTGTTTTCATCGCACCCAAGCACAAGACGCTATATGAACTGTACTACATACATTACAAGATTCTGAAGCCAAAACGTTAGTGTCTGCTGGGTCTGGAAGGCTGTGTCTGCTGTACTGTGGATATCAGACGTCCGGTTGTACTTTCTGTGATGACAGTGGTTGTGACTTCTCACAACCATTCCAGGTGAGCAATTCCCTTAAGTTTTTTCTTTTTGCAGTGTTACCACAGGTAAACACTATTGTTTTTTTTTTTTTCTCCTTTCTTTTCTCTTTTTTGTCTGCTGTAACTCTGGATATCAGATGTCTGGTTGAAACTTTCTGTGATGATAGTGGTTGTGACTTCTCACAACCATTCCAGGTGAGCAGTTCCCTTAATTTTTTTTTCTCTCTGCAGTGTTGCCACAGGTGAACACTATTGTTTTTTTTTCTCTCCTCTTCTTCCAGTAATCCTGTCTTAAAAGATCTGGAAAATGGAGGCCCGCATAAAGGAACTTTGCGGAGTGACTGATAATATCCTTGCAGATTTGCAGAATATAAAGACCCGTTTTACAAATCTACAGGACCTCAATAATCACAATTTGCAAGTGGTTGGACAGACTACCCAGGATTTGCGAGCCAGGATTGAGGTTCTAGAGGGGCGAGTCCAGGCTCCTGCCGTAGCCCCGAGTGCTGGGATTCCCAAGTTGCCCCCTTTTCGTTTTGGCGGTGAACTTGAGAAATTCAGGGGATTTATTAATCAATGCAATCTTTTTTTTCTGCACATGCTTCACAATTTCCCACTGAACGATCTAAGGTGCTTACTATAATTATGTTGCTTACCAACAAGGCTTTAATGTGGGCAAACCCTCTGATTGAGACTGAGGATGATTGTTTGAATCACCTTGATGATTTTATTTCAGCCATGGGCAGGTGTTTGATGACCCCAATCGAGGTGCAACAGCTGAAGCAGCCATGTTAGCTTTGCGCCAAGGTAAGCACTCGGTAGCTGAATATGCCTTGGATTTCAGGAGATGGGCCCTTGATACCACCTGGGACAGTTCCGCCAAAAAATCTATTTTTCGAAAGGGGTTATCTCCACTGATTAAGGATGAACTTGCTCGTGCCGACCCTCCCACTGCGTTAGGTGACTTTATTAACTACTGCATCCGTATTGATACTCGTCTGACTGAACGCAGGCAAGAGAGATGGTTCGAAAGCAATCGTACTAACCTTTTCCTACCTTCCTCTCCAGCTAAGGAACCTTTGAGTAGGATTACACGGGAACCTGAACCTGAACCCATGCAGGTAGACTCTTTACAACGACGGGTTAGTGATGCACGCAAGGAACATCGTTTTAAGGAGAATCTATGTTTCTATTGTGGTAAGTCAGGGCACTTCATTATAAACTGCCCCAGCCGTTCTCGTAAGACTACTGCAGCACTCATTCATTGTGAGTGTTGCGAGAGGGGATCTGTCAGGTCCGAGCCTCAGGCTCCAGAGAGATCTGCAGCAACAGATCTTGATTTCTCGGACTTAAACTCCGTTACCTCTGAGGACGTTGACTGTGTAAACGCTGCCATTTTTCAAGTTTCCTCAGCGTGTCCCAGCTGAGTTGTAAGAAAAACAATTCTCATTGCTTTCTTTCCATCAAACTCTGGGTTGACTCAGCTTGGGTGTCTAGCTCTGCTATGATCGACTCAGGGGCAAGTGGAAATTTTATGGATGTCTCCTTTGCTCTGAAACAGGGGAATACGTTCAGTGAAGAAGGCTACTCCAGTACAGATGGAAACTGTGGATGGCTCCCTGCTGACCTCTGGACCAGTGGATCAGGAAACAGAGCCTTTGAGGTTCTTATGGGTAAAGATCATCAAGAGAAACTGTCCTT
>JARQOD010000001.1:162309391-162346802 GCA_033576555.1 Oophaga sylvatica | reverse complement strand
TTTTCTTTTTCAGTCTACATCGCCCGGCGGGGAGGAAAAGGGGGAAAAGCGCCGTGTGCAGGGGGGAGGGGGCCCCCTGTAAGTTTGACTGCAGTTTGTCTGTTTTTTTCCCCCTGCCTTTTTTTATTGCCTTTTTTTTCCTTTCAATCTTGTTCTATTCTAATCTTTGTTCTTTTGTTTGTTTTCTATCTTTTTGTCTCCAAATTTTTTACAAGATTAATTTTTTTTCTTCTTTTGTAGGCTTCAAAAGGTGATGGGAATCGCCCTGGACAAAAAACCCCTGACCCATTTGGCCCTAGCGATCCCTTGTGGGACGCCGTCATCCATCCCTGTGCAACTTGGTGATCGGGGCCAAATGAGGGGCCCAACAGGCTGTGGATGGCTGGAAATGCCTCCCCCCGTTCGGAAAGGGAATTTGGGAAAGTGGGGTGATGGGGCAGGACCTTGGCAGGGATCCCAAAACTGTTGTATGCGAACTCCTTGAGTTTCTAGCATCCCACACAGTTTGTAATCGGGGCCCTACGGGCATTATCTAAATTTATTTTTATTTTCACAAAAACAAGGTCAGAACCTGTTGGCACAAAATGAAGGACTGCTTTTAACAGGGACCTGAGGCTGAGAACTGGGGTTGCCTGGTGCTGCGGCAAAAACCAAAAGAAAGTTTCGCTCCCTGGGCTTTGGCTTTTTAAGCCGGTCCTTGCCACCAAAATGTTTTTGATGTTGTTTATTGTGTTTACTCTGTTTTTATTCCCCAGGAAATTTGGGGTTTGTAAATGCATGAACTAATTTTTTTTTTTTTTTTCACGCATGGAGCACACCCTGCAACCGGTCCCGAGGGTCCTTCAGAAGCGCTTCGGACCCGTCCCCCGCCTCCCGCAGCCAAAAACCCTTGCGGGCCGTCAGCACGACAGCTGGAGATCAGGAAGCGGTCCACAGGGCTTCCCCGTCACAGGGCTCTGCCCAGGGTTTTGCGGGTACTTCCCGCCCGCGGCAGAAGGTAGAAGGCATCTTACAGGAATCTCATGCCCGAGTTCATACATTTGAGCACGGTTTTCCAAAATAGCCACAAGGCGTTGGGCGACAGAGTGGATAACGGTTTTGCACTAGTGGACCAGCGCATCCGTTCTGTCGAGCGTCGCCTTGACTATCTTGAAGCCGAGCTCAAAAGACCAGCGCACCATTTTTTCCAACAAATTGAACGGAGCATGGAGGAACACCTTAGTCCTGATCTCCAGCTGACTGTGATTCATGCCTGCAACAATGCTTACACGCAGGCTATGCAGCAGAGTCGGTACGTGCAGCAGCAGCAGCAGCCAGTGGTGCCTTTCCCACCCATGCCACCACTGACTCGCTTCACCGCACTACCGACTTCTGCTGCATACCACTGCACGGCCATCAGCATTCCAAGCCATGCTGGACCACACTTCACCACACACAGTCATAGTGCAGCTGGACACTCCCCCGCCACCACCATGCCAAGCGCTGCTCCTGTGTGGACTTCCTCCACCCCTGCTTGGACCTCCACCCCTACTTGGACCGCATCCACTTCCCGGGACGCCACCACCACCGAGCAGCAGCTGGGACCCTCATTCTGTCTTCAGGGCCTCCGACCCTGGCAGGAGGTCCAGCAGCCCACTGAGGTCCTCCGGCACACGGTGGTCCCCAAGCCACAGGAGGTCCCCAAGCCACAGGAGGTCCCAAGCCACAGGAGGTCTCCAAGCCACAGGAGGTCTCCAAGCACCAGGTCCCCAAGCCACAGGAGGTCCCCAAGCCACACGAGGTCTCCAAGCACCAGTTCCCCAAGCCACAGGAGGTCCCCAAGCCACACGAGATCTCCAAGCACCCGGTCCCCAAGCCACAGGAGGTCCCCAAGCACCAGGTCCTCAAGCAGAAGGAGGTCCCCAAGCACTAGGTCCCCAAGCACCAGGACGTCCAAAAAGAAAAGAAGAGTCCAGAAAAAGAAGTTTGTCCTCCCTCCCCCCCTCACCTTCCACTGTGTTTTACCCGCTGCCTTCCCCCACCACTTTCGTCGCCCCTTCCCCTCGAACCCCTTCGTCGCCCTCCTAAAGTCAATCCTCGTCGCTCCACACCCTCAAGTTACCCCTTTCTTCACCCAAACGTCGTCCACATTAATTTATTTTTGTGTCTTGTAAAAATAAATGTGCCTTTTTTTCACCCAACTGTTTGTTTTAATTGTGTCTTTCATACACACACTGTGCCGTACACTTTGTGATTTTGCCACCACATAGCTCCAGTACTGACACATGCTTCTTGTGTCAGTCCTGGATCTATGTGTTGTCAAAAGCACAAATATATGACTTGTATTTTCACCACCAATCTCTTCAGTCTAGAAATATTAGTAGACTGAATAGAGGATGTTGCTGAGTGCAAGGCATATCTAATCTCACCTTGCCAGGTATCATAAAGAGTGAATTGAGGATGGTGTGTTTTGCCCATCAACATTTCACTCTTTGTGACACAAGGCCAGGGGATTGTAGATATACCTTGTAATTAACCACATCCTCTATTCAGTGTGTGGTGAATAAACTGAAGAGATGATGGTGAAAATACATGCCATATCTACAATCCCCTGGCCTGGTATCATAACTATTTATCACACCTGGCCAGGTGACTATACCTATGAGTTGTCATCTGCAGCATCGCTTCAGTCTGCATCATCTATTGCACGCAGACTGGAGAGATGCTGGTGGTTACTCATTTGTCTATTCACCTGCCCACGTGTCATAAAATTCTGACGTCAGGATGCTTTTTTTTGGCATCCTCACTTCAGCATGACACCAGGCTAGGGGATTGTACAAGTTGTATATACTTTATCATCTCTCCAGTCTGCGTGCATACTGAAGTCACAGTGGAGATACTACAAATATACTCATATGGTCAGGTGTCATAAAGAGTGAAGGATGCTAGTGCATCCCAAAATGTGAAATTAGCCTTAGCATTACCCTCATTATCAGGTTGGGTGTTATGTTTTGGTAGCTGAGGAGGCAGGAGCAAAAAAATGCATAGGCAGCCTAACACCAGAGAGGTTGGAAACTAATAGGTTGCAGACCCCTAAACTAACCGCACAACTAGAAGCAGCCGTGAAGCATACCTACGGTGGTCTTAGACGCCTCGGCACAGCCTGAGAGATAGCTATCCCTGAAGAAAGCTAACTGCCCCAGAGTAGACCCCAAAAGAGTAGGAAGCCCCCAAACATATAATGGCGGTTAGACAAGATGAAAATACGAACACAGACAGAAAATAGATTGAGCAAACGCTGGGGCCCAAAACTGTCTAGATAGGACAGCACAGGAGAGAATACTGTCTGCAACCCAGAAAAACCCTAGGAAAAACTCCAACACTTCTGAATCCAAAAACACTGAGACCATACGTTCTCGACCACCTATATCATATCTCTGGTGTGGACACGTAGCTACCCAGCAGTAAAATATCACAAGAACTGAGCAAATGAACAAATACAAAAAACGAATGGAGACCAGCCAAAGCCCCCCCAAAGGGGACCTGGCTGAAGACAAAAAGCATTGCAGCAAAAAGCAAGGAATTCAAACCACAGTAAAAAAAACTGAAAGAGACTTATCTGAAAGCAAGCAGGAGACAGCAGAAAAGCAAGCTGAATTCCAACCTAGACCAGGAAGCACAATTGATCACCGGCGAGGATCATGGGAGGTCAGCTCACTTATATCAGGCCAGTCAGTACCACCTGACAACCACTCATTATCTGCAGGTGTAGGACTCTTGGTATTCAACATAGGTTCAATACCCTCAGCAACCACCAGAGGGAGCTTCAGCTCTAAAGTCGTCTCCAAAACATTCACAACAGTTGGGGAGGGGTGTCAGGGATGTAATATGCAACCATCCTCCCCAAATAAGTCCCCAGTAACATGTCAGTGGGCAGGTTTTTGGACACCCCCACTTCCTTCACCCCGCTCCCGGCACCCCAATTAATGAAGACCCGGGCCATCGGCAAGGGGCAGCGGATGCTCCCAATCCCGGTGACCTTTAGGGTCTTTCCTGGAATAAATTCTTCAGGGGCCACCAGTTTGAGTCGGGTGAGGGTTCGCTCAGCCCCGGTGTCCTTGAGGCCTCTAACGAGGCCCCCACACGGACATGCTGCACATTGCCATCGACCCTTCCAACCACCCCAACCACCAAAAGAACAGATGCGTTGGACCCAGAGGCCTTGGCTGGGGGGTTCTTCTGCCTCTCTGGGCAGGTGGAGCTGATATGTCCAGTCCGTTTATAGGAGAAACACTGGCGACGGTCTGATGTAGGCCTGGCGTTGGCAAATAGGACAGGGCCTCCGGTGTGTCAGCTGGCAGGGGCACTGGGGTGGGTTGCAGGCTTACCCCCTCTCCAGCTGGCGGTGACGGGCTTCCGCCCCTCTGGTTTCAGGTTGGCCTCATAGGTGTCAGCAATTTGCACTGCTTTTTCCGCATCCTTTGGTTCTCGGTCCATCACGAACTGTCGCACCTCAGCAGGGCAAAGATGCAGGAACTGGTCCTTCAGCTGCTCAAAGGTGTTCATTGACTGTCCTTGGATACACTGTCCACTGGTCAAAGTGGGTCCTGAATCCATGCACCACATCGCTGTAACTGTCGTGTGGGCCGCGTTGGAGGTTCCGGAATTTTCTACGGTAAACCTCAGGGGTTAGCTGGTACTTCTTTACCAGGGCCTGCTTGATGGCCTCATAGTCACCATCTTCGCCTGGCGGGAGTGAAGCAAATGCCTCCAGAGCTTTGCCTTTTGGTCCGGGGGTCAAGTACCTGGCCCATTGGTCCTCAGGCAGCTAGTACTGTCTGCAGGCTTTCTCAAAGGCCCGCAGAAAAGTGTCCAAGTCCCCGTTTTTTCCATCGCGGGAAAGTGCTCTGGCTGCAGCTTCGGACTCTGAGTGCTGCTGGACTCACTGCTGGCTGGGAAGACCACTGCCCCTGGATCCGGGCTAACTCCAGCCGGTACTGTCTCTCTTCCCGCTCGGCATCCCGCTGGGCTTGGCGCTCGGCTCGCTACTCGACCTCTCGCTGGTCGGCTCTCTCTTGAGCTTGCTGGATCAGCTGCAGACGTCCATCATGGTCTTCAGTGGAGGGTTCGTCCAAGGCCGCTTGCAGGTAGGGGTCCAATCTTTCCTGGGTACCAGTGGGGCCAGCATTCAGTGGTTGGGCCTCTGCTGCAGCACCACCTCTGCTTGGGCCGAATCCTGTGCCCACCGTGCTCTCAGCATTGTCCAGTTCCACCAGGGCCAGGACCAGTTGGGCTTTGCTTTGGTCCGTGGGGACAAACTGCCTCCACTCGCACATGGCGACAAGAGTTTCCCTGGTACACCGATTATACCAGTCAGCTCCCCTTGTAGCCATGGTTGCCAAATAAAAGATAGAATAGAAAACAAAGAGAAGGGAGGGGGTAATCGCAAGTACACACTTAATTGTCTCAGAACTAGTAAACACTGAGTTTGTGCTCCAAAAGTTTTGCTGTAGGGTCCTCAGAAGAACCGTGCAAGTCTTTAGTGAGAGGAATGATTGCTCAGACCAGATCACTAATGCTCTATAATCCTATCACTCTGCCACCAAATGTGACGAACGGCACGGTGAGGACCGGGGGACCACGGTTTATGATCCCACCGCTGCCACCAAATTGTCACGAAAAAAGGGGTGACCTTTTGATGCACATGGCTATCACAGGCACAGGGGGGGCTTATCCTAGTTATCCCACCGCTGCTACCACTGTGATGAAACAGCAAGCTAATCTTGACCTATCAATTTACCGCAGGGGCTTATTTTAGTTATCCCACTGCTGCCACCAATATGTCACAAACTGCAGGGATTTATGCATATCCCACTTTCTGGTTCTGCTTTGAAACTCACAGCTCTTCGGCGCCCCCCTTACCCTCAGGTCAGTCAGCGAACTGCACCTAGGATAATTAGTCACTAGACAGGCCACTTGTTTTGCACTGGCTATTAGGCACGCTGCATTGTGGGAATTATAGCTAATCCTAGCCGCAGCCAGGCAAGAGCTTATAAAACCCATTCCATCACTGCCAGCGGTGCCCCTCTAGCTCCAGCGCACATCTCGCTGCCGCCAGCTCTGATTTCTTAATTAATAATAATTAATTAAAGGGGGTCTGAAGACAACCCAAATTAGTAGCATAATTCACTTCAGGCACGTGCAAATTTGTTATCGAGCATAGAGATGAAGTAGTAATTTTACATTTTACTCCAAAAAGATAGGCAGTGTTTACAGAAGGTATAAAACGATTTTACAAAATGAGACAATTAAATTATGTACAAAGCGATTACAAATCAAACAGGGTTAAAGAAGAAAACACTCACATGGTACATAGATCATCTCAGGCAAAATCATGCTGGTGGGAGGAGCCAGACATCACAATGCATTGAGGGGTCTTGTTGCAGCAGTTCCCCAGGCAAGAATGAGGGCTGTCCTGAGTGAAAGTGACTTATACCCCTGGACTTGTGACATCACTAAAGGGCTGGCTTGTGACAATCTGGCTAAGAAAACTATAATAATCATACCTCGCAGAGGGTACCTCGTATAGAAACGCACATAGTATCTTATTCAGCTTGTCGCTGGCGTTCATTCAAAACCAAACATAAAGCATCGGGCTGCCCCGGCAGCGCAGGAATCCACTTCTCGGATTCCTCTGAAGCTAGAACTGGGAAAAACACAAGTTAAATAGTCCCGTCAAAGATCGTCCCGGATATGTAGCTTTTATTTTTCTATCACAACCTCACATCGCTTTATGACCAAATGATTAGATTCTCATTATTGTCTATGGGAAGTCAGAGCACATGGGAGGACAAAGAAGCTCCCTGCTGTGAGGAGGGAAATCACTCACTGGCATCTCAGGTTACACTGAGTGTGTGTGCAGGCTGGGGGGAGAACAACGGGGGGGGGGGTGGACAGTGTCACAGGCTGTGAGTGAGCAGAAATTTGCAGGCATGACAGGCAAAGGGAAAAGAACAGGGGGGTTAAACCCTCACCACTGGCATAGCAGAGTTCAGTATGTGAACAGCAGATTTTGGAATGGTCCAGAAGGTGTGATAATGGGGAGAAATACATGACACTTTACAGTAGCTCACACTGTTTTTTTCTGGACGGCCCAGGAGGCAGTGGGAAGACATTTTTGTACAACTGCTTGCACAAGACACTACAAGCAGAAAAGAAGTCTATATGCTCAGTAGCCTCCACTGGATTGGCGGCTACATTACTACAAAATGGTAGCACCTACCATTCCAAGTTTGGCCTTGGAATTACAACAAATGAGACCACAGTGTCAAAAGCCAACCTCACTTCAAGCAAAGGAGCTTAGGGAGTCATCTGTCGTTATTTGGGACAAAGTAACAATGACTCCCTGTTTTAATCTGAACACTGTGGATAATTTGTTCCAAGACATGTGGAAAACAAAGACCATTTGGTGGTAAAGTTTTCATAAACGGTGGTGACTTTCGTCAAACCATACCAATAGTGGAAGGTGGAAAAAGAACCAAAATTGTACAGTCCACCATTAAATACTCAAAATCCTGTGAATCAGTTTTCACGGTTCCAGTTACAACAGAATATGAGAACGTCTCAGGACGAAGTTGAGTACAACTCTTGGTTACTGAAACTTGGCAATGGAGAGTTGTCAAATGTATATGGTCCACCAGAAAACACAATTGAAATCCCGAATTCTTTTATTGAAGAGGGTGATTTAATTACAGCCATTTTTGGCGACTCAATTGAGTTGCCAATAAAGCAATTCTTACGCCATTGAATGATGACGTTCATGCCTTGAACGACAAAATTCTTAGTCAAGTTCAAGGTGAACACTCAACATATCGCTCCGTTGACACAATTGCAGAAGAGGAGGGTGTGATTCTTAACTTTTTAAATCCCACTGGGATGCCTCCTCATAAACTAAAGCTGAAACCAGGAGCTGTAATTATGCTCCTGCATAATCTTAACAGAAAGCGTGGCCTTTGTAATGGCACAAGGCTTTATGTGAAAAGCTTAATAGCAAACGTTATTCATGCTGTTGCTTTAAATGGAATAGCAAAGGGTCAGACAATTCTTATTCCAAGAATTGACCTGATTTCCAAAGAGTAAAACTTGCCAGTCCAGATGCGACGGCGTCAGTTTACTGTCATGTTGGCTTTTGCAATGACCATCAATAAACCTCAGGGACAGTCTTTGGATATTGTAGGAATTTATTTGCCTCTTCCAGGGGAAGGAAAAGCCAACAAATAAGGGTCAAAATATTTGAGACCCAGAAGCAAGGTAAACTTATTCCTAATGTTGACAAATGGTTTACTGTCAACTGTGTGTACAAAGAAGTCTTTTATTAAGCTTTTTAACAATTGTAAAAGCCAAAAAATGTTGTACACAAAAGCGGGACTAAAGGTACTGCCACACTAAACAATCCCGCTAGCGATCACGATAACGACGCATACTAATGCGATCGCTAGCGGGATTGTTTCTATATCGCTAAGTGCGGCCACATTTAGCGATATAGTTAACGACGCTATCGCCGTTAGCGATCTTCTTAACGACTTTAGCGGTACAAAAGTACCGCTAAATCGCTAAGAAAAGGTGCCACACTAGCGATATATACTTACCCAGCGGGAGCGCCGACGAGAAAATAGGGTCCGGAACGATTCCAGCGACGAGCGAGATCACAGCAGGAAGCTCGTCGCTGGCAGATGCCGCACTGAACAACATCGCTAACGGGATCGCTAAATTGTGACGTTTTTTAGCGATCCCGTTAGCGATATTGTTCAGTGTGGCATACCCTTAACTCCTAGCCGTGGTCTACGGATCTGAACATTGGGCATGGGCAGGACCTTGGGGGCAGATCCCAAGTGCGCTCAACCATGTGAAATAGCTTACGCTCAGGAACATTGAGGGATAGTGCTATCGGATAGCTCTACCCATTCATTTCCTTTAGGAATAGGGCTATGGGATAGCTCTACCCATTCAGTTTCTTCATGGATAGCGCTATCGGATAGCTCTACCCAAACAGTATTAACTACAGAACTTTTCCATACACAAGGTAGGAGTGGCAGGAGAGGTACACCAGGTATTTATGTTTGAGGTTACTCTGCACATACGCCAGTCTGTTACGTGGGTACACCCCATTGCGACATTGCGAGGTCAGTCTGCTGTGTGGTTACACCCCATTGCGTGGTTTGTAATCACAGCGCACGCCCGAAGGGCACACAATCACTTTCTATGGGGATACACTGGATCATGTTCTGTTGGTGAAATTTGCGAGTTTCTTGTTTGGGGTACTCTGCCCCATGCTCTGTGAGTGAAATATTTAACTGGACTTGCGGTAGCAAGCCTCAGTCTCTGTGAGGCACTGCTAATTTTTTTGTTACTCATTTCCTTCCTGTTTTTCCAGGATTGCTATGGTGACAAGACCCCTTTAAGTAATTTCCCTATCCACGTTTATTTGCAGGGCAACTGTCCTGCTCTTACCTACATTTTGCTTAGTTTTGCAGCATCCAGCACTTACTCCGATCATTTTACAGCCATTTTACAGCATTGAAGTTTGGCTTCCCATTGACTTATATGGGGTTCGGCATTTGGACTCAAGTCTGGGTCAAGTGTGGGCCTTTCTAAAACGGGAGATTTACTGCGAAGGAAGACGGTGTCTGGGAGGCTGTGGTTGGTGCTGCCCAAAAAGTTGATCATCAAAAAATTTAGAAACTTCCCGACTCCATGGATCAAAGGCTAATTACTGTTATTGAAAAGCAGGTAGGCTATATTGGTCATATTGAGATATTTTTTTAAATGTCAGAAATGTATTTTTGTACATTTTGAGGTATGATTCTCACTTTAACAGGTAAAAAAAAATGAGATGGGAAAATATACATTTTTCATTTAGTTGTATATTAATTTTGCACACTAACAGTTGCCGAATAATTATGCACACAGAGATATTCTCCTAAGAAAGCAAAAGCTTGGTTTTACCAAATATTTAGGTGTCAGGTTTATTAACCATTTGAATTGACCAATAGCACTGTAGTTGTTCAAATATAATATTAATCATCAAAAATATGAATTGCCCAATAACTGTATACACAGTATAGTGTGAACTTGTCCTTTTATGGATTATTTTTACCTGTTATCAGTTTGTTATGAACAATGACCAATACAGAAGGGGTTGAATTTTTTTTTTTACATCATTAAGTATTTTCTTATATATGGGCCATGAAATAATTTATTTTATTATCAGGGTTACCTTTTTTATTCTTATTATTATTATTATATGTGAAAAAGAAGGAATACAGCCTTGGGTATTTTAGCCACACAGAACAGAATCAGTGCCTCCAGAAAGCAATCAATATCAGTTCATCTGAGATGTAACATTTGATATGGATTGTATATTACAGAATTACACTACATGTGGTCATTGCACATGGTATGGCTTGGAGTTCAGTCTCCAAGGGCAAATGGAGGTGGCTCTAAATGAAATATCTTATTATTATTTGCGCTGTATGGCCAATCCCAGATCGAAACAAAAGTCCAAAGAACACGTTCCTAAGAATGGCATAGGTCCAACAGTGCAAATATTTATCCGATAAGCAAACTCATTGCATTAGGCACATTTGGAAACAAGTATCATCTTTGTTCCACAAGTCAGTTCTCTGAAATATTTAGGTTTAGTGGGTACCAAGATATCTCACCTAAATGCAATGCAGAAGTAAATAGAGATGGAAACTACACTGCTCAAAAAAATAAAGGGAACACTTAAACAACAGAGTATAACTCCAAGTAAATCAAACTTCTGTGAAATCAAACTGTCCACTTAGGAAGCAACACTGATTGACAATCAATTTCACATGCTGTTGTGGAAATGGAACAGACAACAGATGGAAATTATTGCCAATTATCAAGACACACTCAATAAAGGAGTGGTTCTACAGGTGGGGACTACAGACCACATCTCAGTACCAATGCTTTCTGGCTGATGTTTTGGTCACTTTTGAATTTTGGTTGTGCTTTCACACTCGTGGTAGCATGAGACGGACTCTACAACCCACACAAGTGGCTCAGGTAGTGCAGTTCATCCAGGATGGCACATCAATGCGAGCTGTGGCAAGAAGTTTTGCTGTGTCTGTCAGCGTAGTGTCCAGAGGCTGGAGGCACTACCAGGAGACAGGCCAGTACACCAGGAGATATGGAGGGGGCCATAGAAGGGCAACAACCCAGCAGCAGGACCACTACCTCCGCCTTTGTGCAAGGAGGAACAGGAGGAGCACTGCCAGAGCCCTGCAAAATGACCTCCAGCAGGCCACAAATGTGCATGTGTCTGCACAAACGGTTAGAAATCGACTCCATGAGGATGGTCTGAGTGCCCAAAGTCCACAGATGGGGGTTGTGCTCACAGCCCAACACCGTGCAGGACGCTTGGCATTTGCCACAGAAAACCAGGATTGGCAAATTCGCCACTGGCACCCTGTGCTCTTCACAGATGAAAGCAGATTCACACTGAGCACATATGACAGAGTCTGGAGACGCCATGGAGAGCAATCTGCTGCCTGCAACATCCTTCAGCATGACCGGTTTGGCAGTGGGTCAGTAATGGTGTGGGGTGGCATTTCTTTCGAGTGCCGCACAGCCCTCCATGTGCTCACCAGAGGTAGCTTGACTGCCATTAGGTACCCAGATTGGTTAATAAATTTGATTTCCATTGATGATTTTTGTGTGATTTTGTTGTCAGCACATTCAACTTTGTACAGAACAAAGTATTCAATGAGAATATTTCATTCATTCAGATCTAGGATGTGTTATTTGAGTGTTCCCTTTAATTTTTTGAGCAGTGTATTTTTCTAATTTCTATGAGATTTGTCCAACAGAAAAATAAGCCCTTATACCTCCTCATGAAATCAGAGAGCTTACTCACCTCAATGGCAGCCCTATTATGTTTCAGAACAAAATGCCCT
Organism: Oophaga sylvatica; assembly: GCA_033576555.1. Taxonomy (NCBI): domain Eukaryota; kingdom Metazoa; phylum Chordata; class Amphibia; order Anura; family Dendrobatidae; genus Oophaga; species Oophaga sylvatica. The sequence goes on along the minus strand of JARQOD010000001.1, from coordinate 162,334,842 downwards.
TATATTTACAAGAAGACGTGCACATTTATATTAATTTTTGCCAAATTCAAATGAATACTTTAAAAATGAGTTAATTTATCTCATCGAGCTGTTTTAACTAAATGGGCCGCTACAAGTACTGTAAAAAAATAATTGTTTGTTGGATATTTCAATTCTACCACTGTTTCTTGCCTATATGGATTTTTATACCACATTTTAACTCATTCACAGGATTTGCAAAAAATGTCTAACAGTTACAGATCCTTCTTCTAACATTCATACTTATATTAAAAACAGGGGTCTTCTGCTATATGATTTAGGGCTTATTCAGACTTCCTAGTTTCATGTGTAATTTTATTTAGCGTTTCATTAGAGTTACATCTGTGTTTGGTCCGAGTTTCATCAGTTTTTCTTGGATGAGAAACAAACAAAAAAAGTTACTCTACCTTTCCCTATTAGTAGTATGTGAAAAGCAGACAGCACTCCGATGTCCAATGTTGTCCAATTTTTTCACAAACCTATAGACTTGCATTGCTGAATATAGGACATGTCTCCAGGTTTTGCATGGACCAATCAGTCTGCAAGAAAAAAATCAGACCTGTGAACTGCCCAATAGACTACACTTGGTACATGTGCTGTATGTGAAAAACAAGGATAGAACTCATATGCAACAAAATAGACATCTGGATGAGCCATTACAGATACAGACAAGCATAATTGTTTTCTTGACTGCTTGGCAGCTGTAAAGGTATGTTGCTTGTTCTGAGAAGTGGTGTGAGAATTTCCAGCCATTCTTGAACACCTCCAACATAAACCCAGTTTTAAACATAAGTTTGCATCTAACAAAACATATGGAGATTATTTTTCATGAATTTTATTGGAGGTTAATGCATTTTATTGGTGTAGTTGCAGAAAAAAATTACTTTTAACCTGCATGCAAACAAGGACACTGACATTGTGATCACACCGCTAGGCTTCTCTACATTCAGTGGTCAAGAGAATGAACAAGTGTTTGAGTTTAGGGAGTGAGCGCTGTTAAAAAGCAAGCGCTGTTACTCTTGCTCAGAGACAATGCTAGATATGCAAATCAAAAGGGTGTAACAGTGCACCGAACCAGGCACCAAAAAAGCCCTCATTTGAATATGGATGAAAAGTTATATTATCTGCACCACTAAAATGTATGTCACTAGTATGATTTTTATATGGGCTAGATCCCATATATAAATGTTTAAGTACCTGAATTTTCAGTTTGAGGCTGACAGACTCCTCTAAAAGACCATGGGAAGAATTAAGAAGAAACATTTCATAAATGTCTTCAATCTTCGTTATATGTGATGTTAGCCTTGATGTTAAGAAATTGTTCACACTCACATCAGGAAAATGATGCACTTACACCCAACTTGTCCCTGTACTGACTAGAAAGGCCTTATCTGCACAACTAAAAAACACCACCTCAGACATGGCTCCCTAAAAGGCCATCAAATGGTTTCCCACACCTTCTAAGGAACCACTACCAACAAAGGGAAAGTAAAGTATGAGAAGGAATACGAGAACCCAGGGTGAGAAATTTAGACACATTAAATAAGGTGAAGGAGTGTAGGATAAGGAGTACCAAGAGTAAAAGGAACAAGCAAGACCTCCCAGAAACCTAACAGTGATAAAAGGAAAAGGTGCTGGGAGGGAAAGCAAACTAACATACTGCAAGAATGTAGCAGGAGTTTACTCAGCATGGTAAACCCCTAGGATAAAGAGCTGGAACTCCTAAATGTACATTCATCTGGAAATATAGTCAGCAAGGAAGTGCAGAGAAGGGATAAAGTCCCACTCAGAGCATGATAGGGCAAACCAAAATGGAAAACACCTGGAAAAAAGCAAGCCAAGAAGGGAGAGTAAAAACAAAAGAACAATCTGAATTTGGTCAGGGAAGGAAAAGAGCAATATCTCAGCAGGCAGAAGAACCGAGCATGAAACAACAGGTCACTGGACTGAATCCCCAAACCAAGCCAAGACACTTGGTCTATCTCTAAAATTTTACTAAATTTTACAAGTACCGTATATACTCATGTATAAGCCGACCCGTGTATAAGCCGACCCCCCCAATTTTGCCACAAAAAACTTGGAAAACTTATTGACTCGCGTATAAGCCGGGTGTATAAGTTGCCGTCCTGCTCTGTGCTCCCCCATCCAGCTCTGTGCGCCCCCATTCTCCTCTGTGCTCCCCTCCTCCTGCTCCATTATCCTGTCCTGCTCGTGCTTTCCATCCTCCCCGTCCTGCTCCGTGCTCCCCCATCCAGCTCTGCACTCCCCCATTCTCCTCTGTGCCCACCCCCGTCCTGCTCCGTGCTCTCCGTCCTCCCCCCGTTCTGTTCCGTGCTCTCCGTCCTCCCCCCGTCCTGCTCCGTGCTCTCCGTCCTCCCCCCGTCCTGCTCCGTGCTCTCCGTCCTCCCCCGTTCTGTTCCGTGCTCTCCGTCCTCCCCCCGTCCTGCTCCGTGCTCTCCGTCCTGCTCCGTGCTCTCCGTCCTCCCCCGTCCTGCTCCGTGCTCTCCGTCCTCCCCCGTCCTGCTCCATGCTCTCCGTCCTCCCCAGTTCTGCTCTGTGCTCTCCGTCCTCCCCCCCGTCCTGCTCCGTGCTCTCCGTCCTCCCCCCCGTCCTGCTCCGTGCTCTCCGTCCTCCCCAGTTCTGCTCTGTGCTCTCCGTCCTCCCCCCGTTCTGCTCCGTGCTCTCCGTCCTCCCCCCATCCTGCTCCATGCTCCTTGTCCTCTTCCATGCTCCCCCCATCCTCCTCCATCATACTCACCCTCCCCGTGCCATCGCTGAACGTCCCGGCCGGCAATCCTGCGTTCTCCCCGGCTTCCTGCAGCTCTCCCCGGCTTCCTGCAGCTCTCCGGCGCTGAGCGGTGACGTAATACCGCTCATTAAGGCCATGAATATGGAGTCCACGCCCATGGGAGTGGCGTCGCGTCCATATTACATGACCTTAATGAGCGGGTATTACGTCACCGCTCAGCGCTGGAGAGCTGCAGGAACCCGGGGAGAGCTGCAGGAAGCCGGGGAGAACGCAGGATTGCAGGGACGTTCAGCGATGGCATGGGGAGGGTGAGTATGATGTCCCAGCCACCGGCTCCTGCCTCCGCATCCCCTCCCCCGCTGGTTTCTGCCCTATGACTCATGTATAAGCCGTGGGGCATTTTCAGCACAAAAAAAGGTGCTGAAAATCTCGGCTTATACATGAGTATATACGGTAAATTTGGTTAGTTCATTTAGGATGTGGAAACTTACTGCAAGTATACAATTGGAGTTTACACCCAACATGGTAAAGCCCCTATGATAAAGAGCTGGAACTCCTAAATGTACATCCATCTGGAAATATAGCCAGCAAGGAAGTGCAGATACTGGATACTAAAAAAGCCCTACCCAGAACATGATAGGGCAAACCAAAATTTGAAAATGGAAAACACGTGGAAAGGAGCAAGCCCAGAAGAGAGAGTAAGAACAAAAGATCAATCAGAATTTGGTCAAGGCAGGAAAAGAACAATATCTCAGCAGGCAGAAGAACCAAACATGAAGCAACAGTTCATTGCACTGAATCTCCAAACTGAGCCATGACACTTGGTCTATCTCTAAAATTTTACGAAATTTTAAGAGTAAATTTGGTTAGGTCGTTTAAGATGTGGAAATATAGGGTTTCCTTTTTAAGTGCCCATAGCAAGAAAAACAACCAGTGGAACAAGAAAGAAATTTAATTTAAACGGAACATGTGACTCAATTCATGCTGCCCAAACCAATGTTTACATAGTTTTAATCTATAACTGTCCAGGATTTGAGAGAAAGCATAGTTTGGAGAGCCGGGAACTATAGTGAGAGACGTGACCAATCCTACGCCGTCTTCAGTCGGTCAAGGTGATTGACAAGTCTCTCCCTATGGAGGTAGAAGAAGCTGGCCGATGGTGACACTGAACCAGTCATGTCTCTCCCAATAGTCCTAGGCTCTTGAAACTAAGATTTCTATGAAACAGAAAAAAATGTATCTAGCTGCAATGGTGCAACCAGGCTGTGATTACTGCTGCATGCTGATTGGGCAGGTTCCCTTAACCCCTTCACAACATACGTCGTACATGTACTGCGCATGTCATGTCCCTCCGTTTGATGTGGGCTCCGTTGCTGAGTCCACATCTTTCTCAGCACATCAGCTGTTTTGAACAGCTGATATGTGCCCCTAACAGCTGAGGGTGGAATCGTGATTCACACACAGTTGTTAACCCATTAAATGCCGCTGTCAATCTCTAACAGCGGCATTTAATGTGATCGAGCCGGAAGCGCGTCACTAATCCCACCCATCGACGCCCATATCACATGACCGCGGATCGCCAATGGGTTGGCCTGATAACCCAGGGTCTGCAGGAGACCCCTGTGGTTGTCATTGCCGGATTGCTATGAGCACCACCCAGTGGTCTGCGCTCATAGCAGGTGAACATTTCTGCTACACACAGGCGATCTGATCATCGCCTGTGTGTCGCAGAGGCAATCAGACAACTGCAGATTCTAGTCTCCTATGGAAAAGTTATGGCTCTGGGAAGAAGGGGAGCGAAAAACAGTAACACAAAAATGAAAAAGGGCTGCGACATGAAGGGGTTAAAGTCAATCCATAAATTGTTTGAGTGCGAGCACACTCTATTAGGCTTTATTCACACATCAGTATTTTTGGGTAGTATTTCATCAGTATTTGAATGCCAAAACCAAGAGTGTCTCCAAAACACAGAACAGGTGTCAATCATTCAATTATACACTGTGTGCAGAATTATTAGGCAAATGAGTATTTTGATCACATCATCCTTTTTATAAATGTTGTCCTACTTCAAGCTGTAGGCTTGAAAGCCAAGTGCCAATTATATAAATCAGGTGATTTACATCTCTGTAATGAGGAGGGGTGTGGTCTAATGACATCAACACCCTATATAAGGTGTGCTTAATTATTAGGCAACTTCCTTTCCTTTGGCAAAATGGGTCAGAAGAGAGATTTGACGGACTCTGAAAAGTCCAAAATTGTGAGATGTCTTGCAGAGGGATGCAGCAGTCTTGAAATTGCCAAACTTTTGAAGCGTGATCACCGAACAATCAAGCGTTTCATGGCAAATAGCCAACAGGGTCGCAAGAAGCGTGTTGATAAAAAAAAAGGCACAAAATAACTGCCTATGAATTGAGGAAAATCAAGCGTGAAGCTGCCAAGATGCCATTTGCCACCAGTTTTGCCATATTTCAGAGCTGCAACGTTACTGGAGTATCAAAAAGCACAAGGTGTGCCATACTCAGGGACATGACCAAGATAAGGAAGGCTGAAAAACAACCACCTTTGAACAAGAAACATTAGATAAAACGTCAAGACTGAGCCAATAAATATCTTAAGACTGATTTTTCTAAGGTTTTATGGACTGATGAAATGAGAGTGACTTTTGATGGGCCAGATGGATGGGCCCGAGGCTGGATCAGTAAAGGGCTGAGAGCTCCACTCCGACGCTACCAAGGTGGAGGTGGGGTACTGGTATTTGCTGGTATCATCAAAGATGAACTTGTGGGACCTTTTCGGGTTGAGGATGGAGTGAAGCTCAACTCCCAGACCTACTGCCAGTTTCTGGAAGACACCTTCTTCAAGCAGTGGTACAGGAAGAAGTTGGTCTCGTTCAAGAAAAACATGATTTTCATGCAGGACAATGCTCCATCACATGCATCCAAATACTCCACAGCGTGGCTGACCAGTAAAGGTCTGAAAGAAGAAAAAATAATGACATGGCCCCCTTGTTCACCTGATCTGAACCCCATAGAGAACCTGTGGTCCCTCATAAAATGTGAGATCTACAGGGAGGGAAAACATTACACCTCTCGGAACAGTGTCTGGGAGGCTGTGGTGGCTGCTGCACGCAATGTTGATCGTAAACAGATCAAGCAACTGACAGAATCTATGGATGGAAGGCTTTTGAGTGTCATCGTAAAGAAAGGTGGCTATATTGGTCACTTATTTTTTGGTTTTGAATGTCAGAAATGTTTATTTCTAAATTTTGTGATGTTATATTGGTTTACCTGGTGAAAATAAACAAGTGAGATGAGTATATATTTGGTTTTATTAAGTTGCCTAATAATTCTGCACAGTAATAGTTACATGCACAAACAGATATCCTCCTAAGATAGCCAAATCTAAAAAAAAAACATCCAACGTCCAAAAATATTAAGCTTTGATATTTATGAGTCTTTTGGGTTGATTGAGAACATACTTGTTGCTCAATAATAAAAGAATCCTCTCAAATACAACTTGTCTTATAATTCTGCACACAGTGTAGTTTATCTCTAAGTTCCACTCCTAGTTTTGGCATACAAACACTGATGCAAAATACTGATCAAATACTGATGAGGCCTGAATTTTAAGATGTGCACAGTCTCACAACATAGTGACTAATCGAAGAGACAATTGCCCTTGAGTCGGCTGTTAATTCAATATAGCAGAAAATGGCAGTCTGAAAACGAGCTTGATAAAACATCTGATGTCAGCTTATAAATATTGCATATTTAAAGATGAAAGTAAAAGATGTTCCTCTGCCTAGTTAAACCCTAATTAAGGAATTCAATTCAATTATAGGTATGCTTCATTAAAGGGTGCATATTATGCCTGTGTTGTTCAGCTTTTGTTTTAATTTAGTTTTCCAGGTCAATATGTTTTATTTGTTTGTTGTGTCTATTTTTAAAAAATCCATGTGACTGCTTCCTCCATCGCTTCCCAGGCCTGCTGATTGCTAACATGTGTGTAAATACTGCAGCTGTCCTATTTCCTCTCTATGTTCAATAAGAGCTGCATTGGTCATATGGCGATAACTGTGTTCCCCCCTCCTATTCTTTCTGGTTTGTGATATCAGTAGTTTGATGGCAACTGTGAAACATTATAATGGGGGTTTAGGAAACAGATGATCAACTTTTATTCCATTATGTCTCCCACAGATAATTATTATATAAAGGCAACAATTCATGTCATTTGTACAGGTATTTCAGGGCTTGGATCAAATAATAGAAGGGCAGTCCACCAGAGCACACCAATGACCTTACCAATAATCTTAGTGGGAAATATTTAGACATCTATTCAAGATAATCTCTGTATTCAATTACTGTACTACCCCAGATGACATTACAGTTATCACATTTTTCAAGTTTTGCTCTTTCAGAACCTTACTGTTCTGCCCATTTATGTGCAGCTAGATAATATTCATAGTGTAATGCCAGTTACAACCCTTGGAGGTCATTAGTTAACCATTTATCCTGTTTCTTTACACATTAGCATTTCTCCTTTAAGAAATATTGTGTTCTGTTTAGAACCGCCCCCTCTGGGAGAAGAAAGTCTGAGACATGTTTTCCCGGGCTTCTCTGAAGTGATCCACATGTGTTCTGGCTCTTTTTCTTCACTGCAATCATTCCTCCTACCCAGTGGTTCCCGGTGAGAGTCTAATGTATTTACGTGCCTGTGTTACAATCAGCTATGCAGCCACCGTTTAGTACATTATAAAGTGAAGCATACTGTGCTCCGTATCTTCTAGTTTAGCTAATGAGTTTGCACTGCATGCAGATAGATGCATTTCTGTATAAAATAGAGTAGTGCTAGCAGCATGAACTTTGTCATAATAACTGCATTTCTGTGCTATACTGTTACTGTGCAGCCCCTGTAATGTGAGTTACTGATGTAATTGCACTCTATATCATGCTGTTGTTTGTGTAATGTGCCAGTCTGATATACTGTTATTTCTTTGTAGTTTTTACCCATTATAGTCCACTTTTATCGTTCACATTATCACATCAATAAATATAGATCTAAGAATTCATACAGTCTGTTTACTGTGGAAGTGGACGAGGGTTTAGTCGTATGCTGAAATCCACACAGCACCATATGTGGAGGAAGGCAGAACAGTAAAAAACGGGCCGCCGGTCGCACAATGTGATTGCATAGACTGTACGGGACTGCTACCACCCAAACTGCACCGCATACGGGTATTGTATTACAGCAGCCAACATGCAGCCACGGGGTACAAGAGTCCAGGCCCCAGTAAGAACGGATTAGCTGCCTTCAGTGAAACTGATAGCCAGTCGCAGGCTGTAGTTAATCAGACTGTATGGGACCGCTAACACCCACACTGCTCTGCATACAGGTATCACAGCAGCCGCCATACAGCCGCAGAATGAGACTGCAGCCCACCAACAAGTGCTACACCATTCATGCCACGCGGAAGCCGCCCACGCATAGACTCGGTTTCCCGCCAAAATACTCAGCATTACGCAGCTAAGCGCACAATGTCTCGAACCGACACATCCTCACTCAAAACGAGGTCAGGAGCAATCTCTAGCAGGTCATCAATAGCAGAGCTTGCTGCTGTCGCTCATGCCGAAGCCGAAGTGGCCAAAGCGAGGTCCTCCTTCGCTGAACAAGAAGTGCATCTAAAGCTGAGACAAGCAGAGCACGAAGCTGCAAAGGTACGTTTGCAGGCAAACCAATATGCAATATGCTTACAAGCCAAGGCTACAAGTTTGCAGGCAGAACGAGAGGTGGAAAATGCACGCCTACAAGCCGAAACTGCACGTTTGTAGGCAGAACGAGAGGTGGAAAATGCACGCCTACAAGCCGAAACCGCACGCCTGCAGGCAGAGCAAGAGGCGGAGAGTGCGCGCCTGCGAGCATTTCTAGAAAGACTTGTGACAGATAAAGAGACATCAGCTGCAATGGCTAAGGCATAGTACTTGGAAGCTATGAAGGATCCTGATTATGAGCGACGCAGCAACGTTCTCTGAACAGAGCAGCAAGATCCAGCGCAGCGCGTCGCAGAGTACGTCCATCAACATTCCGGCATGAATGACAGCTCTGACGCACTACATCGACCAACCTATGCCGATTACCAGCAATCCAACTCCACACTTCGCTACTACAGACGAGGAGACGTCCAGCACAGAGATGTCAGCCACAGCTACTCTTCCACCGATCTGAAGGTACAGCTCCCGTCCCACCTAAAAGAGACACCTTCTTCATCGGAAAGGTACTGTACAGACTATCCGAAGCCAGGAGCGTCTCACAGGTATGGTGATACGCCACACACTAGACATGACTGTAGCACACCGGCTTGTATCAGCACTGGCCAAGTCACCATAGACTTTGCACAGTTCTTTGCCCGTCGAGAACTGGTAACAAAAGGACTTGTAAAGTTCACCGATAAACCTGAGAACTAAGGTCATGGCGAGCCTCGTTCCAGAACGCGATTCATGGTCTGGACCTTTCTAGTAGTGAGGAGTTAGATCTCCTAGTAAAGTGGCTTGGAAGTGAGTTGGTCGAGCATACCAGAAGACTAAGAGACATTAATATAAAGCATCCACATACAGGTCTATGTAAAGTGTGAGAAAGCTTTGATGAATGCTATGGGACCGTAGAAGTTATAGAGAATGCTTTATTCAAAAGAATTGATGGTTTCCCTAAGATAGGGCCTAAAGGTTATCAAAAGCTTTAAGAATTGAGTGATTTATTGATAGAGTTACAGGTTTCCCAGCAGGAAGGAGATTTGCCTGGATTGGCATTCTTAGACACCGCTGGCGATGTCAATCCGATAGTGCAAAACTTCCTTACAATCTACAAGAAAAGTGGGTTACATATGGTTCACAGAACCGTACCTTTCCCTCCTTTCACTGTATTCATAGATTTTGTCACCCAACAAACTAAGATCAGAAATGACCCTAGTTTTGACCTTACTCTGTCATGTTCCACTGCCCCCAGTGTCAAACCCAGTAGGACACCCGTGGCAGTCCACAAAACTAATATTGTTTCCACAGGCCCTCTTTACAATGCGAGTAAGCCCTCTCCAGATGAGAACAAACCTCAAGACGTCAGTAAGCAGTGTCCTCTACAAAAGAAACCACATCCTCTACTAAAATGCAGAGCCTTCAGGAATGAAGTCTTTGGAGGATCGCAAAGGTTTCCTCAAGGAAAACAACATCTGCTTCAAATGTTGTGCCACAACCTTTCACCTCGCCAGGAACTGTGAAGCTAGCGTGAAATGTGCAGAATGCAGCAGTGCGAATCACAATACAACCTTGCAACCTGGACCTCCTCCATGAGTGTTGTCACAAGCAGAGGAGCACGATGGGAAGCAGAAGAACACTGACGAAGACACCCCTGTGGTCAGCTCTCAATGTACTGAGATCTGTAAGGGACTCATAAGAGGAAGGTACTGTTTGAAAATCTGCCTTGCCCGAGTCTACCCAGCAGGCCGCAGGGACAAAGCACTCAAGATATATGCAATCCTGGATGACCAAAGTAACAGGCCTCTAGCCAGGTCTATCTTCTTTGACAACTTCAGCATTGTAGGCCCCAGTTCTCCCTACTCCTTGAGAACGTGTTTAGGTACCGTTGAGACGGCGGGGGAGAAAGCAACCGGATACAAGGTGGAGTCCATAAATGGCCAGACCTACCTACCGTTACCAACCATCTTGGGGTGCAACCAGATTCCCGACAACAGGTCAGAGATACCTTTCCCAGAGGTGGCGACACATCATCCCCATCTGAAGCGTATAGCCCACCTGATATCTGAGTTGGATCCAGAAGCCCCAATAGCTTTACTCCTGGAAAAAGATATACTACGAGTCCACAAGACTAGAGAATATATCAATGGCTTCCGGAATGCTCCATACGCACAGAGGCTCAACCTTGGATGGGTCATTATAGGAGACGTCTGTCTAGGAGGAGCACACAAGCCGGCCTCAGTTAACAGTATGCTCACCAGCACGCTAGAAAATGGACTTCCACCTCTCTTCCAGCCATGTCACAATAGTCTGCTGGTAAAGGAATTACCGAGCAGCACTCCCCTACCTTTCCCTTTTTCAGTTCCTACCAACGAAGACCACGCCTGTGAATGTGAACAAGACCACATAGGATGTACAGTCTTCCACAGGACAAAGGAAGACAACAAGGTAGCGATGTCTGTAGAAGGCAAGATGTTCTTGGACATCATGGATAGACAAATAGTCAAGGACAGGTCTAAACAGTTGGGCCGCACCTCTACCATTTCGACCTCAGAGAAGACGCCTATCCAACAACAGGGAACTGGTGTACAGCCGATTCATCTCCCTCAGTCACAAGCTTCAGAAGTCACCTGAGACGAAGGAACATTTCTTTACCTTCATGGGGAACATATTCCAGAACAACCACGCAGAGATTGCACCTGCACTTCAGCCCTCAGAGGAGTGTTGGTATTTGCCCGTCTGCGGAGTTTACCATCCTAAGAAGCCAGGTCAAATAAGAGTGGTATTCGACTCAAGCGCCCAATGCGAAAATGTCTCATTGAATGATGTCCTATTGTTGAGCCCAGACCTCAACAACAGACTTCTAGAAGTACTACTCTCTTTCTGTAGAGATACGGTGGCATTTATGGCTGATATACAACAGATGTTCCACTGTTTTCTCGTCAAAGAAGAACACAGAAACTACTTGAGGTTCTTCTGGTACCGCAACAATGACCTGGACAAATACATCGCAGAGTACCGGATGAGGGTACACATCTTCGGGAACAGCCCTTCCCCAGCAGTCGCTATCTACGGCCTCCAAAATTCCGCCAAAGAGGGCGAAGAAGAGTACGGGTCAGACGTCAGATCCTTTGTAGAAAAGGACGTCTACGTAGATGACTGTTTGAAGTCCACACTGACAAATGAGGTTGCAATCAGTCTACTAAAAAGGGCTCAAGAAATGCTCGCTCAGTCTAACCTAAGGTTACACAAGATTTCCTCCAACAGCCGAGGGTTAATGGAAGCCTTTCCCTCTCAAGACTATTCAAGTGATCTAAAAGACTTTGACCTAAGCTCCGACTTCCTTCCCATGCAGTGGAGCCTTGGATGCTTTGGGATTTGAAGATGGATTCATTCACCTTCCAGATCAGCAAAGAGGAGAAACCCTTCACGCGCAGAGGCGTCCTTTCTTTCGTAAACAGCTTGTATGACCCCTCGGATTTGTAGCTCCGGTGACCATCCAAGGAAAAATGATGCTTCACCAAGAAACTTCACCCAATAGACGTCTGATTGGGATGATCCGCTTCCAGCAGAAAAAGCAGACCTGTGGGCAGAGTGGAGGAAGTCTCTCGAGGCCTTGACCAAACTTCGTGTGAAACGACCATACGCTCCTGTGCCAATCACAGAAGTCAAAACACAAAGACTTTATAACTTCTGTGACGCATTAGTCAAAGCGAATGCAGCAGTAGCGTACCTCAAAACCATAGATGTAAACAAATAGAGCAACATCGGGTTCGTAATGAGCCAGACTAAACTGGCACCATTCTGCGAGCACACGATACCCAGACTGGAACTCTGCGCTGCCGTCCTCGCAGTTGAGTTGGCCGAGCTTATCTCAGTTGCGATAAATCTGGAAAACAAAGATGCAGAATTCTACACCGATAGCAAGGTGGTACTGGAATACATCTGCAACGAAACGCGATTCTTCTATGTCTATGTCATTAACCGGGTACTGGGGATAAGAAGACCCACCTGCCCCAATCAGTGGCACTATGTATATACTCATCACAATCCTGAAGACCATGCGACTAGATTCGTTGCACCAAGTCATCTTAAGGACACTACATGGTTCACAGTCCCTGCCTCCTTGTACCGCTCAATGCCCAACATCAGCAGGCCTGACACGCTTGAGTTACGTCTTCGAGTGTCTGCTCTACATACAATAATTTCAAGTCATCACCTGGAATCTCATCAGTTCAGCAGGTTCTCAACCTGGAAGTCACTTGTTCAAGCCATCGCTTGTCTACTTCATGTAGCCCAGTCCTACAAGTCAACTATGCATGCAAACCAGAGACTTTGTAAAGTTTGGCATCACTACAAGAATGCGGGAAGAGAACTCCAAATCCCTTCCAATTTAGACATTGTTAATGTTGAAAGGTACCTGGGCGAGCAAGGATACACCTGTACTTTCAATCTACCACACTCTTTGCACATGGGGGGGTGCCTGGGAAAGAATGATAGGGATAGCACGCAAAATACTAGACTCTATCTTCTTGCAAGCGAACACCAGACTTACACACAAGAGTTTAAATACGTTCTTGGCCGAGGTCTCAACTATCATGAACTCCAGGCCATTGACAGCACTTTCCAGTGATTCCGGAGACCCAACAGTCATTACTCCTGCAATGTTACTCACGCAGAAAACCTTCGTCCCGAGAGCTCCACTCGGACAATTCAATGACAAAGACCTCTGCACATGACAATGGGGGCAAGTACAAAGCGTGTCAAATGTCTTCTGGGACAGATGGAAGAAGTAATATCTGTCCACTCTGCAAACCAGGAAAAAGTGGCATAAAGACCACCCAAACATCCAACCTGGCGATGTTGTACTCGTCAAAGACAGTCAGTCGTATCGAAACAAGTGGCCACTCGGCCTAGTCACCAAGCCCTTTCCCAGCAAGGATGGGAAAGTGTGCAAAGTAGAGGTCAGAGTGTGCAAACTTGGGAAGAACAAACTGTTCCTCAGGCCAGTTAATAAACTTGTATTGTTATTTTCCCCAAAAGAACCAAATAGTGGCATCCGTTGATGCCAAGCGGGGAGTGGTCTGCCCATTTAAGTACAGCTAGATAATATTCATAGTGTAATACCAATACCAGTTACAACCCTAAGAGGTCATTAGTTGCCCATTTATCCTGTTTCTATACACATTAGTATTTCTCCTTTAGGAAATATTGTGTTTTGTTTAGAACCGCCCCCCTTAGCTTCCCGGGGAGAGGAAAGTCTCAGACATGTTTTCCCGGGCTTCTCTGAAGTGATCCCCATGTGTTCTGGCTCTCTTTCTTCACTGCAATCATTCCTCCTACCCAGTGGTTCCCTGTGAGAGTGTTATGATCTGCTACAAGCACTAAGGAAAGATGGGAATTCTGTCCCTACAATAGAACTAAGCTGGATCCCTACGATGTAACGGGAAACCTGATTGTTGTGAATGTGCTAGAAATGAATTCTGAGCAGAAGCTCCCTCTGGTGGTTACAAACAGTACTGAACTATCCAATGAAGATTGTGAAGATTGGCGATCAGGTGTTACTGACTGGTCTTATATAAGAGAGGTTCCCTCCCATCAGGGTTGCCGGTGATCAATTGTTCTGGTCTCATCTTTGATTCCTGTTCACTTTGTAGCTTGCTGTTTCGTGCCTGCATCTTCTGCTAACAGATAAGACATTTTCTTCTTTTAGTTTTTTGTGCTTGCTTTTTTCATTTTGTCCTGCGCTTCTGTGGGGGTCTGCCGGGTCCCCTCCGGGGGCTTGTGCTCCTCTCAGTTTAGTTCAGCCACTGTTGTTTGTTCATTTGCCTTTTCCAGTTTTTTCAGTGGCTGCTGTTTAGTTTTGTTACACCAGAGAACTAATTTAGGTGGTAGAGGTCGTGTGATCTCAGGTGTTTTTGTAATTAGTAGAGTTGGTACTTTTCAGGGTTTTTTGGGATTGCAGTAAGTGACCTTCCTATCCTTTTCTATTTAGGAAGTTTGGGCCCCAACGTTTGCTCGTACTATTTTCTGTCTGTGTCTGTATTTTCCTCTTGTCTAACCGCCATTACATGTTTGGGGGCTTTCTTTGTTCTTTGGGGATCTGCTCCGGGGCAGATAGTTTTCCTCTTTCTGTCTTTAGGTGTAGTTAGCTTCTCAGGCTGTGACGAGGCGTCTAGGACCAACGTAGGTACGCTCCACGGCTGCCTTTAGTTGTGGTGGTTAGTCAGGGTACTGCAATCCCATAGATTCCAACCTCTCTGGTGTATTTCCTTTTTTGTCTGCTCTCCTCAGCTACCAAATCATAACAGTATCACCGGCCCAAAAACTGATATTTGTATGGTACTCACAGAAGGGAAAAATAGTGTTAAAGAAAGAAGATTGTCAGAGTTGTCAGAGATTTTTTTTTTTCCCCTCTGTTTCTCTGAATGCTGAGGAGGATTTTTTTTTCTCTCAATGGAGTTTGCACAGTTGTCTGGCCGTGTGGATCAGCTTGCCACTGAAGTTCGGAGTATTGCTACCTATCTTGCGAGGTTGCCTGTTGTGGAACCTAGGATTCTCATGCCAGATTTGTTTTTAGGGGATCGAGCTAAATTTCTGAATTTCAAAAATAACTGTAAGTTGTTTTTTGCCTTGAAATCTAAGTCCTCAGGGAACGCAGCACAGCAGGTTCAAATTGTCATCTCTTTCCTGCGCGGCGATCCTCAGGATTGGGCACCTGGGGATCCTGTTTTGAGTAATGTTGATGCATTTTTTCAGGCTCTGGGGTTATTGTACGATGAGCCTAATGTCACAGATCAAGCTGAAAAAGCCTTGTTGGCATTAAATCAGGGGCTTGAGGACGCTGAGTTATACTGTCAGAGATTCCGAAGGTGGGCAGTCCTGACCAAATGGAATGACGATGCTTTGGCAGCCCTTTTTCGGAAGGGTCTGTCAGAGAATGTAAAGGATGTTATGGTGGGATTCCCTGTCCCCTCTGGTCTCAATGATTCTATGTCTTTAGTGATTCAAATTGACAGACGTTTGCGTGAGCATAGAGGTATGCGTGGAACAGTGTTGCCTTGTGAACCAGCTTCTGAACCCATGCAGTGTGATAGAGTGGCTTCTGGGGCACAGCGTCATGAGTTTCGTAAACGCAATGGGTTATGTTTCTACTGTGGTGATGCCTCTCATGCTATTTCAGTCTGCCCTAAGCGGGGAAGACGTTTTGCACGTTCAGTTGTCTTGGGTAGTGTTCAGACTAAATTTTTGTTGACTGTTACCCTGATTTGCTCCCTGTCCACATTTTCTGCTCAGGCTTTTGTTGATTCGGGAGCAGCTATTAACCTGATGGATTTTGATTTTGCTAAACGTTGTGGGTTTCCCTTGATACCCCTACGGAAGTCTATTCCCCTACTGGGGATCAATTCTACCCCTTTGGCTGAGAATAAACCTCAGTTCTCTACTCAGGTGATAATGAGGGTTGAACCTGATCATCAGGAGAGTTGCAAATTTTTGGTGCTGTATAATCTGCATGACATTATCATACTGGGTTTCCCTTGGTTACAGTCTCATAATCCTGTTTTGGATTGGAAATCTGTGTCTGTAAGCAGTTGGGGCTGCCAATGTGTTAATACCAACACTCCTGTTTTTTCTGCCTCCCCCAGGCTCAGGATGTTCCTGACTTTTTGACTGATTTTTCTGATGTGTTTAGCGAAAGTAAATCTGCATCCTTACCCCCCATAGGAGCTATGACTGCGCTATTGAATTAGTGCCTGGTAGTAAATTCCCTAAAGGTCGCCTTTTTAACTTGTCTGTACCTGAACATGACGCTATGCGGTCTTATATCAAGGAGTCATTGGAGAAGGGTCATATCAGACCATCCTCTTCACCCTTGGGTGCCGGTTTTTTCTTTGTGGCCAAAAAGGATGGTTCATTAAGGCTGTGTATTGATTATCGTCTCTTGAACAATATCACTGTGAAATATCAATATCCGATACCCTTAATTTCTGACCTGTTTTCCAGGGTGAAAAGTGCTACTTGGTTTACCAAGCTTGACCTCAGGGGGGCATATAACCTTATTCGCATTAAGCACGGGGATGAATGGAAGACGGCATTTAATACCCCAGAGGGGCATTTTGAGTACCTAGTGATGCCCTTTGGGCTCACTAATGCTCCTTCTGTCTTCCAGTCCTTCATGAATGACATTTTCAGGGATTTTGTGGATAAATTTCTGATTGTTTATTTGGATGATATCTTGATTTTTTCCAATGACTGGGACTCTCATGTGAAACATGTTCGGACTGTGTTCCAGATTTTGAAAGAGAATGCTCTGTATGTGAAGGGATCAAAGTGTCTTTTTGGCGTACAGAGGATCTCATTTCTGGGATTCATTTTGTCCCCATCTGTTATTGAAATGGACCCGGTCAAGGTTCAGGCCATCTGTGATTGGGTCCAACCTACTTCATTAAAGGCTCTTCAAAGATTCTTGGGTTTTGCCAATTTTTATCGTAAATTTATTGGTAATTTCTCTGTTATTGTTAAACCATTGACTGATTTGACCAAAAAGGGTTCTGATGTGGTGAATTGGCCTCCTGAGGCAGTCTCTGCGTTTCAGGAACTTAAGCAGAGATTCACTTCTGCTCCTGTTCTACGGCAGCCTGATGTTTTTCTACCATTTCAGGTGGAGGTTGATGCCTCTGAAATTGGGGCAGGTGCCGTTTTGTCCCAAAGAGATCCAGAGACCTCTAAAAGTAACCCTTGTGCCTTTTTCTCTCGAAAATTTTCTCCAACTGAACGTAATTATGACGTGGGTAATCTGGAGTTATTGGCCATGAAGTGGGCTTTTGAAGAGTGGAGACATTGGCTGGAGGGAGCCAAACATCAGGTGGTGGTCCTCACGACCATAAGAATCTGGTTTATCTGGAATCAGCCAAGCGACTTAATCCTAGACAGGCCAGGTGGGCCTTGTTTTTCACACGTTTTAATTTTGTGGTTTCCTTTCTTCCTGGCACTAAGAATGTTAAGGCGGATGCCCTCTCGAGGAGTTTCCTTGCGGATTCTCCTGAGTTATCAGATCCTGCTGTTATTTTGAAAGAGGGTGTAGTTCTTTCCGCCATCTCGCCCAATTTGAGACTGGCTCTGAAAGGGTGTCAGGAGGATAAACCCGAGCGCTGCCCTATTGGGAAATTGTTTGTCACAGACCGGTGGAAAAAGAGTGTGATGTCTGAGATTCATTGTTCCGCGTTGGCCGGTCATCCCGGAATTTTTGGTACCAGAGACTTGGTTAGTCGGTCCTTTTGGTGGCGTACTTTGTCTCGTGACGTCAGGGAATTTGTGCAGTCCTGCGGGACTTGCTCTCGCTCCAAGCCTTGCTCTCGCTCTAGTGGTTTGTTGATGCCATTGCCTGTGCCCAAGAGACCATGGACCCATATCTCTATGGATTTCATTTCCGACTTCCCTGTCTCTCAGAGAATGACCGTTATCTGGGTGATTTGTGATATGTTTTCCAAAATGATACATCTTGTGCCATTACCTAAGTTGCCTTCCTCATCTGAATTGGTGCCTTTGTTCCTTCAGCACGTGGTTCGGTTACATGGCATTCCTGAGAACATTGTGTCTGACAGAGGAGTCCAGTTTGTTTCCAGATTTTGGAGGACTTTTTGTTCTAAACTTGGTGTTCAATTGTCTTTCTCCTCGGCTTTTCATCCTCAGACCAATGGACAAACTGAGAGAACAAACCAGACATTGGAGACTTATCTGAGATGCTTTGTGTCTGCTGATCAGGATGACTGGGTCTCTTTTTTGCCTTTGGCTGAGTTTGCTCTTAATAATAGGGCTAGCTCTGCCACTTTGATGTCTCCATTTTTCTGCAATTTTGGGTTTCACCCTCGATTTTCTTCAGGACAGACGGAGGTTTCTGTCTGTCCAGGTGTTGACTCTGTTGTGGAGCGTATGCAGCAGATTTGGGACCAGGTAGTGGAGAGGTTGTCCCTCTCTCAGGAGAAGGCCCAGCGGTTTGCCAACCGGCATAGGACTGATGGTCCTCGGTTTGAAGTGGGGGACTTGGTCTGGTTGTCCTCAAGAAATATCCCTATGAGAGTTGCATCTCCTAAGTTTAAGCCTAGGTTCATTGGACCTTATAAGATCATGGAGATTCTTAATCCTGTTTCCTTTCGTTTACTTCTTCCAGGGACATTTAAGATCCATAACGTGTTCCACAAGTCCTTATTGAAGAGGTTTGTCGAGCCAGTGGTTCCTATGGCTGTGCCTCCTGACCCTGTTTTGGTTGAGGGCAATCTGGAGTATGTGGTTGAGAAAATATTGAATTCTCGTTTTTCTAGAAGGAAACTCCAGTATTTGGTTAAGTGGAGAGGTTATGGTCAGGAGGACAATTCTTGGGTGTTTGCTTCGGACATCCATGCTAGGAGACTCATCCGTGCGTATCACAGAGCTCATCCTGACCGACCTGGTTGCTCAAATGAGGGTTCGGTGACCCTCCTCAAGGGGGGGGGTACTGTTGTGAATGTGCTAGAAATGAATTCTGAGCAGAAGCTCCCTCTGGTGGTTACAAACAGTACTGAACTATCCAATGAAGATTGTGAAGATTGGCGATCAGGTGTTACTGACTGGTCTTATATAAGGGAGGCTCCCTCCCATCAGGTTTGCCGTTGATCAATTGTTCTGGTCTCATCTTTGATTCCTGTTCACTTTGTAGCTTGCTGTTTCGTGCCTGCATCTTCTGCTAACAGATAAGACATTTTCTTCTTTTAGTTTTTTGTGCTTGCTTTTTTCATTTTGTCCTGCGCTTCTGTGGGGGTCTGCCGGGTCCCCTCCGGGGGCTTGTGCTCCTCTCAGTTTAGTTCAGCCACTGTTGTTTGTTCATTTGCCTTTTCCAGTTTTTTCAGTGGCTGCTGTTTAGTTTTGTTACACCAGAGAACTAATTTAGGTGGTAGAGGTCGTGTGATCTCAGGTGTTTTTGTAATTAGTAGAGTTGGTACTTTTCAGGGTTTTTTGGGATTGCAGTAAGTGACCTTCCTATCCTTTTCTATTTAGGAAGTTTGGGCCCCAACGTTTGCTCGTACTATTTTCTGTCTGTGTCTGTATTTTCCTCTTGTCTAACCGCTATTACATGTTTGGGGGCTTTCTTTGTTCTTTGGGATCTGCTCCAGGGCAGATAGTTTTCCTCTTTCTGTCTTTAGGTGTAGTTAGCTTCTCAGGCTGTGACGAGGCGTCTAGAACCAACGTAGGTACGCTCCACGGCTGCCTTTAGTTGTGGTGGTTAGTCAGGGTACTGCAATCCCATAGATTCCAACCTCTCTGGTGTATTTCCTTTTTTGCCTGCTCTCCTCAGCTACCAAATCATAACACCTGATCCTGCGACCAGACCCGCTAAAGTCCTCAGCTAGTCTGAACGGAGACCTATAGATGCGAGGGAGGAATCCCTACAAGATCTAGGGACTGGGGAAAAGGTGGACACCTCCTAACAGAAGTTGTAGCGGGGATAAATAAACAGAAAAATTACTTAGAGATCCTAAGATCAAGCAAAACTGACTGAGAAAGGCACCTAAGCACCCGGCTAGCTTAAGAGAAGATAATACAATGAAGTCCGGCGGAGCTAGACTAAATAGGGAAAAAAGGTCATGTGACCAGCAAACTGAAAAAAAAACTAACAAGAGGGTTCTAACAGTACCCTCCCTTCTAAGAGGATGCTCCGGATCCCCTAGGACTTAGGCTTATCCGGAAACCTCTTGTGAAACGCTCTGACAAGTCTAGGCGCAGAAACATCATCCGCCCTCACCCATGAGTTATCCTCGGGTCCATAACCCTTCCAAGCGACGAGGTACTGCAAACTCCCTCTATACCATCTAGAATTTAGGATGCGGGAAATCTCATATTGCCCGTCCTCCACCACCAGGGGAACAGTGGCCGAGACGTCTCCATCTGAGACCTCAGCTTTTTCCAAGAGAGAAACATGAAACACCGGATTAATCTTCCAGGAAGTAGGAAGCTCCAACTTAACAGTGGATTGGTTAATAACCCGAAGCACCCTAAAGGGCCCTACAAACTTGGGACCCAATTTCTTAGACGGAATCCTCAAGCGCAGATTGTTAGAGGACAACCAAACCATGTCACCAATAGCAAACAAAACCTCTTGTCGTTTTCTATCAAAATACACTTTGGATCTTTTGTTAGCCTCCTGAAGATTACCACGCACATCAGTCCAAACTCTCTCCAAATCACCAGAAAAATTCTCCTCTTCAGGTACAGCCGATCCCAACTTGGAAAATGACCCAAACGACGGATGTCTCCCAGTACAACAAAAAAAAGACGAACAACCAGCAGAAGCGGATGTATGGTTGTTAAGAGCAAACTCAGCAAGTGGCAGAAACTCAGACCACCCCTCTTGATTATCAGTCACAAAACAACGCAAGAACTGCTCAACATCCTGGTTTTTCCTTTCTGTCTGGCCATTAGACTCAGGATGATATCCGGACGAAAACGACAAATGAACTCCCAACCTGTCACAAAAATCGCGCCAAAAACGAGCCACAAACTGAGGTCCCCTATCGGAAACAATGTCAGTAGGAACGCCATGTACTCTGACAATTTCCTTGACAAAGGCCTTAGCGAGAGTCTTAGCGCAGGGCAGTTTGATGAAAGGAACCAAGTGACACATCTTGCTAAAACGGTCCACGACCACCCAGATGACAGTGAAACCCTCAGAGCGAGGAAGGTCAGTAATAAAGTCCGTAGCCAAATGTGTCCAAGGTGCACTAGGGACCTCCAGAGGGCAAAGCAACCCCGCAGCAGGAGTATGAGAAGACTTAGATCTAGCACACACAGTGCATTGACGCACCCACTTAATGACTTCCTTCTGCCATCCAGGCCACCAAAAGCTGCGACCCATAAGTCTCTTGGTCTCAGAGATTCCAGGATGACCTGCCAACCGAGAGTCATGACATTCAACAAACAAATCTCTCCTCAGGGTACCAGGCACAAACAACCTCCCATGCGGCGTGTTTGATGGGGCATTCTCCTGTGCTTTAAGAATCTCATCTTCCAACACAGAGTCCAAAACAGCAATAACAACCCCCTCTTGCAAAATGTTTTCCTCCTCCTCAGTACCCACCATAGGAGAAAAGCTGCGAGACAAAGCATCAGCTTTAACATTTTTAGTACCTGGGATGTAAGTAACGGTAAAATTAGACCGCAAGAAAAACAGTGCCCACCTAGCCTGACGGGCATTCAAGCGCTTGGCAGCATCAAGGTAGACCAGATTTTTATGATCGGTGAAGACTTGAACGGGAAATTCCGCTCCCTCCAAAAAATGACGCCATTGTTCAAATGCGAGTTTAATTGCCAACAATTCCCGATTACCGATATCATAATTTAGTTCAGACTCAGAAAATTTCTTTGAAAAAAAACCACAGGGATGTACTCCATCCGTCTTTTCCTGAGACAACACCACGCCGACCCCCACAGAAGAAGCATCAACCTCAACCAAAAATGGTTTAGTCACATCAGGCTGCGTAAGGATGGCAGCAGAACTGAACTTCTCCTTTAGCAACACAAAAGCCTCAATGGCCTCAGTAGTCCACTGAACCGCATCAGCACCTTTCCTGGTGAGATCGGTCAGAGGTTTGGCAATCACAGAAAAATTTTTAATGAATTTTCTATAATAATTGGCGAACCCCAAAAACCTCTGTATTGATTTCACACCAATAGGTCTAGGCCAATCCTGCACAGCTTGCACTTTCACCGGGTCCATCTCAAAACCTTCACTGGAGACAATGTAGCCCAAAAAACTAAGTCTCTGTATAGCGAACTCACATTTTTCTAGCTTGGCAAAAAGTGAATTATCACTCAGTAACTGTAATACTTCACGCACACTCCTCCAATGAGACTCCAAATCCGGTGAATAAATCAAAATGTCATCCAAATACACAACCACACTTCTGCCGATCAAAGGTCTAAGGATGTCATTAATAAGATTCTGAAAAAATGCCAGAGCACTGGAAAGTCCAAAAGGCATAAACAGATTCTCAAAATGACCCAGTGGAGTGTTAAACGCAGTCTTCCATTCATCCCACTCCTTCATGCGCAACAAATTGTATGCCCCTCGAAAATCAATTTTCGAGAACCACTTGGCCCCCACTAACTGGTTAAACAAATCAGGAATCAATGGCAGTGGGTAAGGATTGCGTACAGTAATCTTATTATTCTCACGAAAGTCTAGACAAGGCCGTAAACCGCCGTCCTTCTTTTTAACAAAAAAAAAAATCCAACCGCCACAGGAGATTTGGAAGGCCTAATGTGACCGGCAGCCAAGCTTGCCTGTATGTATTCCTCTGAAGCCTTTCTCTCAGGAATGGTAAGATTAAATAAACGGCTTTTAGGAAGAGTTGCTCCAGGGACAAATTCAATTGCACAATCATAATCTCTATGTGGAGGCAATACCTGCGATTCCTTATCAGAAAAAACTTTCCAAAAATCCTGAATAGGTACAGGTAACTCCCCCTTAACTACAGCAGCAATACACCCATTACAACACTTGTCAAAACAATTAGGACTCCAGGTAGACCAATCCAGTACCGGATTGTGCAATTTTAACCAAGGTAACCCCAAAATCACCGGTGAGGGCAAATTATTCAAAACTACCAAATCCAAATTCTCTTGATGAACACCATTAATAGTAAGAGGAAATTCACAGATATGGTGAGTAACATTTTTCAAGGGAGAACCATCCACAGAAACGACATTAATAGGTGAAGACAGAAGTTTGGGTTTTAATTTTAGTTTTTCCAAAATTTCCCATCAATCACATTGAGAGTGGAACCACAATCCACAAATACCTGAAACTCCATTAATTCCTCCTCAACAGCAGTGGTAGCAGAAAGAAAGACACCTTTATTGTTTAAACAAGCTATACGGGCGAAACTGACTTCATTTTTTTTTCTCTTTATTCATTCGAAGCGCACAGTTCTTAATAAAATGCTTAGACTTGCCACAATAGAAACACAAACCTTCAGAATACCTGCGGTCTTTTTCCTGAGAGCGAAGTGTCATCGCTCCAATTTCCATCGGCTCTCCAATGTCAGTACAGTCCCTCTCCAGACTTGGAGCTGACAAGACAGAGGATTTATTCTCATTAACCCTTGCACGCAGTCTCCTATCCACCCGTATGGCTAATTGCATAGCCTCTTGCAAGTTACCAGGTATAGGATAAGCAATCAGCAAATCTTTAACCCTTTCACTTAGCCCTGCAAGAAATAAACTTTTCAAAGCTGAATCGTTCCACCCCACCTGGGTAGACCACCGACGGAAGTGAGTACAATATTTTTCCACATTACCTGATCCCTGTCTCAAACATCTCAATTCTGTCTGAGCTGATGAAACACGATCAGGATCGTCATACAATAACCCCAAAGCAGAAAAAACACTATCCTCTGATCTAAAGCATGGATCACTAAGTTGCAGAGAAAAGGCCCAGTCCTGAGGTGCTTTGCGCAAAAGTGACATTATGAACCCTATGCGCTGAGATTCATCACCAGAGGATCTGGGTCTCAAACGAAAATATAACAAGCAAGCATTTTTTTAAAAGAAAAAAAATCTTGTTCTTCACCAAAAAATAAATCAGGCAAACGTACCTTTGGCTCCACGAAATGTGCTCCAGAACAACTACTCACGTGTTGCTGGATCTCAGCCACCTCCAGAGAGAGTCCCTGCAGGCATTGAGCCAAATCCTGAACCGACACCATGATGGAAACAGAAAATCTTTCCTTAGGGATATTTTTGGGCTGGACTTACTGTTATGATCTGCTACAAGCATTAAGGAAAGATGGTAATTCTGTCCCTACAATAGAACTAAGCTGGATCCCTACGATGTAACGGGGAACCTGATCCTGCGACCAGACCCGCTAAAGTCCTCAGCTAGTCTGAACGAAGACCTATAGATGCGAGGGAGGAATCCCTACAAGATCTAGGGACTGGGGAAAAAGGTAGACACCTCCTAACCGAAGTTGTAGCAGGGATAAATAAACAGAAAACAAATTACTTAGAGATCCTAAGATCAAGCAAAACTGACTGAGAAAGGCACCTAAGCACCCGGCTAGCTTAAGAGTTGATAATACAATGAAGTCCAGCAAAGCCAGAAGGGCGGAGCCAGACTAAATAGGGAAAAAAGGTCATGTGACCAGCAAACTGAAAAAAAACCTAACAAGAGGGTTCTAACAGAGAGTTTAATGCATTTCTGTGCCTGTGTTAGAATCAGATATGCATATCAAAAAACTGACCGGCACATCCAAACTTAGATTCAGTGTGAACAGGTGCTAAACCTAGAGTCACCAACTCATATACATACAAGAAGAAAAGGTAGCACACTGTAGCGCTATAGCTTGCAAACACGAAATATGAAAAATATGAAAAATGAATTACATCATTACCTTAGAAATATGAAAAATTGAGAAGTCTTAGCGCATAAGATGGCCAAATTATGTGAGCCTGATAGCCACGTCAAGGCTCTTCTCGTATATCAGGTCCCTAACTAATGCCTATCCTCGCTTTAGAAAAGTCTGTCTGCATGGGAACCTATGAATCCTCTTTTCAGACTAAAATCTACATCTCTGTGGAGGGGTGATGAACCTGCTGTAATTAAAAGGCCTGTGACCACCAGGTGGAGTGCTCAGGCAGAAGGTAAATGAATACATATCAAAAAACTGACCGGCACATCCAAACTTAGATTCAGTGTGAACAGGTGCTAAACCTAGAGTCACCAACTCATATACATACAAGAAGAAAAGGTAGCACACTGTAGCGCTATAGCTTGCAAACACGAAATATGAAAAATATGAAAAATGAATTACATCATTACCTTAGAAATATGAAAAATTGAAAAGTCTTAGCGCATAAGATGGCCAAATTATGTGAGCCTGATAGCCACGTCAAGGCTCTTCTCGTAT